>CM063508.1:65403045-65455545 GCA_032207245.1 Pardosa pseudoannulata | reverse complement strand
AAATTATTGTAAACTTTCCAAATAAACTACGTACTGCTTACAAATATATAATAGTTTTCAATCGTGATATTTATTTTGTATCTAAATGAGGGTAAATAACAAATGTTCTATAAGCCTAGCCTTTGTATCTCAAATCTTCTTTTGTGTTTTACCCCTGTTTTAGTCTTGTGTGAGTTCTATTTTAAGGAGATATAACTTTTTCGATTTAAAATCTGCATTGTAACAGTCTATTTTTAAATTCCTTTAAAAATCAAAATTTCTGCACCATTGTAATTTGAATGAAGCAAAAAAAAATAAATAAATAAATAAAGCAGGCGTTATTTATAGATTAAGAAATTATTAGTTTCGAAAATTTAACGGTCATAAATAACATTTAATCCTTGTCTTAAAAAGTATTGTCAGTTTTTGACCGCATCCTGTATTACTCCATTAGGTCAGAAAAGAAATTGCCGGACTCACACGAAGTTGGAGAAGGCAATTCATCGGGTACTGAATGGGAAGTCCCGAACGGCTTGCGCCACCCAGTGACAATGACAAATGGCTCGAAAGTCACCGGGTGCATTTCCTGCAGTTCGTGATAAGTGACTTGCATTTGATATCCATCACTTCCACTTGTGTGCGGGTCAGCATTTCCTATCCAACACCGCGATGCCCCTGACACATTACTCACAAAACTAGAGTTGTTTCAATGCGAAATGCTAGCCTGATCACTTTTCCGATGGCGCCGCGTTAAAACGAACGACCTCAAACAGTCTTCTTCCAGACTAGGAAGCTTATGACACGCACAGGACTGAGTGTATGCATTTTCTATTGTCTCCTGTGAATTTTCTGACGCAAGAGATTCTTATTAACACTAGATTGCCCAAGGCAGTCATTTTGACTGTTTTTTAATTTCAATAAGAAAAAAAATTATGAAATATAATGACACAATTTCTTAAAATTTGGTGACTTTTTCTATAACATATAAATGGGTTTATGAATAATTGTATTTACTTCCGCCCTAATTTATTATATAATATTAAAAATTAATTTTAAACAAATTTCTTTACATATTTGTTATTTCTTCACAATGCAGTCATTTTGACTGTTTTGGGGCAATATAGGTATACAAGAAATCTTGGGCAATCTAGTGTTAATCAGAATAATCGAATGCTAGAGGATATTTTAGAATGAAAGTATTCTAATATTTCTTATATTCTTGTAAACTTTGTATTGAAATATTTTTCAATACAAGCTTTTTAAGATACGAAAAATTAGTTTAATTCTTTTGCAAGTATTCATGTTCTTTTAACACTAGATTGGCCGAGATTTCTTGTATACCTATATTGCCCCAAAACAGTCAAAATGACTGCATTGTGAAAAAAATAACAAATATGTAAAGAAATTTGTTTAAAATTAATTTTTAATATTATATAATAAATTAGGGCGGAAATAAATGCAATTATTCATAAACCCATTTATATATTATAGAAAAAGTCACCAAATTCTAAGAAATTGTGTCATTATATTTCATAATTTTTTTTTTCTAATTGAAATTAAAAAACAGTCAAAATGACTGCATTGGGCAATCTAGTGTTAATAACCTAGATCTTTACTTACAATGAAAATTTTATTGGGGGGGGGGGCATAGCGACAATTTGGCAATGATTAAATCTATGCTTTGAGCAATTGATAATTTTTTATACAAAAAATGGCCTAAAATTAGGTATTAAGCTAAACAATGAAATTTTAAAATAAATCGAAATACTAATGTTTTGCTAACTTGGTAATGTTTCGTATTCTTTTATTCTGGCTACAGGCTATTATTTTAGTGATCACAAAAGATGTTAGTAGAGGTATAGGAATTACAGTACAAGGGTTGTTGTTTCTGATTTGGACAAACGAAGCACAATTGAGCTTTAAGGCTCTCGTGTTAAGGCCAAGGGGTGTGCGTTTAGTTTTAATGAGCACCATTAAGGTGAAAGAACAAGTTCGTTCAAGTAAGTCCTTGTAATTTTGAGACAGGGACCAAGCAGAAGACCCAGAGACTTGGTCTGCCACCCCCAGAGGTATCATTTGAGAACTTGGAGAACTTTGTGACCATGAACATATTTTACGTACCCTAGTCTCCTTTAATGAACACGGTGTATCTTAGGCGGGCTCGGGTTCCGAACCCGCAAATTTTCAGTTACGAGATAGTTGCCTTTGCCAACTGAGCTACCGCGGCTCACTAAACAAGAGTGTTGAAAATGTCTTTAAAAAAATTACATGTGGAAATTACTATAAAAACAAAATCATCAGTAGTGATCATATTTTCTGTAACTTAAAATCCACCTTGTTTGTCTTAATGTTCATTAACGAAATACATGCTTATTTATAATTTCTTCTATTTAAGGATAAATATAATAACATTTTTGTAACTTTTACTTATAACAGAAATATTGTATATTATTATGGAATTCATTGGACTTTTACATAATCGTGCCAAAAAACCTTTAAATATTACTTTAAATATACAATATAAGTGGGATTTATTGCAGTGAATATTTCATTTCTAAACATTTTATACATTTGTTTAGAAGTAGACTCATATTCAATAAGTCAGTTGCAATAGAATTATATAGTCTTTCATGTATTGCCCTTTTAAATTTCAAACCATAGTAAAAAAAACTTCAACTTCTGTGTTATATTAGCATTCTTATAACCCTAATTTTTAATTTTGTAATTCCAAATGGAGTAAACATAAATATATATTTGCAGAGATTATGAGTTTCTAGGAATTTTTAAATTATATATTTGAAAGAAAATATAAATATAAGACATTTATTTAGATTCATGATAAATAATAGAGGAATAACAAGTATATAAAATTTAAGTTAACTTTTGGTGTTAAAAGTTATGATTATAATATTAAATAAATGTCCATAATTCAAATTCTAAATTAAATGTAGTTAAACTTTCAATGGAATTTTTAAGAAGATGCATTAGACTTTCACAACTAGAGTAAGTGTTTACCATAATTTAAACCCCTGACTTTATAAAATGTAAAAGAAAATTCATCTGTTGCACTCCTATAAACTAAGCAACACAAACATAAAAAAATATTAAAATACTTCTATTTGAAACTTTAGAACAAACGTTTTTTAAAAAAGGAGTTCTTTTAACCGTGTATACTCCAAACAAACTTTAAGTTATAAAAGTCAGTGTTTACTTTTCCTGGTTTATACGTGAAATTCCGTCAGAATGTTCGAAAAAATATGAATAACGTTTGAAGTTAGAAACAGTAAACACTAAAAGGACGACTTTATTCTAGGGCTTACAAAATTGAAGTAGAATATAGAGTCCCGAATATGGAGTTACAGTATTGAGAAATAATTTGCTATGAAATAATAGTTAGGTTGCACCAAGGCATCAAAGGCACTGTTTTCCACAGTTGACACCCCCTCCATATATTACTCAGTTCGAATCCCATTACACACAGCCGTTCGGAACATTTAACAGTAACTCCCGGTCTCATTAGCCCTCGTGTGCAAAACAGTAGACCGTAGCTCTCCAAAGCATAAGATAATTCTCTCCACACACACACACACATATATATATATATATATATATATATATATATGGGGGGTGTAATATTAAAACCATTATTTACATATTTTAAAATTATCACATTGTATGAAGCTCACGTAATAGTACGGGTTAGTGTAATAACATGGTTTGTTTGTGGGTACAAAAATAACGGTATATATAGGAAAACGAACCCGAATGTTCTTGTCTACTACATAGATTCTAGAATGTAAAAATGTTTATGTATAACATAATTCGAAAACATTATAACTATATACTACTATTTCTATTTGATTTTTCATATGTACGATACTATTATAAATTTATCCAATAAAATATATTTTTTGTTTACAAAAATCCTATGGTTGTTATTTATATATTTCTTTACATATTTCAATATAAAATATGAAAGTTGGCTGAAAAATTAAATAATTTTCGTTCTATTGAGATTTAACTGGATAACTAAATTAACCGCAAAACACTCGCTACATTTCCGCTGCGAAATGTACCTGAACACAGTGTGTTAATTTAATAGCTTGGATTTATAAATATATTTTCAGATATGGTGCGTTAAATGTTTTTGGGGTAGCCATTTATAAGGTGTCGAAATCCCCCATATAAACATAGCATGTGTGAGAAAAACATCCTGAATCAATAAAGACATTTATTTTAAATTAACACTTACATAATTACATTTTACATATACTGAAATATATTTTCCTTACAAGTTCAGAGATATCAAAATTGCGAGAACAATTTTTACATTCTCTTGTAAACATTTAATTTCGTAAAATACAAACTTCCACTGTTGCATTCGTATAAGCGGTGCGTCAAGCGCTTTCAAGAATTTCAGTTAAAATACTTCTGTTTAAATATTCAGAACAACCACTAGAGATTCTTTAAATAGCGTTTACTTCGAACAAACTTCAAGCAGTGCAAGTCAATCTTTTCTTTTCAGGAAAGCCACGAGAAATTCCACCACAATGGCAGAAGAATCCGAATAACATTTGAGGTGGAGGACGGTAAACACGAGCGAAAAGATTTCTTTCGAGAACTTATTTAGAAATTTATTCGCATCCAAAATCGGCTTCTGGATTCAGACTTACAAAAATGATGAATAATTCCGCGCTCGCAGGAGAATACCACGAAATAAACAGGAGATTACATTAAGTCATAGACTACACAAATCATTTTTGAAAGTATGATTTACTATGCATTAATACTTAAAATGAAGGGAATTCTTAACGTTATGTAAGACAATTTTAAGCACAAACTTATATACACTGTAAAATTCTTTTTCTACCGGTGAACAGAGAGGACTAGATTATGTTTCTATTAGTATATTTCGTAATTATAATATGTATTAACACATTTTATGCGGGACAGGTACTAGTACGGGTTAGTGTAACAACATGGGTTGTTTGTTGGTACAAAAATAACGGCATATACAGGAAAACGAACGCGAATGTTCTTGTCTATTACATAGATTCTAGAATGTAAAAATGTTTATATATAACATAATTCGAAAAAATTGAAACTCTATACTTCTATTGCTATTTGATTTTTCATATTTACAATACTATTATAAATTTGTCCACTAAAAATATATTTTTTGTTTACAAAAATCTTATTGTTGTTATTTATATATTTCTAATTATATTTGTTGACATATTTAAATATAAAATACGAAACGGTGATGGAAAAATTAAATAACTTTCGATCTATTGAGATTTAACTGAATAACTAAATTTACGCACAAAACGCCCGGTACAATTCCGTTGCTAAATGTATCCACACACAATGTGTTAACTCAATAGCTTCGCTTTATAAAAATATTGTCAGATATGGTGTGTTAAATCTTTTTTCTGGAGCCATTTGTAAAGTGTCGAAATCCCATATATAAAACATAGCATGTGTGAGAGAAACATCCTGAATCAATAAACACATTTATTCTTAAGGAACACTTAAATAATTGCATTTTACATATACTGAAATATTATATTTTCCTTACAATTTCAGAGATATCAAAATTGCTAGAATAATTTTTACATTCTATTGTAAACATTAATTTTCCTAAAATACAAACTTCCACTGTTGCAATCGTATGAGCGGTGCGTCACGCACTTTCAAGAATTTCAGTTAAAATACTTCTGTTTAAATATTCAGAACCGCCACTAGAGATTCTTTAAATAGCGTTTACTTCGAACAAACTTCAAGCAGTGCAAGTCAATCTTTTTTTTTTTCAGGAAAGCCACGAGAAATTCCACCACAATGGCAGAAGAATCCGAATAACATTTGAGGTGGAGCATGGTAAACACGAGCGAAAAGATTTCTTTCGAGAACTTATTTAGAAATTTATTCGCATCCAAAATCGGCTTCTGGATTCAGACTTACAAAAATGATGAATAATTCTGCGCTCGCAGGAGAATACCACGAAATAAACAGGAGATTAAATTAAGTCATAGACTACACAAATCTTTTTTGAAAGTATGATTTACTATGTATTAATACATAAAATGAAGGAAATCCATAGCCTTATGTAAGACAATTTGAAGCAAATCTTATAAACATTGTAAAATTCTTTTTCTACCGGTATACAGAGAGGACTAGATTCTGTTTCTATTAGTATATTTCGTAATTATAATATGTATTAACGCATTGTATGCGAGACACGTACTAGTACGGGTTAGTGTAACAACATGGTTTGTTTGTGGGTACAAAAATAACGTTATATACAGGGAAGCGAAGGCGAATGTTCTTGTCTACTACATAGATTCTGGAAAAATTTAGACAAATAAAAACTAGTTTTTACGTCAGTCGATGCGGAACCACAGAAAGGGAAGGTTGATTAAAAAATCAATTTAGATTTACAATAAACTTTTTATTTATCCTTGCGAAAATTATATATATATATATATATATATATATATATATATATATGTATATGTATATTTGTGTTTATATATATATATATATATATATATATATATATATATATATATATATATATGTATGTATTTATATATTTGTGTTTATATATATATATATATATATATATATTTGTTTGTCTATTTATATATTTGTTTATATATTTCATTATAAAATACGAAAAGTTAGTTAAAAAATATATAATTTTCGATCTATTGAGATTTAACTAAATTTACGAGTAAAACTGCTTGCTACCAGTATACTTCCGCTACAAAATGTACCATCACAAAATATGTTTACATATTAATGCCTGAGTCATTCTGTCGAATATATAAACATCGACAAAGGGATTATTTTTTATAATTTACTATGCATAAATACACAAAATGAAATGTATCCATAACATTATGTAAAATGCTTTAACTGAAACTTATACATTTAAAAGCAAAAACTTCTAAAAAATACAAAATTCTTTCTCTACAGGTGTCCAGATAGGAATAGAATCCATTTTTGTTGGTACTATTTTAACTAATGCTTCAAAATAAATTTGAACTGTAAGGAATAAAGTGTGAAAAGATTTTAAAAATATGCATAACAGAATATCCATTATTTATTACACACGTATTTTTGACTCGTACACGATATCAGTTTATACCTCAACTTGCCTTAATGCATGTCAACTAATAGCAACAGATTCAATTTACTTTTTCCAATAAAAAATGAACCGTTTGCTCGTGCAATGCTGAAATATTTTCAACTGTTGACAAGGCCTTATAACGTCTCAACCTGAACCCGAATAAACCGGTTGAAAATTTATTGATAGAAATATCATATTATTCATCCATAAAATGAAGAGTAAACTAAACTCGTTGCTTTTGCAACGCATACAGAATGAGGTTTGATAAGACCTTTAATCTGTTTAAATTATTTTTTTAACAACGAATCTAGTTTTATTGCTATGGGTAAAGAAGACATCTATGCGAAATTAAAAATATATAATATTTTATTTCGGTTACGATTAATATTTTTATTTTCTAAGTACCTCCGTTGCCTTTGAATAATATCTACAAAATATTGTTTGTTATTGTAGTGAAAAAATATATTAACGTATATGAAGCAAAATGTACCGCCCCGATATATTGGTTGGCGCATTCTGCTTCTGCCCGAGGAGATTTCCCGAATGTTTTATTAATGAATAAAAATATTAATTGTAACCTAAATAAGTACCTCCATTGTCTTTAAGCAATATCGACAAAATCTTTGTTATTGTAGTGCAACAATATATTATACATTGCGAAACATACCGTCCCGATAAATTGGTTAGCGTATTCTGTTCCATCCCGATATAAAGGGTATAAATATCAATGGATTGTAGGATAAAATACTAGTGTTAAATACAAGTTCCCTGCATTTAAAACGAAAATGACAAACTCAGGTCTTTTGTTCACTTTATTGAAATTTTGTAATAATCTCTGTTTTGCTATTTCACCGATACTAATTGAGTTGATATTATCTATACTACGGAAAAACATACGAATTAGTCATAATACATAACAGATAAATTAATTCCTGTTAATAAGGAATTATCTAAACTTATTCCCTTTTCTTTGCTATGTACACATTGTTAGCTTGGTAATTATGGTACTCACAGCAATGACGCTGTCAATCAGTCTTCAATTACAGGTAGATAACAGCTTTTGTGAAAGAAACACGCTTTTTTATTTTGTTTTATCTACATGAATAGGTTGTAATCAAATGTTACGAGATTCAAAGAATTAGTGACGAAAAAAGATAAAAATGAATTGTAGAAAGCATTTATTATGATTATCGGGATTATTTAAAAAGAAAAAGCATTCAACTGCGCCTTCCAATGTTTGATTTCTAACAAAACACGTACGTCTTGTTTGCTTGCTACCATCTAAGCATATATATAAGATTAAGGTTAGAGTATGACCTTAAGAAAATTACCAATAAAAAGGAATGATTAGTATGTCAATTTATTTCACTCTTTTAAAAGTTGTTAAACACGAAGTATTTATCAACAAAACTGTAAATTTTATGTGATACATTAGTTACACTCAAATAGCACAAAAAATATCAGTCAATGTCTACAAATGTTGCCAATATTTTGAACGTCGCTAAATATTGAACATCATAACCTGAATATCGGCTGATATTGAGCTAAATAATCTGATATAAAAGTATCAAATTTATTAAAAAACATTTAAAACTGTTGATTGTATAACTTATAAACTGTGAATTCGCTACACCCCATTGGCTTCACAACGAGGTTTTGTTAAAGTCCAGGGCAGGGCTACTCTCTTTCTGGATTTTTAATGCTATGCTACAACAGGTTTTCACTTCGACCACGCCTTGAGATGTCCGAGGTGATTGGAAGGTTTGTTTTGTTTTGGTTTGGTTTGGTTTGGAGTGCTATGGTCTACTTTTTGAAACACGAAGGCTAATGAGACCAGGACCTACAGTTTAAAGCAGATTCCGAACGGCTACAAACATCCATGCCACTGTGGGATTCGAATCTACGAACTCCGACACCGAAGGCTAGCACACTAACCAATCGGTCATCATTCGGGGTGATTGGAAGGTCAGACTGGACAACGAAATGTCAGACTGTGAGGCGCCACCGAAGGACCTATTGAGAGGCTACCAGGATGGCCATGCGGAAAGAAAAAGCCAATGGGAAGAGGCGAAATCTGACGTCAGGTGACGCGAGTTTTTTGCCGGAGAGTCCCCAGGATGATAAACGAAGATAGGTTCGACTTGTGGCGTTTGGTTTTTTAGAATTTTTCTCCAGCTTGTGTGGGACTCAAGAAGACCCAATTGTACCGCTGTACAACGGTATATGTTGGCACCAGTCCGCAGACTGTTAAGTTCGCCTTGAACCTAGGACTTTAAGAACCGCACCAGCTTACCTGAACCCTGTGATTTCCATTCGGAAAATTAGTATATAACTCCATTTTAATCAAGAATAAACGTCGTTATTGTTTCTAAGATGTACGTCGTGTCATAACCACTTTGACACCCACACGCTACTCGAAAATTCCGTGACGTTAAAAAACCTAATTCTAAAATATGACCTTTATTAAGTTTGCAAGTTTTCACGAAACTTTGTCTTGAATATATATCTTAATATTGTTATCAATGACATAGTGTCAAAAAGAGTTTATTTTTAAAATATTCTGTAATATATGTCGATATTTGTAAAAATGAATGTCATTTTTGTGACATATGTATCATGACAGTCAGTGGAACGCTACATTTGATGAATATGATCGGAGATGAATCAGTTCTGCCCTTTTTTTCTACGAGTACTATGGTTATGAAATTATTAGAATTATTAACTGTACATTACAATTCAAATGTACTAGAATAATATTGAAAAATAAATATTTTTCTTAGTACAGTTTACGCATTGCATTGACTCAATTCAAACCTGTTTTATGTGTACTTATTTCTCACTAGTCTTATGCATGTATATCTCTAAATATGTACACACTTGTAGCATCATTAGATATATCAGAATCAGGCGATCATCTCAAGATATATATACACATATATATTACTACATACCACGTAACTTATGTATTATCAACTGCTTAATAGGTTACATTACACCTTTATACTTAACGGTAATGACATGTGTGGTCGTGACGTATTTCACCGTTAATGCCCCACTCGTAAAAGTGTCCCATTATTTCTGTAAAACAACTCAGAATTTATCGATGTGTATTAGAATGATTGGATATGATTTCCCTATAACGAAAAGATTGGTACAAATAATGAAAAAATATCACTAATTTGTTTTTATTTTTAGAACTTTATTCATTCTATTAATCTGCTGATATCTGAGACTGATACTGAGTATATGTATGTAAAATATTATAATTATTACTATAAAATAGTTATAGATATTTCTCCTTTTTCTAACCTACTGAATTTTAAAATATATATTTACCAGCCATAAAATGTCAAATAAAGGAGTGTTCTCTGACTTAAATTATTTACCCCCCCATTACTCAAAACTGTTGCGGGAATAAGTACTAATTTTCTGTCCCCTGTCTTGGTTCTTCTGGGAAAATTAATGTGCTGCCTTAACCCTTTAAATGGCAATGGTTTCGCAGCGAAACCAGCTGTTAGAATTATTTTTCCTCTTCTGTTTAAAGATATATGAATGACTTTTTAGATATCCTACGTTTTTGACACTTATCAAACTATCTATAAATGTTATCTATAGATGTTAGCAAATTACATAATTTCTTTTTCACTTTCAAATAAACACTTTTAAACTTGTTTTGCTTGAAGCAATCAGGAATTATATTTTTCGTGTTTTACATCCCAAGTAAAAGTACTTACATGAAACAACACTTATAAATGGTTTATATATTTATTTATTGCATAATATTAATGATAATTGTTCATTATTTTTCTAATGTAATTTAAATTTTATGGAAGTATTATTTTTAAGCCGTACAGGGGGAGGGTTTTATAGTTAAACTACTGCTAATGTCTACAACTCCTGATATACTTGTTTTCATTAATTTTCACATTTATAAGGTTCATAGGTAATATTATAAACGATTCCCATTAAATGTCCAACAATTTCTAATTATGCACTTTAAAGGGTTAATCTAGCTTAAATGATCAAGGCCCACTCTTGCATCTCCAAAAGTACGGATCGTCCTTTAGTCTCCTGGGTTTGGACTGGATTGGAGCTCTACGGTCTACTTTCTTGCAACATGAGGGCTAATGGTTTGGTTTGGAGTGCTATGGTCGGCTTTTTGCAACACGAGGGCTAATTAGACAGGGACCTACAACTTAAAGCTGATTCCGAACGGCTACGAACATCCATGCTACAGTGGATTCGTACTCACGAACTCTGGTCCAAAGGTCAGCATCCTAACCAATCGGCCATCATTCGGCACGAGGGCTAATGAAACCGGTACCGACTGTGTAAAGCCGATTACGAACTTCTATGAATATTCATGCCACAGTTGGAGTCGAAATAGGACCGAAGATCAGCGCCCTAACCATTCGATAATCGTTCGGCTTTAGTCTCTTGTGAATAAAATCACGTGTTTAGCTCACTGTATTGTTTCACATTTTCTTAGAACCTTCTACGCAGAGTTGTTGAATTGTACAGACGATCAGTATATCGGTGGGTTTGGCCTTTAATAAATGTGAAGTTCCCCAACGTTGGATTTCTTTTAACAAACTAAACAATAGGGTCACTAACTCCATTGAATGTTTAGCTTTTCTTAAAGACAGCATTGATGATTTAAGTTTAGAATGTAACTGAAGTTTGAGTGAAAGAATTTTTTTTTTACGGTGATTTATATTTTGAAGACGTGCATCTGAAATCAGAGTAAAAGTAGTTTTAACTGCATGTTTCGTCTTTTGTTTATCTGATCTCAAATGAAAAATTGATGATTCTGTTTTGTTGAAAAAAAATAAGAGGGGAAACACAAAGAGGTAAATATAGTGTGTGATTGATTTATTTTCAATTTGTATATAATGTTTTCAACTGTCATACCAATTAATTTTAAGTGTTAAACTAACAATTATATTTAACATAAATGCATTATGAGTTTTCTTTTACTTCCGTAAATGTATATAATTATCTGTTTAGTTTTTTCGTCTATTTTATAATTATTTCCAATTTTGGGGCATTTTCTTTTATTGCATTCTCCACTACCAAGCCATATGTATATTTGTTGCCCATTTTATTATGGGAGAACAACATAGGTGACCAATATTACTCCCTAGTCACAATATAAACACTGCGGGCCTCCGTAATTTAGAAGAAGAATAAAGCAAAAGATCCACATTCTTGGCCTGTCACCTCCGGAGGTATTGCTTGGGAACCTCCAGGGAATTGCGACCGCAAAAATTTTAAGTGATAAGCCGCCAATTATTAACACAGTGTACTTTTGCCGGATCGAGACTAGAACTTCTAACCCCCCAGTTACGAAATTATCGCTTTTCATCTAACATAAATGTGAATTTTCTACCCACTGCAGTCTTGAAGATATTATCTGGCGAAAAAAGTGTAAAGTTCGATATTGCAAAAATATTATAAATATTTGTTTATGTTAAATAACAGATATATATATATATATATATATATATATATATATATATATATATATATATATATATATCAGTGGCGTGCGGTAGGTTTTCATGCAGGGTGTGCAGAGAACATGGATTTTCGAATAAATCTTTAATTATTCAAACATCTGAGTTCTCCATTCTGAAACAGGTTATTTATTATGAATATAAATTTAAGGATTACAATAAATAGAATATTTACCTACGATTAGTCGAGTTATAACTATAAAAACAGCTAAACTTATGAGAATTCTATTAGAACTGAAGCAAAAATCATGTCTTTTGTTGTATGGTATCATATCGGCGTCGAAAAAGCAACGCTTCGGGCTTCTACGAAAAACATATGTTCAGAAAACGTAGCACCACTTGGCGCCCTCCGCTGCGGTGGCGACTAACCGAACTTCTATTCCACGTGCAGAGGATTTCACGGCAAGCTGGCACAATAGAGCGTACTGTTTCTTGTTCGATCAGTGGATTAAATTATATTTATAAATTGTTTTTAACATGTTACATAATATAACTTATATACTGTCTATGAGACACAATGAATGGTAAAATTTGGACTGTTTTATTAAAATTCATTTCTTTAAAACAAAACAACATTGTTTTTCAGCTAATTATTTCAGTAAATATAGTACATCACCGAAATTAATTTAAAACACTAAAACATTTCACTTTATATTGATGAGATACTTCTTTTATATTTCCATGAAAACAAAATCTTACAATATATAAATTTAAACATTCACCGTCTGGAAAATCGTATGGCCAGTTAATGAACTAAAAAACCAATAAAAAAGGTCCTCGCTCTAATACAACGCTTAATAAACCTACATTAAGATGATTCTGAATACCAAGTGCAGTAAAAATAGCTGCACTTGCCTCAGTGCCATAGTATGCTGTTCTTCTCCAGTAGCCCATACATATGAAGCGTGATTTTCAATTTAGTGCTCAGTGCGTACACATCAGAACTTCCTATGTTCGTTAGCGCGCTACGTGATACAGCACCTAGTACCGCATGCACTGCCGGAAATACAAGCAAGCAAATCAACATAATATTTGAATATATTGTAAATAATATTTATTATATACCATATAAAGATAGGTAGACATAGGTGCAGAAAATTATGAGCACGCCACTGATTGATATATATAAGTACTTCATTTCATTCAAAGATTCCCTAATCATATAAATTTGTTGGCATAAAATAAATCCAGCTAATTATTATGGATAAACCGCTGTGACCATTTAGAGAGATTTTATTTCTTCTATTCTGTTTGAATATTCCTCTTAGTACATTTTGTATTATTATTTTTCATAGCTATTAGCATTCAAACATTTCGCTCTCAATAATTCCCCTTTGAAAATTAAATACATACACACTTACTCTATTCTATGCTTACTCTCTTTCTAGAAAGACATCATCGACAATTTAAATTTAGAACGTAATGGGCAGTTTGTGCAACAATCGTAAGTGACCCTTAGTACGAACACTCGTAATGCAGTTTCTAATTGCATTTTCAAGAACTGAATTAATGACTAAGCTGTTTATAGAATATTTGGGCCTAGACTGTAGTTAATACATAAAGGCAAACGCAGTAAATACTGAATTATTGCTTTATGGGAACATAATACCTTATGATACATTAAATCTTCATTATGACATAGTTTTTTTGCAATTCATATCAAAATAAAATTTGCTTTTAGAATGAAAAAAGTTATTAAATGTTTCTAAAATAAGTATACATTAATGTAGTAAAAATGAAAACTTTAGAAATAATAAGACATTTTACTTTGATATGTATTTTTTTTAAAACCTGATATTTTCTGCTAATTTTAAATTAAAATACTTTTGAGGATACTATCTTTATTATAAAATAAACGTAATTTATTACACCGTTTAAAACAGCGATAAGTGTTCCTTGTAATAAAATTAAATATTTACCACAACAATCGTAGCATAATTAGAAGTATAATTATTTCCTCTTTGTAATGAAAAGTTTTAAATAGATTATTTTTTATACTATCGCATTAATTTTGCCATCAAATACTCTAAGGGAACGAGTACTGCCATTAAAATTTCTTTTGATATATAAAATGACACAAAGAAATTGCTTTTTAATATATCAAAAAATACACAAGTTCCAGACTTATAAAAAATGTTTTTTAATATAAAATCTTATAATAAATGGATAAAAATCTAATGCAGACAAAAGAGGATTTACTATCATATCGGAATACTGAGGGTTATTTTTATAATTCCATAAGATTTATTTTCTTTCACTAACTGTATTCCTAGACCTCTGAGTTTCATACGTCATTTCTTAATTTAATGTATTAGATCTACCAGAATGTTATTTCATTTCTAAAAAAACTTTTTTAGACTTTTTAAAAGTATTATGCGATGTATTTTCCAACTATACTTATGAACATTTTCTCCCATGATAGTATGGGGTAAATGCCATTTTTGAAAATTGTCTGCATGAGCTTCTAATTCTTAACCTTAAAATTATTTGCAAGGTGAGATATAAGTGATTTTTCAAGGATACAAGGTCCGAAGAGTTGATGCGGTGAAACCTAATTTCTGCAATCTTTGATAGTAGACAAAGTACCATAAGATCATCAGCCCTTTATCCTCTAATTCATTTAAATCTTATTTTATTATATTATCTTACCGAATTGGGATATTTGTTAGGATTCCACAGTCTTTAATAATTTGTAATGCGTTTCAAAAGCTGGTGGGCCTAGAATTCATATGTACTTTCAAACTTGCTTATAAGTGGGAAGAAAAAGTAAAGCCTTATTGGAAAATATGGAAACGCCGTTTCCCTAGCAATGTAAATAATTTAAAACTTTTAACTTATTTAAATTTTTATGTTATTAATTTTTTATTTCGTACTATTCTTTCAAAATGACTTTAACCCGAATTCACCATCCCCTCCTATACGTAAGTGCTGCATCAAGAAGGCTGCTAACATGCACTGCACATGTGACTGCCTAGAAACACTAAACCAAATATATATGTCTAGCATTTATGAAATTCTACAGGTACAGAGCTTAATTTATGCATAAACTCGCGCCAGTCAGTGGTGGGTAGGAAAATTGTCCAGAATCAAATTGTGTAAATCTTCCCTCATTTATATTTTCCCGCTACTTTTTTACTATCAACCTTTTATCAACAAATATGGCTCATTGCTTGAATGTTCTGCACTTCTATTCTTTTTATTATTAGGTCTCCCGACATAGCATGTGGGTTTTAATAAATAAGGAGCTTAAAATAAATGTCAATTGTAAATCTCCTCCCATTTATATTTTCCCGTAATTTTTTACTATCAAGATTTTCTCAAGACACCTGTTTCATTCCTTGCCTGTATTGTGGTCCTATTGTTCGTTCCAACAACACAGCATAAATGGTATGATAAATGAAGGGCGTAAAGTAAATGTCAACTGTAAATATTTTCTCATTTATATCTTCCTGTGATTTTTTACTATCAACAGACCAGGCTCATTGATTTCATGTGCTGAACTGTATAAATGCCTTTCTATTCATTTCCCCAACTTAGCATAAAGTGTCTAACAGCTTAACCCCTTCCCTGTTTGCCCGTACGCCGTTCGGGCACAGCTTTCGGACCTTTACTGATTTGTCCGTACGGCGTACGGGCAATCTAATTTTATTTCGCTTGCACTGTTTAGGCCGTATTTTGTCCAATTTTAGTAACAAATTATTCGTATAGACGTCTAGTAAATTATAGTTTGCAGTTTATTGTATTTTCGACTCTGATTGGTTCAAAAATGCGGGTTTTTTCGCATGTTTTGTATCAGAAGACGAATTGTTATCTTTCAGTGTATAGCTTTCTGGTTATATTTTTCTAACCGCCTGATAATTTTACTGATGTAAGAGTTGAATAATATATTTTTACTTTTAAGTAATGGATAATTCAGAGCATATGGAACTAATTTCTTGGGATTCGAACTGTTACTCGGAATCAGAAACTGAATTATCTGTAAATGATAGTAGCGAAAGTTTACTAGATGACCTGGATAGTAGTGACTCTGATAGTAGTACAGATGGAATCAGTCAAGCAAGACATTTTTTAAAAATTAATTGTGATAATTCTTCGGATCCGCCTCCTAGATTTGCTTTCACTGGAATTCCAAGAATTAACTTGGATATCGATGAGACTAAAGACAAACTTCAGTTCTATAATGCTTGCATAGAAAGAAAAAAAGTTCTAATAAATGCTTAAAAATATTGGAAATGTTAATTTTAATAACATATCTTTACTTAAAAATGTGACATTTTTTGACCGAATTCTGGAAAAAAAATGAAGCTGTCAAAAGGTTAACTTAGTTATTTCCATAAATAGTAAATACATTGTCCATTACACTTTCATCCAGATATCTAAAATGCCTTTTGCCAAAGGAAATACTACGATATATATTTAAAATAGAACATTATACAAAAGCATATTATTCAATAGACATAAAAGAATAATATTTAAATTTATTAAAATTCCACACATGTAAAAGATCTATTGATTAAATTCTTGTTGGACTTCGGAAAAGTAGTAGCTTACACAAAATATTTGTTGAATGAACTAAAGAAAATTCTGCTGTTGCGCCAGATATTCCCTGCAAAGCAAAAAAGAAAAATCTAAAGGAGATGAAGAAATTTGCTATTCGGAAGCCGTTACAAAAGAATGTTGTGTAATGAAACTAGTAAGATGACATAAAAAGAAGAGAAAATGGTTTCGGGACATTTTTCCGGTAGTTCTTTTGAAAGAATTTTACAGATATAATTGGATTATTTTTATAAAGGGTAACGTATTTTCACCTTAAGATAGTATCTATATATTTTGAATTTAAACTCTTTTCTTCCTATTTTCAATTTTCTTACAGTTTCTTTTAAGCCCTAACCGATAAGTACATATTGAAATAGAGTTCAGAATTCCATTTTTAAATAAGATTAAATAAGATTTATCAGGTTTAATTCATTTTAAAAATTCTTGATAACAATAACCCAAACAAACAAAATTATAGGAAATAGACTTCAGTTGTTTGCAAGAGATATTGCATGAAGGAAATGTGTTTTGGAACTACATATAAAGTTTTTTTTCATAAATTCGAAGAAAACAGTTTTTTTAATATATACGGGAAAACTTGAATTTTAAATTAACTTCTCTTTTTCTGTATTTTATCAAAGAAAGTCGAAAAACTATTTCTTAAAAATTGTTTTTTTCAATATTAAACATTTCATTTCAAAATAAAATAAAAGTTTATTTCCAAGCTATGAGAATTTTATACTAATATAGACAGTATATTTTTAGAATTTAAACACTTTACTTCATAATTTGAATTTTTGTTTTAGTTTCTTTTAAGCCCTAACCCATAAGTACATATTGAAATAGAGTTCAGAATTCCATTTTTAAATAATATATTAAATAAGATTTATCAGGTTTAATTTATTTTAAAATTTCTTGATAACAATAACCCAAACAGACAGGTTTTTAGAAACTAGAGACTTCAGTTGTTTGCAAGAGATATGGCACGAACGAAATATGTTTTGGAAATATAAAGTTTTTTTCATAAATTTGAAGAAAACAGTTTTTGTAAAATATATAGGGGAAAACTTGAATTTTAAACAAGTTCTCTCTTCTGTATTTTATCAAAGGAAGTCTAAAAACTATTTCTTAAACTTATTTTTTTTATATATTAAACATTTCATTTTAATATTAAACATTTCATTTCAAAATAAAGTAAAACTTTATTTTCAAGCTTTGAGAATTTTATACTAATATGGTTCCTTACAAAAGTTTATTAATATTTTACCAACATTGATACTTGGGTGGTGTTTTACATAAATATGTAAATTTCATAAATTTAGACAGAATCTTCAAGAGACTAGTTTTTCATAGCAAGAATAAAATAATTGAAACAGAAATTAAAATCGATATAATTAGAAAATTCTTCTCAAAGAGATTAGCATACAAAAGTCTTCAAGTAAATGTTTACTTTAATTCCAGAAATAAATTTAGAATTAATCGCTAAACTAAACACCGTCCGCTGAATGTCAAGTCATGGTAACTACCACAACCCAAAATAATTACAGTGAATAGACAGGACAATGTCTTTTTTTTAAAAAAGTTAAATAGAAATTAACAGCCTTTTGGTAGGAAAACTACGATAAATCAAAATACATCTTTTCTACAAAATCGTACAATGTGCAAGTCCAATTCCCTTCAGAGACTTACTAAATTACAAGTTACTATATCTGAAGATAGTTCAGTTTTATGTATTGCCCATCTTAAGGTGATTTTTCTTCCCCTTCCCCAGGAGAAAAGAAAAGGTTTTTGAATATATAACCTATAAAGAAGTGAAATGGGGACTGTAGGAAAAAAATACTGGTTTCTTCATATATCTACCCCTTTGATATTGGAAATCAAACAAAATACTTTTATGTTAAGTAAATTTTACTTTTTAGTTTTGACATGTTATGCAAATGCTATCTATATATACTTATATTCATTTTTATGGACACCTGCAAATATAAAAAATGAGTAGCAAATTCAAGTAACGAAATTTTAAAAACAAAATTATCATCAATGTATTGATATACTACATTTGTTTAAAATGAAGTATGCAAAAAGAATGTTTTTAATAAACTAGTATTTCAACAACTTGAATATCTAAGCCAAAAATGATTAATTATGTATACATGAGATAGTACAAATAATACAGACACTGATAATATTTTTTTCGTTGACTTGGTCATTAGTATCCAAAGCAAAATCTTTTACTTCTCAAATGACCATAGTAAAATAACAAAAAAGGCCATTTTTTGGTCATCACACCCTATTTAATATACCCCAATAAACCAAGATACCACATTGAAAATCGGAAGCAAAAAATATTTTTAAAATATTTCTTGATCAACGGATTGCTAACTCTGCAGTTTCCTATCTAACTGCAAAACCAAATCCTCAAGTTTGAAGGAAAATTATGTTGACAATTATGTTGAAAATTATTATATAAAAGCCTAAATATTTTGTTGATTAAAGGAAATGTTATGCATATAAACAAAGTAAGATATTATAATTATTAAGAGACTAAGTCGCGAATAACAATTGGAAAATAAAACAAAAGCCTCATGAAAAATAAATTAGATCTTTTGCATATTTATATAACATTTATTTCAAATTTCGAAAAAAAATATTTGATGCAGGCAACTAATATTTCTTCGAGAAATACATTAATTTAATATTGAAACAAGTACAAAACAATATTCTACTCTGGTGTGTGGTGAGGAGATTGATATAATTAATATAATTGATATAAATAAAACTAGAAGTGAAATGCTTGGGATCGAAATCTGACCTTATGGTAAAAGAGAGAAGACTCATAAAAAATTAACTGATTTTTTCGTATGGTGCGATATTCTCGGGCGGAGTTCCGATCCCACTCCTAGATTAGAATCACTTCTCCGTACATGACACTAATTAAGAACCTACCTTTGTGGAGTTATTTATGATTCTCTAAGATACAGCGCCCAATTTGATGGGGTAAGGTTTTCCCCCATGTATGCGGTATCAAGGCAGGGGGTAAGTAGACCAATAGATATATACAGCTCTACTGATTGGACGAAGAGAAGTAAGAAAGGATAGATATGAAAATATAAAATAAAGTCAAGAAGGGTGTGGAAACGGGGGTCGAGAAGCAGATTTCGACAGTAAGGGTTCAGGACTCGAGGACAGGGTTCAGGGACCAAAGGAAGCATTGGGTCCAAGAGAGAAAAACTAACGACTCCGACATCTCACAACGACCAGAAGTGTTCCAGCGCATCCGAATTTCATAATCATCCCAATTATTTTAGAAGGCCCCAGACCAGTGATGAGACTGGAGTCAACATTGTCATCCCACCAAGGGAGAATACAAGCAAAGTGTCTACATCGATTCACCAAGATCGTCCAACCTGATTACCACCCTGGCACACCAAATAGATCCCTAAAGGTACTTATTATAAATATTTCAATTTGAGATTAGGTCCTCTTTATTTTTTTTACCTAAAGGTTAGGATATTATTAATGTTAAATCTTAAATAATGTGGCACCAAGTAAAAAGTTTGGAAAAGCAAATTTTATGAATTTTAAATCAAATTGTTTTTGGTTTATAGGTATATATATAGCAAAAAATAAATTTGTTTAGTTTTATTTTAAACTATCAACCTTGTATGTGTTCATTTTAAGAGTGTAATGTTTGATTTTAATAACTCGTAATTTAGCTGATTAATTTTCTTTTTTAAGTTTCAGTCTAGTCTCTCAGAACATTGGTTAAACTTGAGCACATAATCTACACAACACAACCCAATTAATATTTAGTCTTTGTGACTAACAAAATAACTACTATAAATTTGATCGTAGGTAAATACCTAAATTTAATGAGAGCTACTCTACATGGTGTTAGAGCAGTAGTCTAATTTATAACAAGGGTATTTATCCCTTAAGTAAATCCCCGTAGTTTAGAAATTTGGCATTATACAAATAATGTAAATCATTTTATTTCTAATGTAAATTACGCATCTACCTAGGATCCAAAGCTGTCAATACAAAAATTGGGAAATTCGTTTTTAAGTATGCATGAATATTTATATATTTTGTTGTATTAAATAACACAATTAAAAAGTTAATCACTTTTAAAAACTATTCATCGACATTAAATGGCAGAATCTAATTCTCAAAGTAATTACTTCTAACATTAACGAACATATTTAAGTGCTATTAAAAACCTTAATTCTAGTACTTTTGCAAATACAGTTCTCATTCATAATCTACAATATCAGATGATTTTATTTTATATAAATATTCATACAAATTTTGAATTTTGCTACATTTTGTAACCTTGTTCATTATTTTCCGATAAATATTCCAAAATGTTTTAATAAAAATGTAAATTTGATAGAATGGCAAGTAACGTTTCGTTGAATAAAATGTCAAACTTGGAAGCGGAAGTGCTAGCTATCTATAGACTAAGAGGCACCGTGGTTCTACTTGCATTTCTCTAAGCTTTTATATTACTTTATTATAATGTAGAAGAGACAGCCATAAATACACACATTTTGGTTTGGATTTTAGCTCTAATGAATTCGGGACGTACTGCTTAAAGCAGATTCCCAACGGCTACGAACATCCATACCTCAGTGGAATTCGAACCCACGAACTCCAGTACCGAAGACCAAAGCCCTAACCATTCGACCATATATACTTTCATTTGGGACACTATGCTTTCCTATTTTACTACATGCTCATGAGACAGGGAGATGGCCGATTATTTGGGGCCTGATTGTTGGTACCAGAGTTCGTATCGCACTGTGGCGTGGATGTTCGTTTCATAGAATGTAATATTTATGTAAAGTAATCTATCTATATATTTTATATATATATATATATATATATATATATATATATATATATATATATTTTTCTATATCTCTATTTCAATCATTTGTCTTCTATCTATTTTTATCTATTTTTTATTTTTTATCTATTTTTATAATTCTATTTTAAATATTTCTCTCTTAAAGTTATCTATTTTTTTATCTATACTCTCTTTTTTTATTTATATAATATATTATCCTATTAATTATTAATTTAAAATTATTTTATATCTCGATCTTTCTAACTACTAATTTATAGATAAAATTATCTCTATAATATTTTAATATTCTCTATTCTTTATCTATATTTTCATTCTACATATTTACATATATATTATAAATTACTATTTTTGTCAGATTTATACCATTACTTTATACTACACTGAGTTTCAATCAATTTGTTGATTCATCTATATTAAAAATTTTTATCTAATTTAAGATTTAAATTATAATTTAAAGATCTATTTACTAGAGGTATTTTGATTTTTACCAGACGAAATAAAATACAATTTTATACTGTATTAAAATGTATATTACTCGCTGATTATTCTCGAGATTAATGAAATAAGATGAAAATAAGTAATGTTTTATATTGGCATTCGGTTTGAACTCATTTCTATTTTTTAAAACATTTTTAATGGTCACTATAATGATTTTTTATCGATTCTATTATCAAGTTAATTTCATATCAAACCATGGACATATTGAAAAACAAAAGGTTTCAGTTTAAGATTATTTCATCTGATAAAGATTCTTGATTTCTCACCACAGAGCGAAAAATTTATACCGACTTATCTACTACTATTCAGGTTTATTTGCGACTAGAATCCCCCCCCCCCCAAATGAAGAATTCTTGACATTCGTAATTGTCAAAATGAAACATCAATGTGTATATTACATAATTTTTAAATTGAAAAGTTTGGTGACAAATATTCTAACCATAGCACATACCGTAAGCAATTGATTAAAAAATCTTAAAACTTTTATAAATCTAGATATTTAATGATATGCTAACTTATTTTAAAATGAAGCCGAAGCCTTACAATCCCCCAAACTTTGATTCAAGTGTAACTGACCAAGAACATTTCGTTTCTTCTGACAAATATAACAGTAAAATAATTCATGTGTTGTTCCAATAACCACAAATACAGCAATTAAAAAAAAGAAAAATTTATTCTATATTTTGAGTTGCACAGTTCATACATTCTTGCTCTGATAGACTTGGTTACAGTACAGAGCGATTTCGATGAAAACTTTCAATACAATATTGCGATATTTAATACAATAAGCATACATTGAAAAGTTCAGATTATAAATGCCATATAGCCACAAATTCTACAATTAAAAATTCTTACCACAGCATGGTGTTCAAAGATGAAAATACCCTTTTAAACATTAAAATGGTTTTATAATTCATTAATCCATTGATGAAATTTTACTTAAGGTAACCCATACACAATTCGTCCATTGCAATTTTTATAACAGCATGAATGGAAAAAAATACTTAACCTCAAGGTGTTTCTATACACACCGAAAAATATTCAGAGATTTTAATAAGAAAATTGGCATCTGCCTTGCTGTAAAAATTCAATATATTTCATCCTTTGAGTGTCAAGAAGCTCGATCGTTCTCAATACAATAGCCGGAAATTGCATTAACGTGATCACGCTCCTAGCTCAAGCATGAACTAATTCTATCCATTTCATACTTGTTTATTCTTTTTTTTATATTCAGGAATATTATGGTATACATTACATCATTATGTTGAGAGTAGTCCAGTTTCAGAATTGGAATAAGCTTACAATATTTTTAGACTATTCATGCAAATTGTAATTTATTTGCGCAGAAATATTACAAGTTATTACTTAGTTTCAGTCTTGTATATAAAAATTTCTATGCATTATAAAAATATCGTTATGGATTCTATCAGAATTTGCCAAGGATTGAAATAACATTTGTTTTTGAAATACTTTTCGTGAATAAGGTGTTCCGAATTCAACTAAATATATTTTTAAAATTTCTATGTTCGTCTAGCAGCGTGACCCTTTCAGCTAATTTTCTAAAACTCATGTTGGCACTCAAAGGGTTAAACAAAACGAACAGCAAATTGTATCAACTGTACAAAGTTTCAGAGCTCAGCTCAACTTTAAACTGAATAGTATAAGTATACAAAAAATTATATTTATTCATTTCAGATAGTTTCAAACAAGCAATTTCATTTTAAAGACATGACATGACATATTTAGCTTGTTACAGTTAAAATTTCTTTGTCGGGTGGAAATAACAGAACTACATTTTCAGATTCTTATTTTGTTAAAAGTTGGTTGGCTTGTCGAAGTCTACTTTTTTCCTAAGTCTAATGACACTGCACCTATTTCTTAAAGTAAAATATGATCAGCTACGAGCACTCTTTTGGTGCAAACTTGTCACTGATCTTTAGCTTCATTACTATTAATGAACGGCTTGAGTTAGTATATCTGACAAAGCCGACATTCAAATTAAACTTAAGCTTTAATGACTAAAATGTGTTTTGTCATTCCAACATTTTTTTTTATGGATTTCAAGCTATGCTACGGTAAATTATAGATGTTAAAGGCATGATTTAAGTGTCTCTAGTTTAATACTCTTTAGGAATTAAATATTTTTCTATGCTTTAATGTGGGTCAGCCAAAGACCGAAACAAGTTAGTTTCTTGAATAAGCGTTTCCGTTGAATTTTAAAAACCAGCTATATATAATAGCTTGTATATATGCAATATAATTGTCTAGCATTTTGCTATATTTTGCATTATGTACAATTTTTTCAGGAAGATTGTTACTGCAATAAATCCACAATGAAATTTGTAAGATTTTTCAACACCATTTAAGGATATTTTAATCTAAACCGTAACTGAAAATACTAGTTTTGGCTGCCGTTTAAATGTTTTGTTTCAATCGAGCTGTTTGTTTGATATAAACTTTAAATTTCATAATAGAAGTGAATGTTGCAATCATTTCAATTTGCTTTATCAAAGTTTATATTTAATTTGGTTTGCAGTGATACAGTCCACTTTTTGCAACACGAGGGCTAATGAGACCGGGACCTACAGCTTTCAGCCGATTCCGAACGGCTAAAATTTACATTTAAGATTAAGTATATAGTATTGTTTGCCTACGAGATAAGCTGCATTTGGTTCAACATCCGTTAAAAACGGTCATTTTTGCACAAAGAATAATTCTACCTGAACATTCAGATTTAAAATTTTTGCTTAGGACATAAAAGTTAATCTGTTATTTACTGCCTCCTTCCTAGAAAGATTCCAGCCTTTCAATACTATGTAATCAATTTGTTAAGATCTATTTAAAATATGTTCAACCGACTTTTATTTTTTTAGGAACAAGAATTCAGTCTATTCTTTTGTAAACATCCCTCTAATGCTTTCTTAATTTTTCAGCCAAAGTTTAAGCATTCCGATGTTTCGCTTATTCAAAATGAAGTGAAATTTTAGACTTATTTACACAAGTAGAAAATATCAAGTATTCATATTGAGATTTAGACAAATCACAAATGTTAAAACAGTTATTACATACCTAAAGAAACATGATTACCATCATTAAATAAGCCTATCAAAACATTTTTAATTAACTAGTTTATATCAGAAAGAAAAAATATTAAAATGAGTTTGTATCAAAAGTTGAAGCAAATTTTACATTTTAAAACAGAAATAGGATGTACAACATTAATATAGCATTTTGATGTATTACAATGAAAAAGAAATGCCGATTATCAAAGATATCGGGCTAGAATGGGCGGTAAACTTCAAACAAAATAACTTCAAGTACAAACTAGCTTGAGTATAACAAATTATGTAGAAACTGCAAAACTGTCTTAGAGTTATTACTCCTTATTTTCAACTATTTTGACATGGGGTTAAATGCAAGGAAGGTTTAATGAGTTCAAGAATTTTTAATTACGACAGTTAGCCGATATAATTTATGTCAATTCCTCTTCCGATCCAGTGAAGGCTAGCACACATGGGTGGGCCCTTGCCCATGTGACAAGTCGTCAGAGGATTAAGTATTTTTGTAGAATATGCCCGAAATTAAAGATTGAGAGGGCGACTTTGCAGTAAAATAAATGCGCGCATACACTTCAATTTTAGAAATAGTTTTGTTAAGATTAAATACACAGAACACTAGCCATGGTCATTAACAACTTTTTCGTTACATTTCGTTGACCTTGACATTTAGTTTCATGGACAATGAAAGCTTCGTTAAAGATTAATAACAGTAAAGTTTAACACAAGAATCAATAATAAAGGTTGCGTCAAGACTAGTAATATTCACTTTTGACGATATTTAGTAAATTATTCGAAAAAGCAATTTTGTTTACTATGAAGTTTACCAATTAGATCCTTTCCATATATTATACACCAATCCTCAACATAAAGTTTCTTTTAAAATTAAAGTTTTTAGTTTTATAGGACTGTTATATGAAAACTCCAAATATTACAGTAACTAATTCTTAATAAAGTCAGCATTTCTTAAATGTGTGAGATGTAAAATTAGCTTCAATCTGTCGCATTTAAAGTAGACAAATATGAAAGATTCAGAAGAATTGAATAGTTAACACGTTGACTGCCGACGGGAACTTTTTATTATGCGATGCATTTGCTGACACATTTGCAGCAGATAAAATGAGTTATAAAATCATTCTTTAAGCAGTTTTCATGGTTAGGAACACCAATGACTCCAACGGCCGTTTAGGCAACTGTTTCAATTGTCTTCCCCCCACAAACAATCGTGCTTCAGTTGCAAAGTGATTACTCACTTTAGCATTCAAACCAACTAGGACGAACTAGAGCAAAAAAACTACTAAAAACAATTTGTGACATTGTACTAATAGAGTAGACTCACCTTTTCTTTGCCTTTAATGTTTCAATTTGATTCATCGCAATATGCACTGTTAAGTTTTATAGTTTTCGTGTATTAAAGTTTTGTATATTCCCTATTGCATTAATTTCTTAAAACTGCTATTCGATTATAACAATGGTATTACCGAAAATTTATAAGTATCCATATTTACTACAATTATGTACTTTCATTTGCTGTGTCGCCTGTCATCGGTGAACCCCATGGCAGTCAACGTCTTAATATTCTACTCTTTAAAAAGTAGATATTTATCAAGAACTGTCAAGAAAAACCTACAGTGGACTTCCAGCTGAAGAGGTTCGGACATTTTAAATTTATCATTTCGTTGATTGCGAAATATTAAGAATGAAAAGCGAAACAGACATTATTATTCACGAATCTTATGTTTAATATAACTCGTAAATAACATAATTTCATAAATTTTACAATACGCTTAAAATATTTTAAGAATTTAGGAAAAATCCAATCAAGTTTCAACCTGTCCGATTCTTTTTAAATTTATTACATGTTTACTATGTCGAAACAAAGCGTTACTTAAAGTTTATATCTAAAAATATATTCTGTCCTGTTCTTTAAGTCTAATATAGGAATTCTCTAAGGGGAAAAGTGGTATATTTAAAGAATTCTAATATATTTCACGAATGTTGAAGATTTAAATTCTCAAATATTACATGAAGAAAAATGGCTATAAGACTTTAAAGTTATTCCTTGAGCATTTGTCAATTTGATACTTATTTAAAGTAGCAACCTATAAATAGGTGCAACTTTTAAATATATAAAGTTAGATTATCAAGCATATATTAAAAATGAAGATAAATTGGAAAGTCCACCGTAGCCAGCAAATTTGGGAATAAACAAGTTCAATAATACCAAACGACACCAATTTACGAAAATAACTTGTTACATTTAGTTTCTCCTGAACGAATATTGACAATTTTACTATGAAATGCGGTATACCAATGTTTAAAAATCCATTTCACTCAAGACAAATTTTAAAATTACTGAAGTTTTAAAAAAAAATTAATTTTTGCGACCTTTTACGTACCACTGATCTGTTTAGATTTGAAATATAGGCGTTCAGAAAATAGGAAGTTTCAGAAAACATTCAATTTATAATCTATTGTCCATCCCTTAATATCACAGACACTGAAGCTTCACAAGACTAATTCCTATGCAGGCCATGCCTCTGTCAATGCAGTTTTGTCCAAATGGCATTGCAACAATCCATGGTCACAGTTCAAGGTTTCACCCACCGCCTGCTAAGTTACTGCAGTTCCTCTGATCTCTCCACCACAGAATCCAGCTGAAACGCGACATCCGGAGCTCCACAATTAACTTGTCTGGGTATTTCGCGAGATACTGCGATCTATAGAAGTCTTCGGACCGACTGCTCCTTAACGTGCCCTAAAAGAAAACAGCATAAATTACTACATTTATTAGAAAAAACGATTATGTGTTATACATGCATGCCCCAACAGTAGAGGTTAGTCAATGTTAGACTGATATACGAGTTCACTCCTTGGAACAAACGAAGGATTATAACGAAGAATAGTCTTATCCAGTAGGCGATTGCCGTAGATATTCTCCCCTTACAAAAATGTATTAAGGTAAATATTTTATTAGACTTCAGAAATTTCGCTGGTTTCATAGTAAAATTGGTGTTATCAGTTTTGCACTGCTTCACAACTATCAATTTCTTCATCTGCACACTGCCTTTTATTATGGTATACAAGTATCCTGTATAGGAGTTTTGTCAGCGTTTAGATTAACTCCACTGCTCATTAGCTGCTAGGGGGTAAGGGCAAATTCAGGGTCACCGTCTTCAATAATCCACAATAGTTTCTTTTTAAAGTTCCTGACCTTTTAGTTCGAATAAGATTTCATGGTAATACTTTTTTCACGAATATTAAATTTACTAGTTAAAATAATCTAGATAATAAATTAACAGACCTTCTCCCAATAAAATACTCCACAAAATAAATATCAAGACAGTTTGCCTCATCTATATTCATCGATTAAACATTTAAAAACAATGCACATATCGCATCTAAACATTAAAATTGAGGCAACATTAAGTCTAACAGAATTTTTTTTTCAAATTCTTACTATACGTTATAAGCATTTGCTAATTGTTTAGTTTTAATGAAGAGGTTACTTCATTTCCAATTTATGTACCGTGTTTATTTTTAGGAAAGTAAGTTTTTGTCATTAATTCCTCGTGTACGGCTTGCAATATGTATATACGTTAGTAGTGATCAGTACCTTGAGTTATGACAATATTTACAACGGTGATTAACTGTATACTATTGTATACAGTATGTTGATGCACATTAAGCTATTTTTTACATTAGGGACCTTAACCCCTTCCGATATGATTTAATAATGGAAAACTGCATGAAATAACCATTTAATTTTCATTTAAAAAGCGTTTCAATTTACAATTCTTACATATTCTTAATTAAAATCCACTTTTTACATAGTGTTAAATATCAGAAACAGTAAAATTAAGAAAATATCAAAGTAAAACATTGATAAGGTATACAGATAATAGTCCTCAAGCTAGTGGTACTTTTCAAAACAAAATGCAAAGGAATTCTTAATTGTTTACACCGCCAAGTAGTTTCACTTTTAATTTGATTCTTTTAACACATGGCATTTCTTAGTAGGTTCTCTTTTATCTCGACTCATTAATTTGGCAATAACTTGTACCAAGAAATTCGAAGTAAACAATATGCATTAGTGACTTGTGATTTTCCCAAGTCACAAAAGTGTTGCCAAATTCAGTACACTGGAAATTTTAAACTAAATTATCATATTTAACAGTAACTTTAATCGCATGACGAGTGTAGCTCGTCATTGTGCGGTATGGAATGAAAGATTAATGACGAGCTAGACTCGTCATTTTACCTGAAGGGGTTAAACTACTCATCACAGACCCTAGAGCAGCTATACACCTAATGAAAGTTAGGTATTAATGATTCAATATCAATGGTGTGCAGAAACCCTCATATTTTAAGGTTATAACAAATCTCATTAGTTTCCGAACTCGAATTCTAGTTTTCTGTGTATGATTGATCTTCCTCCAGACACAACTCAGAGGCCAACTGAAGAAATTCAAATCAAGAAGTATTCATCTAGATATTCCCGTATTTAGCAGAATAGTTACTTTAGTGTTAAGAGTACATCTAATGCAACGGACTGGTTTGGTTTAGATCTCTAAAGGTCAACTGTTTTGTTACAAGAGGGCTAATAAGACTGGGACCTACTGCTTAAAGATTTTGAACGGCTACGAACATGCATGACAGTAGCAGGATTCGAACTTTTGAACTTCGACCGAAGAGCAGTACCCTATGATTCAGCCAAACTATGAAGTCAAGTATGTGGTTTCATTCAGTTGTTACTTTAATAATGTGTAACTAATGTTACAATTTGCATAATTTTCTTAAAGACCTGTTAGTCATTAAAGGATTAGATAAACATCTTTGTAAGATTACCAAGAACAATATTTTATAGTAAGTGGCTATTAATATACAAGAAATATTTCCTCGAGTAGCATTATTAAAGACAACTCAAAGATTCAAAAGTTAAGTAAATTATTTTAATTGAAAAGCAAACTTTGTTCTACAACATTGCTTAAATTCTGCCACTTAATTACTGAAAATATGCTACAGAAACCAATTTTGACATGAAAGTTTAATTTAGGGGGGATGCTGTGATATGCAAAGATCGATACTGCATAGAAAATTAGGATTTCGAAAGATTAAATTATTTCAAATTTCTGGCATTCCACGTTCACTATTTTGGGAGTTGATTTCAAATTCTTGGAACACTAGGTATCATCTAATAGCGCCATTTACAGGCTTGAATAACTTAAGTCAATAAATTTAAATTGTAAAGGGACATATTAATTCATTTTAGGGAAATACTTAGTGAATGTACTCGATTATTCAAGTAAATGCTTATTTTTGATCACTCGAGAATGCGAGAAGTCTTTCATGTGTTCAAAGGAACCCTTCATTTAGCAAATGTTTAGCATTTGCTAAATGGTTCTTTTAGTTAATATAACTTCCTGTTACAATTTGAAAACAGCTTGATTAGAAAGAGCAAAAAAAGGTATGACAATTTCAATCTTTCACATTACATGCACACAAATAAAGTAATTGACATTTAATATTGTCTCATGTTTTGATAAGATAAAATTATATTAAGTTTATGGAAATATAACGATTACAGTTACATTTGTTCAGGTGTAAATGCAAAAAATTAATATAAAATGAAAATAGAAACAAATTTCTTCGAATCCTCAAGACTCTTGAAACCTATACTTATTTTGATTTAGAAATGTAAATACACAATTGACAATATGACAAGTATTACAATCTAAATTTTGAAAAACTTTGAAAATTTTCAAACAGTATTGAAAGTTTCCCCACAAACATTCCATAACAAATATGACTACATTATTCTGCAAATACCTATTAGGTCTATCAATAAACATAATTATATGAACATTCTCTAGAAATTTACTAGGGAAATATTAAATATCCTGTCCATCCGGACATAAAATGTCCATGTAATTTATAAAAAGTGTTAATTTTAAATATAAAAACATTAAGTTTTAAGCAACTTAATATTGAGTTAAAATAAAAACTAAGAATAAATTTCTAGAAACTGTTAGAATCCTACATGGGTATCTAGTACTTATTAAATTCAAAATTTTATTTAAAAATTTTGAAAATTATTGGTAATAAAAGTGATTGTTATTGATTTTGAAATGAAATTTAAACCGATTCCAAACCATATATCACAATTCAGCGAGTTTAAAATATTGAATATTCAGGTAAGTGCCACCTAATTCAGAAGTCTGCTAATTGTAGAACGCCGTTGACTTTTTCATTAAAAGCGTTCCTTGTTTAAATCATTAAGGTGTGCGAAGAATTTAACTGATTAAGTTTAAATATTTGGAGTTTAGAATGTTTGCTGTCTTTATTCCGAGTTCTACAACAGAAGATGATTCATATATGCCATCATATATACCTCTCTCAGTTATCTATTCGAGTCTTATGATACCGAAATTCATCTATTTAGAAAGTCATCTACGCAGTTAGTTACGTGCTAATTTATGTAGCTGCAATTCAATAAACTTATAATAAAGTAAAATATGTAGCTTTCGCTTGTTTAGATTTTATGCATATGAACTAAGAATTCATAGAAGTTAGGAGTTTTAAAACTAAAACACATTTTCGATTGATCAGAAAGTGGTCCTCGTAAAACAGTCTTAAAATAATTACTAAGTGATAGTATTACGAAGTGTTCAGATTTTAGTGTCTTAAAATTAGTCTTATGTTTAATAGAATGTTACCTTTCTTCCAATGTACATGCTTCTTGCTCTCCTTGTGGGGCGCCCTGGATTCATCATCTTATACTCATCTTGCTTTAAGGTAATATATCGTAAAGCTTCGACTATTCACATTAAACCATCGCAAGGTTCTCTAGAAGAGATTTTCTCACCATGAATGCCTGTTTAGAGTCATTTCCTAAAATGAAAAAACATAGAATGCGATAATTTCGTCAACTAATCAAGCTTCTTTATTCACACAAAATATTTCCCCGGTACTGCACATTTAAAAAGTAACAATACAAGTACATAAATGCACTCAAGTGTATTAAAAAAATTTATATTACCAACAGGCCACCATCCAGCTACTCGTCTGAAACAAGCACTTAAGCATTTTTCATACTAACAAAATTATAATTTCAATACTAGAACTTTGAATTAAAAAAGGCGAGAACACCTGAGAATTGACAAAGACTTGATAGAGCCATTATATATAAAAATATATATTTGAGTTTAATGAGCATCAGAAGTTCTAGTGTTAAGTAAAAATGACAAATTTAAACTCCTTTAGTTTCAGGAAAGTATTAAAAATATGGAAACAATGAGTCAAGAAAACACATTTGGTATAGATTTGAGAAACACTGTACCTTTTACTAAAAATATAAGGGAAGTTGTAAAAGTTCTTCAGTCAATAAATGCTTCAAACGCTAAACTAATTTTAGGTAAGAACAAAGCAATTGTTATATTAAATACTTAGAGTTTATTAGTGAAGAATTAGTCATATCTAACTGTATATTGAATGTTAAAAGTTAATTCAAAGCCATCTTTTCCAAAATATTACATTCATATCCGGTGCAAATAATCAGAAAGCTTCTTTCAGTACAGCAAAACAAAATTATTTTGCAAAATAACCAAAAACTTTGTATTCCATAAAAATACAGAAATTTTAAATGTCCTACCATTACAATCATAACATTAGAATGGCATTTGAATCTATTACAGAAAAAAAAATAGTTGAACTTAAATCCCCTTCCTCCTAATTGGAGGAGTATTATTCCATCAATTGCTTAGAATTGCAAGCTGTTACAGAATAAAGAAATTTAACATTTAATTAGGAATTTTCCATTGAAGAAAATTTACCAACTATAAAATACCCAACAACTTTCAAGATTAGTAAATAGTCATGAGTACAACACAATATCCAATCTATTCTAAGCATTCTTTAATTCAACTGTGACTCTGACTTGCATATACGACTTAAAACTTTACAGCCCTCACCTACGATGTCTCCCTAATACTCCAACCTCGAAGCACACTTTGTACACAATTTAAACATTCCTCTTGAAAGTACTAAATATAATTAACAGTACAATGAATTCCCAATTGCATATTAAACGATATCTAATGCTTCAAACTTCAATTCGAACGTTATTAGGAATGTCTCCATTGTGTAACATCGTCAAGTCTTTAAGTATTACCGAGACAGTTAATAAAAAGGCACCACTTTTAAAATCTTCCACTTCAAAGATTTATAAAATAATTTCGTACAAAATATTGTAGAATGCATACACTTATCAAAAGAAGTCGGTAAATATGCTGTGCAAATAAGTTAAAAATTATAAACGCCTCACATTGGAGGCTCATCTCCTAGGGTGGGAAATTCTTATCCAGAACCATGAATTAACGTATCGCCTTAGATGTAAATATTTACAGCGAAAATAGTCATTTGCCGCAAAATCATTAAACATACTATGCCAATTTATTTTCACAGAAACCACAGTCCTGCAGCGAGATAAACATTAACATAAGTAATCTATTCTTAAGATTACAAATGAGTCAAGTTATAAGGATACAAAATCCAGAGCAAGTTGTGAGGAAAGATTTCAGGCTTTCTACCCACATATTATCTATTTACAAATAGTTTTTTAAAACAGATTCATGTTGCAATTTTAACAATATGCTAAGCGCAGAAAAGTTTGAAACAACTACAAAATTCTAAAGAAAATTTAACTTTATTAGGAAAAATACACTTTCACAAATTGCTTACTTTGAAGGAATTATCTACGAAAAAAATTAATCAATTCCTTGAAAAAGGACTTTAAATACTATAAGACAATCGAGGCTAAATAATATAAGTAATTCCGTTAGTTAGCAATTTCGTGGTTCCCAAACAATTTCTTTTATCCCTGTGTTGCCGGTAAGCCCAAATACTCTTTGAAAAAATTAAATTTGTCCACCAATAAAATATTTAGTATACACTTTTTCCGAATATTCAGAATCTGTTACAGACTAAGACAAAGTTGCAATTATATCTCAATTTAGAAAATTGGGACTCTAAAAAATTCAAAGTAAATAACCTATTACAAAATTAAAAAGTCATTACTTTAGATAAGTACCTAAATATTGATCATTAATTTCGTACTTAAAGGACTACGTCACCAGAACTATACGTTTAGGTTTCATTGAATATTTGAAGTCTAAATGTATTTGCAAAACGTACATGAGGAAATATACTTTTAAGTCTACATTACCTTTATAACATTCACGTTTTTCCATTAAAATTTATTATCTTTCTTCAAGAGAAAGTTCTCAGTACGAAAGGTTCACCATTTGTTTTAAACCATGAAAAATTTATTCACCTTCAATTTTCACAGTAATTGGAATCTCCATATGTATGCAGTCAAACACCATCATTGTCAATTCTTTGTTCGTAAGAAACTTCCTTCTGAATTAAATAAAGCGAAGAGTAAGAAATTTGCCGTAACTCTAGGTATATATTTGGAATTGAAAGATAAGCTTTTATATAGAAACAAAACTAATTGTCGAATAAGGTATCGATAGTTCAACAATATTTATCTGTAGTATAAACCTTCAATATCAGTTTAATGGTAACTTCATCAAGTAAACATACAAAAATGAAAATAGTTCACAAGTTATTAAAAGTTTTCCTTAAAAATCTAGCTATAAAATAATTTTGAGTATTCAATTTCTAAATCAACTGTTGCGAAATGTAATTACTGATATATTTTACCAATTGTAACGAGGTTTTAAGGTATAATTTTTATACAAAACGAGGTATAATTTTCATACAAAAGGAAGATAACTGAAACGTGCAAGCAAAACTAAAAATATACAGATAAAAATTTAAATACCAGTGTTTTACCGAATACAAATTGGATTTCGCAAATTATGTTCAACCTTGATATAAATCTGAAATCCACTGACGAAAAGCTATTTTAGAAAACAAGCGCAAAGACTAATACAGAATACGCAAGAATAGCTGTTAAACATTTCTATATTAATCATTTAAATATAAGTGTAATGAACAAAACCAATAATTTGTAAAGTATTACAGCTACATTAATTCTCAATTTATCAAAAACGACAAAATATCATATATGAATTGGAAATGTGTAACTACATATTGTATCTCAGTATAATCTAAATGGCAATGATAGATATACCGAAACTGTTTAGAGAGATGTCAAGATATATTTAGGATCCCAGTAGTTAAAAACACAGTTGCCATTAAGCTTATCCTTATTCACAAACTCTGTAAAATGTATTAACATGACAAATTGTGCTAAATGGATATAAAATTTATTTGCATCACGGTTAATCTCGTGAAGATTAAAAATCCACTTACCAGTTAGAACTCTTCTAATGCTGGGAGTTTTTAAAATAACTAAAACTGCAAAATCTGTTTCCCTAAAAATAAACTTTCTAAAATTAAATTCACAACTAATTTACTTTATGCATTTTAACCATTTATGTAACTTAAAAACTTAAAACCTCAGAAGATTAACATTGTTATATTCTTAAAGGAAAACGAAGACTGGATTTTGGTTCAAACTAGAAATTCGAACGTAAATTTATACACAAGTTATTTTAAACGGCGAAATACACGATTTCAAAATAAGTGAAATCCTATACAAATAATGTCGATAATTTGCAGCAAAATGTTCATTTGGATATATTTACATTGTCGTAATTACCTATATAACTGAGCGTTCATAAATATTTGAGAATAAACCAAAGACTGATGTAGTTCAGGTGAGCTCATAATATGAAATACACTATTGAAGTCTGAAATTGTTAGTTTTTAAATTGCTGAAAAGAAACATGCAAGAGATGTAAAAGCATTTTATTAAAATTCAGTTCTTTGTACAATGAAGTTCTTTGTCCAGTAATCATTAACATAATCACTATACCCATGCATTGTCAATATACATGTAAAATATCTCAAATCACTCATTAAAATTAGATGTATTAATACAAGACTTTAAAAAATATTACTCCCCAATTTAAAAGACGACTCTGGTAATGTTATTTTTTTAAAGAATGTTAATAAGCAAGAGACAGCCAAGTATTAAATATTCTTTTCGCACATAAAGTTACGTTCAAATCGTAAGGATCTTACAACTTATTTTCACCCCACTTAGATTTTTTTTCGATACATGAAATTCACAAGTTACCTACTAACATCCTCTTGTAGCACACTTTTATTACCAACTGACAACAGGCATGAAAACTTTTGTAGTATTTCAGTAGTATTACAATTTCTCTAAAATTTCGCAACAGTTACACAATTTGCTTAATAACATTGAAATGTGCAATGAAGATAAAGTCATTCACTACAAATAATTTAATACAAGTTCCATTTATGTATAAATAATGCTAAATATAAAATATAAATAAAACAAGATAATATAAAATAAAAAGGTATGAACAGTAATACACTTTTCACCATGAACCTGAAAATAACAATTTGGATATCCAGAGTTCCCACTGAACAACATTAGCTTTTGCATTAAAATAAAAGTTTCATAAGTACAATATTGAATGGAATTTTCTTTTATAAATCGATTTTTGTAGTCTGTATAAAAATTGAAAATTTAAGTTAAATGATTTTTACCTAAAGAGAACTTCAGCTGAAAAAAAAAAATGAATTAGTAAAGAAGTAAGTTCGTGAACTCCAAATATTCATGTAGCTGAAACATTTATCCATACAAAATATCAATATTGAATGTACATTAAAGGTGCCGTTAAAGGTGAAAGTTTCTTGACTTTCATCTGCTGACAAAAATACTATATTGTATTTCAACATGCAGGAAAATATACAAAATGAGCAATTGCATTGTAACATATCAAATGTAATAAATGCGCGTGGTTTTATAGTTAAAAACATAAAATTTAACTAGAAACTACTCACCATTTAGTTGTGCAAACTTGGCCTTGGCTGCTAAAAGGAAGGTCATGAATCTTACAGTTTGGGTAAATTTTACATATAGAAGTGATATACTTTTTATTGAAAGTCAATTACTTAAGACAAATTTGTAATAAGAGCAAAAATTTTCGCTCGGGTTTAAGTATCTGAAAGTTTAAAACTAAAGTCAATTCCACAAATAGACATTTTTTCACAAATACAATGTAAATATAAAACATGGGGAGTGGAAACGGTTTAACAGACACTTAAATATATAAAAGAGTAAACAGACTACTTTTATAGTACAATTTTATTCACTGAAGTAACATACATACAGAAACATTTCGTAAAATGACTTGCCTTCGAGAAACGTGGTTAAACTCATTGTAACACAAGAAAAAAAGACAGTCGTTCACAGTTAATTCAAAGTGTTTATATAAAACCTAAAATACATCAAAATTTTAAGCATTGAATCTTTAAAAAAAGCGGGGGTTCATAAACGCCATTATTACTCGATAAGTAATTATATGCACCCTAAATATAAACACTTAAGTATTATAGTGAAAATGCGCAACTGTCAAGTCCTTTACACAGTCCAAAAGACTTGGAAATACTAGTCTTTATAAATTGTTATTCTGTACAAATTATCCGAGTCCAAAACACTTGTATAAAATAAATACAAAGATTGGTATTTAGCCTGTTTACTTAAGTTACACTTTGATTATAGTGATTTCATGTATTTATACAAATGAAAATTAATCGAGCCATACGAAGATTTATATACATCAAGTAAATATTTCCTTTTTATTAGGTAAAAAAGGGTACCAATATCAGCTGAAAAGTAATTGTTGAGGTTTATTTTAGATATATACATTCAGACAAACACTGAAAGTCCACAATACAAGAAGGTACGAAGTTTACATTTATTAAAACAATAAATTTGATCTAGACAATGAAATCTAGCTATTCATAATGTTCGGATAAGAAACAAATTTAATATTTCGAAACAAGTACTTGATAACACATGTAGATACAAAAGTCACCATGAAGCTTAATTCACATTAAACTTTAATAAAGATTTGTATACTTAAGACTAAAGACACTTGACATTAAAGATATTTTTAATGTAAAATAAGTATTACCTTATTTTTAAGTATACACTTAAAAATAAGGTAATACTTATTTTAAAACACAATTTGTGAAACTCAAGAGTAGAAACAAGTCGTACTCACATAAAAACTAAATCTGATATTACACACATTTGAAGTTTCTAGGGCACTTTTCAACCAGTCTATAAAAAGAGTGATTAACTCGTAAATATACCTGCTTCGTTTTGCAAGAAACAAACAGGCTATTATAGTGGTTTCAATTAAGCACTTTATACATATTTAAAAAGTTTGGTACAACTTAGATGGTTTCAAAATATACTAGTTACACAACTTAAAAAATAAGTTGGACTAAAATTAAGAATTTCAATAAAATGCTTCAGTTAAATACAGATACGCAGAAAATCTAAATAACGCAAGTAGTAAGGAAATACAAAGTATATTTTTCGTGAACAAACATATATTGCAAACCCAGAAAGAAAGGAACAAGCACTATCCGTAAGCTTACCCCCTCCCCCCAAATCAAAAATAAAACGCAGAAGGATGCAATAAATGCAAAAACAGTAGAATACTAAAGACAACTACGGAAGACACTTTAGGGGGTAAAAACTTTCGAATTTCTAGTCAAATAATTTTTAGATATCTCCAGTCAAATAATTTTCAGAGCAAAATAAAATTGAAGTACATAACACTTATCTCAACACCATATACAATATACATGCCTTTAAACAATTTCATTAAGTAGAAGAAATAGTGTACAATGGAAAACTGAAGCGCAATTAGAGACTTCATTTGTTAAAATCAACACTTTTGTTATGAGCCACACAGTGCACTTTTTCGATAGACGATGGCTAATGAGGCAAGCCTTTTGTTGAATACTCAATCCCGATAACTATGAACATCCATAGTTAAGTTATGATCATACATGAAAATTCTGTTACCAAAGATAAGCACCACTTTCATTAGTCGAAACCTTTTAACCAAGAACGAGAATTGGTCATGTATGCGGAACATAAACAAATTGATTGTAATCTGATAATATCATCACTTACTCATTAATCATATCTTATTGCAAATACCTGAATACAACTGAAAAGAAGATTTTGTTAACTGCCGATAATTCCATAAATACTATAAAATATTACAACACTTATTAACAACATTCTTATCATATAGACATATTTCCATTACTAGTGGTAACTAAACAGAAATTTATATTTTCCATTCTTACGTATAAAACCTTTTCTTCACAATACTATTTAGTAAAAGAAAAAAATTTATAACTGGCCTGTAAAGATCTGCAGAATTCTAACGACACAATCAATGACATACTGCCTTTAAACAGAAATGAGATTATTATTCCAATATATATATACCATTTGTATTCACCCGGAATGAATTTTCCAAGTAGAAATTGAATGTAACTGCATCTTTTTTCATTTAACACCAATCAGCCTTATATCAGAAGCATTTTTCAAAAGAAAAACCTATCATCCTAATATAAAAGCATTTGATAGGTAAAAAAAAAGTGGAATTTTTGTTTCTCCAGTTGTAAAGAGTTTGAAAATTATCTTAATTTTAATATTTATCGCCTGTCTCACTAAGTCATTCGGCTAATCATCAAACGGCTAATCGCGATTAACCCATAGCCCCAACAAATAGAGCTATTTCATGCAACGTCATGAACGATTTTAATGCCCTTTCCATTAATTTTTATGTTTACGATAGTCAATAGGCAACCAATAATCTGTCTTTCCGTTTGAAATTAAAGCCAGAATTTCCGGTTTAAACAGAGATAAATCTCGGTTAGCCGCTAAATGTCTTTAGTGAAACATGCCCTTAGTAAATATCATTTGATAAGCTGAACATTTTATAAAATATTTAACTCCTTAAACGATTACAGTAATACCATGGGGCATAGGCCAAATTGGTCTGCCAATACACATAGGGCCGGTCTTAACAAAGTCATTAAACGGTTTACAGGGATTAACCCATGGCTCCAACCAATTGTGGTACGCAATTCTCGGTTTAAACAGAGATAATTCGTTAACTGTTTAACCACTTTGGTGAGGCCGGCCCTAAAACTATTTCAGCTAATCGTCAATTCAGTACTCAGAATGCTACAGAAGTTACAAGCAAAATATTTGTCTGACAGTTAAACCTAAACAAAAGCTTACGTCTACCATTTTGAATAAAATTTTAATTATCAGTTAACTATATAAAATTATAAAAAAAGTATAAATAATTATAAACGCCAATTAGTTTCATGAAAATATAGATTATTGGTATTATATTTCTGCCACATTTCTTTTAAAACGATGCTTATTGCAGTGAAGAGCATTCAGAAATAGTGTTTAGAACATATTACATTGAATAATAGTATTAAGTTTATCGTGATCAATCAGTTATCTGTAGTTTTTATATTGTCGCGTAGATGAGATGAATTGAACTTGGTGAATTGAATGATAAACGCTCAAGACCAGTTTAAGATTTTATTACCCCGCAACTAAAGGAAATCCTGCTTATATACACTTTTAGAACCTTCCAGACTCGGAAGGCCCGCAGAAAATTAGAAACTAAATTTACATAAATTTGCATAATGAAATTAAATTAACATAAATTAAATCCAAGTTAAAATCAATTTTTAAAGCCAGCTTGCCTCGCTTGTTTTCGAACCCGGAACCTCCCGTTCACGAGTCCGCCGCTTTACCGACTGCGCCACGGCGTCCTTGCTGAAAGGAACGATTTTCGCTACAATATATACTTTCAAGCAAAATTTAAAGTATTAATTTTTTCAATTTGTTCCCAAAGCATACCTGCCAAGAATCGAGTATTTAAAATTAAAATATTCAGCAAAGAAAAAAGATACATTAAATGAACTTGAAAATTTCTAGAATGAAAAGGTGAATATGGGTACTCAATTTGTTTACACTTGAAAATTTTCTAAGTACTAGGTTAAAGATAATTTAAATGTAATTAAATAACAGAAATTGTGATCAAATTAATTGGCTGGTTAAATTAACTGGCACGAGTCTGGCATCCATTTGCAAAATACAAAGGATAAAAAGGATTTCTCCAACAGGCCTTATAAGGTGTTACGGTTCACCAGCGATTGATATTTAAGTCCTGATGTTTGCTTCTACACTGTCTATTAAACTTGTGCGAGGTCTTCCTCTCATCCTGTTTCCTTTAGTAACATTAACTTTGTAAAGGTTGCTTTTTTAAATAGTCTTTTAATCAGTTGTGTTAGAAAGTTTGTTAAAAAGAGACAAAAATGTTAATATTTTAGCTATCCATAACCCTTCAGCACATACGAAATGAAATTTATCAGGGTTTTCTTCCTGAAATATATTAATTGAGCATTATTCCACTCTTAAAAAGACCGTGTCAATGGGAAAGCTTTTGGAATATATCATTCTTTATTTAATCCTTTAAGTTATCAAAGTAATTTTCTTAGAGTCGTACGTTATTAAATAATACGTAAATATTTCACTATCGAGAAAATTTGTAAGGCTGTAAAATAAATATTTCTGATAAATCGTAGAGATTAATACATAGATGAGATAAATTGAATACTGCAAAATTTCTACAGTTTATTCGCGGAATTGTGAGGAATTTTAAAATAAGGATGAACATGTTAAACAATCGTGATTCTAGAGGCTATAATATCGTAATAAGATTAAACTGCAGACTTTAAGGATTATAAATATTAATTACATTTTACATCTAAAAGATCTTTATATTTGATTTCAAAATATACATTTTTATTTTTTAAGGAAATAAATACACCATGTTTGAATCTGTTGATTTATGCACAGCTGGACATAAATATTATTTCCACAAGTGACGATTTGCAAAAGAAATGTTTTATCTTAAAAGTTTAGTTTAAACAAAACAAGGAGATGCTGAATAAAGTGGTTTTATGAATAATTAAGTTAATTTCATAAGATTCTCTACAAAACAAAATAGAATTATAAGTAAATGAATCAAATTTTTCTAAAGAACAATAATATTTTTGGATAATTTCTGCAACTTATTAAAATGCCCTTTCTTATTTAAGTTTTCAGTGATTCCCGTAATATATCGCTGAACGGTGGCCTAATGGCTAGAGTGCTGATCGTCGATACCGGCGTTCTTGGCTTCGAATCCCCGTGAGGCATGGATGTTCGTAGCAGTTAGAAATCGGCTTTAAGCACTAGTTTCCGTTATCATTAGCCCTCGTGTTGCAAAAAAATGGGCCATAACCCTCCAAAGCAAAGCAAACTTGTATAATGTTTGCTAAGCTCGCCTTATATATGTTATGTCGGAATATGGATGCTTCCTTTACTCAAATTGTTAATTTTTTTTAATTTTTTTAAGAAATATTTTATTTATAGACCTAAAAAAATCCTAGGGTTTTTCCATATTCAATATACTCGTAAAATAATGCATAAAATGTTCAATAAGTATTTCTCAATATTAAACAAAATTAAATAAAAATAAAAATTAATTGGCAAAAAATATTTAAAAATTTAAAAACTATCTTTAAAAAATTATTGTTAAAATTTTTTTTAAATGTGATTTATTTAAGTGTACTGTCTCTATATATATACGTAAGATAGTTAAATACTTTAAGTTAACAGTTTTTAAAAACATTTTCTAACGGCCACTATCCCTTTAAGCAGATTTAACTGTAATGTAACTCTAAATTCTTCTCTTCATTTATGATTGAATAAAATCTTTTAAATTAATTTCTGATCTATAATGATGTGTGTGATTGTTCACAATGCTTTTAATTGCTTTAAAGTAATTTTAAAAGTCTCTAATAATAATAGTTAGTCTAATAATAGTTTTAAAGTTCTCTTTAGAGAAACTATTTTTAAACGCTTAATTGTAATAGATTTGGTTTGGTTTGATTTTTAGTGCTACGGTCTACTATTTGCAACACGAAGGCTAATGAGACCGGGACCTACAGCTTAAAGCCGATTCCGAACGGCCATGAACATCCATGCCACTGTCGGATTCGAACCAACGAACTCCTGTACCGAAGGCCATCACCCTAAACAATCAGCCATCCTTCGGCTAAGTTGTAATAGAAAAATCACAAATATAATACTGAGAAATAAACCAGAAATGTCTGTACAAAAGTTTAGATTTATGTCGTAAATAATTGATTTATCAATCTAAACTGGAAAATTATTGAAAATAAACCGTATTTGATGTAAAAATTATAATCAATTAACAGCTAAATTCATTTTATTAAATATAAAATATAAATCATGTTTTCTGCGAATGTTTTTTTCCTTACTTTTAAGATAGAAAACAACACTATAAGGAATAATCAACATTTCAAGTAGTTGTTTTTATTTATATTTTGTATTTGGATTGTCATTTTATATCTTTTCAAAACTTTACATATATTTTCAGAAATGAATGAATTGTTTCAGGAAGAACTCTAAACTTCATATCTATAATAAATATTCATTTTAGAGTGAGTTTAGAGTATTTACATAGCATAGCAAACATATATGTTTTCAAAGAACTAAATGTTAGTCAAATGACATATCTTAAGGTGTTTAAAACTACAGTCTGTCTACTAATGGAGATGATGTAACGATCCGTTACACTACCCTAAAGAACGAAGAGCGGAAGGTGACCTTTCGCCTCGGACAATTACGATTAGCGGCATGTAGAAACGGGTGGTCTAACAATACACGTGTATACTAGGCTCGGACTTAATTGAAAATTCTTCGTGCGCTGGAGCCAGCGCGTCTGAGGCTTTGTGAGACTGTTTAGTGAAAAGACTCTGTGAAATGATTGTAAATAATTACAGTGCCGTGTGCGCCCATTAGCGGTAGCGATAAAGGCAATTAAGTTGTTTGGGTCGGCTGATATAAAGACAGCTTTTCGGCTACATATGGAAACGAAACAGCTGATTCATTCGGGAAGTGACCGCAAGTTTGCATCATCCTGCTTCTGGAAGTTTTCTGAAGAATCGCGTAAGGGGAACCGGGACCTCTATAAAAGAAGAGTGGCGGTGAAAAGACGGGGTCTTTTTCTTCTTGAGGCTTCTTCCTGGGAGTAGCTTTGTAGCTCGAGAGGAACCGCTCGTATCTCCTATTCTGGAGTTAGATTTCTGGAGTTCTTGATTAGAGACCGCCAACGTCTCTGTTTGCTAAGAAGTCGACCTTTGACTTGGGAATCCCATTCCCGTTATTTTGCTAATTTTTTTTTACTTTGTGCATAGAAGTAGGTAGCCGAGAGTGACCCTTGCTCTCAATTTGGATCGTCTTGCTTCCCGAGTTTTCCTTCACGAACCGCAGCGTGATACGCACTCTGAATTTTCGAACCTTGGTGTGAAAGCCGACTGTACAAATCGTCAGCCCCGATGTGATAGTGTCAGCGTTTATTACCGGCACTAATTAGCGAACAATTCCAGTGATTAGAAGCCCTATCCATACTGTATCCGGTACCCACACATCCTTATTGTGTGAATGTCATCTCAGCACGAGATCCCAGAATATTTAGAAATCTACTGAATCTGTACATAGCTGTACATAATTTATTCACCTGACTAAAATATTTAGTCTAGATTAAACAGTTTTCTAGCCTGTTTCATTGACGGCTTCGCCTACCATATCTTCAGTACGTTACAATGGATGTAATTTAGTGATTGGAATTTTGTATTTCTCTTATTCTTAGAAGCTCCCAATAAGTATTATCCAATTAATAATGTATGTTATATTAATTTGTATTCATTTAATAACTGGTTCCTGTATTAATGGTATAACCTATAATGAAGTGCAAAGTGTGAAATATCAGAATAATATAAACTACAATATCTAACTATGCAACAGTTGTAAAAAGAATGGTTAGGTTTAATTAGCATTATTGTGTTAATTAAGAATAAAGGTAAAAATGTTGTTTTAGACAAAAAAAATATATCGCAAAACAAATTTAAAATACATTTTCAAAAGAGAAAAATATAAGTTTAGTGTAAGATACCATTTTAAAATTTCGCAAATTCATAATTACAGTACATATTATTGTTTTATATATCTGAGTAAGGGAGACACTGGCAACTATTAATGGTAGATGTAGAGCTGACTGCTGTTGGTATACAGGTGTCCATGGCTCTGACCATGACTTCATATCATGGATTTTACTAACTGTACGAAAGGGGTTTCGAATAGCAGTTTCTTGCACAATTAGCTTAATTCATGATGAACAAACGTTTATTATACAGGGTGTTCCAAACTCTGCACAATTAGATTCCTTGCAAGGAGTACATAAAAACTGCTAAAAGAAGCTTTTCTGTAAGATCCATAGTTTACAAGAAAAATACGAAAAACAAAGTATGACGTCACTTCCGGTGCAAGAAAAAACACTTTGTTTTTCGTATTTTAACTATATTTAACTATGAAAAGTACAGGAAAGCTTCTTTGGGCGCTTTTTATGTACTCCCAACAGAGGAATCTAGCTGTGCAGAGTTTATTCGGTCGTTTTGGGACACCCTGTATATCTGCCAATCAACTATATTAGTGTGGTTGGAAAGGTGGTTTCAAGTCTCCAGGTTACAATTGAACAGTTAACATGCATGCTCATAACCACTCGTAATCAGCGTTAACCATTAAAGACCAACGTCATGTAGTATACAGCTGATAGTAATGCTGCTCTGCAATCCAAATCAAAGCTATTTCTCAGATAAAAGAGTCACTAGAATTAAGGAGAACATCTGCTGATCGACAGTTTTATTTCTTAAGTTCGTAACCACTTAACCACTTGGAAGCTTCTTTTCTTCTCTTTCAAAATTATTAAGACCTAAACTAAAAATAGTGTAACTTTTTTCTCTCTTTTTTTTAAACCCAGATATAAATGGACAGCCATAGGTATCTTTAAAAAATGAGAAATTCGGGCAAATGAATGTTCTAATTTAATCATACAGAGGGTGTTTACACATTTTTGTAACGATTTTGACTTTCTCCGGGAGTTTATGTTTAAATGGTAAAATAAAGACGGAGTAGGCCAAAATAGAGTTAAATAACGTCTACAATATTAAAAATACAATACTGTGCTTTAAAATGTCACTGGAAAAAAAGAATGGATTGAAAGATACATTTTTGTGCTTCCCAATGTAGATGTAAAAAGTATGGTTTTATTATTTCGAAACGTAATATAAGTAGCATAAGTAATACAAAGAAGAAAGGTCAAAGTTTACATTTTACTGGGGTAAAGGGAAGAAATATATATCCAATAAACATACGTAACTTTACATAAAATGTGTAAACAACTTGTGTATCAACTGGACGAAAATAATATAATATATCCGAGTGATATTCGTGCAAAACTATTAAGTGGTTTAACCTGACCGTGTCGCTTCACACGTTTTATTTAGACATGTAAATAATTTTACCGAAAAATACATTTAATTTTTTTTCTTCATTTTTAAACAAGGGTAAAAATAGCACATCATTTATTGAAGTTGACATAAAAAACGAAATGATTTCCATAAAAAGGGGTGATGATCGATGTTCAAAACTAGTTCATTTAGTTTTTAATCAATCTGTTTGAAGAATTTAGTATGATATTAAAAATTTATGTATGTGTATGTATGCTAAAATTTCAATAGAAAGTGTTAATTGTCTTAAAAGCTCTTAATTAATAACTATTTAACAATTAGTTTTGTAAAATGTTTCATACGCTATCCTTTTGCACATAATATAACCATTTTTCCTTAACTACTAAACAATTAAGTTCTTATTATAAGTATTTGTAGATTGCATTAAAAGAAAACAATATTAAAATATACATTTTTTGTCTACAAAGAGTCTAAAAAAATATCTTTTTGGAACAGAACTATTTAATTTCGATTTTAAAAACATACAAATGTGAACGAAGTTTTGTTTTATTATATTAAAAGTTTAGTAGGCAACAAATTTAAAAAATCAGCCACGATAGCCTAGTTGGCAAAATCATTGGTATCATAAATGAAGTATTGCACGTTCTAAGCTCACAACGGCCAAAGATGCGCCGTTTTCATTAATGGCAGCTATGGGGTGTAAAAGAGGTTCATCTTTCGACCTTCTAAACTATACCTCTGGAGGAGGCAGCACAAGGCTGGGAATCATCCTTTTGTTAAGTCCCTACTTCTAAGTTACGAGAACCTAATTAGTTTGTGTTGTCTTTATGAATTAAAGTTGGGGCTGTTTGTATGGTGCTCCGGTAATAAAACAGTTAGTAAATACCTCCAGTTTTGTAGTGGCGTATTCTATAAATGCTAGTCCCCTCATTAAAAATAATAATTGCATTTCCAAAAAACATACGAGTTAGAAAAAGAGGTATAATCTTACAAATATTCATAGGATAGAAAACTCGTAAATTTTATTGTTAGCAATACTTGTATATCATTTTGGGATTCGGATTATATTCGATACCATTAGATACATTTTTGCTTCTAATTCTTAGTTATATTTCCAAATTCAATGAGCACCAGATCTTCCATTTTTGTAGTCAAATTTTGCACGTCTCGTGTTCTTTTAAAATGTAAATGAAAGAAAACAGTTCAGTTTCACAGATGCAGTGCTTGAAATTCAGAATACTGAAAACTAAAACCTTATTTTAAATGCAAACACTAATTGAGAGAAGAGTAGTTTTTTCTAAATGCAATTTTGGTAAAATATACATTTCTTTTAAAGTTTCTTCTCATTAAGTTAGTTTCAAAAGCAATTACAATTGCTAACAATCCGAGTAATTGATTTCAAGTTGCATACATTGGTCTGCATAGATAAAAGAAAAATTTCTAAAGAAAATCTAAGAAACCTAATCAAAATTACTTCCATGTTGGATAATATGTTTATAAGAATATTAGAATAGTACTAAAAACAATGAGACGAAATATTTTCTTGCAGGAGATCATCAATTTTAACACAGTATATTAAATTTCTAAATTGTCTTCTTAGAACTTGCAAAATATTGGAATTTAACACTACAATTTACATAAAATTATCCCAGAATTTTAAAAATAAAATAAAATTTTATTATTTGCATTATGAATATAAATTTTTCAAATACATAAAACTTCATTTTTTTCTAAATTTGTTCTTAATTTAAATATTATATACAATAAGAAAATGTGCAATAAAAACACACAAAAAGATTAAAATAATGGGTTCAGGTGTTTCATAATAATAAAATAAATATTTACGGAAATATTCTAAACAGAAAGTCATGTAGGAAATTTTTTTATTATATATTAAATCCTCCATATATGCGATAATGTAAGATACTGTAAGAAATATTGGCTTCTTCTTTATTAAAATGTTTGTTTTTTACTTTGTATACGGATAAGTTTTATTTTTCAGTTATGAATATTAATGCTTGTTTATCTTCATCAAATATTCTCATAAAATTTTTTTATTCATTACCTATTCCGTAATCAATGTTTACTTCGTATAAAATTATTCTCCTTTATAGCATTTTTTGGTTTCAATATAAATTTAGAAAAAAATGAAGATAAATAAAAAATTATTATATGCTTGCATTAATATCTAATTGAAAATAAAATACCTGTATTCGTTTCGAATTCTTAAAGCAATACTGTATTTCCACTTCGGCCAAATTTTTTTCTACCACTAGAAGACATTTGTGTATGAATTTCGGAAAACAAAATTTTAATTTTTCAATCGTAAGAGGCGTGTCACTATTTTGTCTGTAAACAGACTAACATACAAATTCATTAAAGATTTATAAGAAAAGCTCATTCTTTAAAAAATATCTCACGTTTCACTTTACGAGCAGTTCTTTACAGATACGAGGCGCATCCAGAAAGTAAGTTTCCCTATATTTTCCCCTATAAATTAAACTTAATTAGCCGTGTCAATTGCACGTGCGTAACAGATCTATGACGTATTAATCATATGCCAGCTGGACAAGTCCCGAATTCTGCCATTAGCATGGTAGCAGTGGTCCGAAAAGGACACTCTAATTCCTTCTCCCGCCGCTACGGTATCACGTGGACGGCGACGAGTTCCTCGACAGTAACGTCATGGGCAACGTGTCTTGGATTTCGCACTTCATCCTGGAAACCAAACAGCAGTCAATGCATTGACATCCTAGTGGTTTATCGGTCAGGACCAAATTCAAACAGACTCTTTCTGTAAGGAACGGGATGTGCACAGTTCTCTGGGACAGAAAGGCTGGTTCAATTCAGGCGGCAGAGTTCTAAGGCAAAGATATACAAAAGCTGATCCCACAATACGACAAGTGTCTCAATTTTGGTGGTGGCTATACAGAAGAATAGCTGACACATTGCTGCACTTGTTGCTAATAAATATGTCAGTGAAAGTGTGAGTTTGTTTTCTTTTAAATAGAGAAATTTACTTTCTGGATGCACCTCATAATAGCCGAATAAATTCATGATTGTAAATCTACTAAATGCAATGTTGAAAGCCGTTACTTTTTCATTTCGCAAATAAAAGAGAATTCATTGGATGATAGATACTCTCAAGATTTGAAAACATATGGTTTCTTAAGAAAAAGACTTATTTTAAATACCGGTCTAAATTCTTAGTGCACATTGTTCATGGAAGAATATATGAAATTCAGCCACGTGCAACTTTTAAAAACTGATGAAACTAAACACTAACCAGCCTATAACTTGTGTCCCTTTGTTTAAAATAATATTAATAGTTCTTGTACTATGTTGAGTGTGGTGTTTATTGCATCAGATGATTTAACAAATGTAAATCCACAGAATACTTCTTTATTATAAGGTCGGAAATTGCAATGTTGTCCCTTCTCGAATTTAATTAGTTTTAGAATATTTGAAGTAGCTTTGACATCGGTTGTTAAATAGATGTCTAGTCAATTCTTGGATACTGGAAATGATACTCATTTGCAATAGAATTTTCATTCAGATCCATTACTAATCTTATAAGCTTAACACTGTAACTCACAGTACTGTTTGAATACTGATCTAAATTTTAATACACATTGTTCATGGAAGAAGATATGAAATTCGGCCACATGACACTTCTAAAAACTGATGAAACTAAACACAAACCAACATATAACTTGTTATACTTTGTTTTAAATAATATTAATAGTTCTTGTACTATGTTGAGTGTGGTTTTTACTGCATCAGATGATTTAACAAATGTAGATCCACAGAATACTTCTTTACTATATGGTCGGAAATTGCAATGTAGTCCCTTCTCAAATTTAATTAGGTTTAGAATATTCAAAGTAGCTTTGACATCGGTTGTTAAATAGATGTCTAGTCAATTCTTGGATACTGGAAATGATACTCATTTGCAATAGAATTTTCATTCAGATCCATTACTAATCTTATAAGCTTAATACTGTAACTCACGGTACTGCTTGAGTTCCCTCTTGAGTTACGGACCGTCCGGCAGCTTTACAAAAGGAAAAACTTGCTCTATGGATTTTTGATGTCTCATCCAATTCTTATTTCATTGTTGTATGTTTACATACCATTTATAACAAAAATATAGCTTCATTCCTTGAAGCAAAGCTAGAGTCACTCCCGTTAAATCAGCATCAATACCAGATTAATATGTTTAGCTGTTTTCTTGTCCTTTAAACTTATTAAGGCCACAATGAAATCAATTCAATATAAGATTCAGTAAATATTTCTATGGTCATATGTGATCATAGCTACAGATAGCTCACTCTACGTTTATAAGTAATTAAATCATGCGGTATCAAGTATACAACATGAACCCCTAACGTCAGTTATGTCTTGGTATTATATTCTCGTTAAATTCAATCTAGCAGACTTCATTAAGTGTGAATTGTTGACCGAACAAATTAAGAGACATAGTAACTGTCCGATTTGGTTTCAGAGCTCACTTAATATTTGTACCGCAACTCTTTTTTGTCTACCTGCTTTTTATCATAAAAATTTGTATTGGTGTTCATAAAAATTGGTGTATCATAAAAATTTGTATTGGTCACTTTTGATATATGGTTATTTGGAATCCTGAATTTTTTGATGAATTATCTGGTCACCATGCAAGCTAGGGAGATGAAATACCCTAGTTTGCATGGCGAAGATGTAGCTTGAAGTTTTCTCTTTAAAAGCTAATAATTTGGCCTAATGCTGGCAAATACGCTGTAATCGATACACGTCTAAAAATATCTGGCTTTAACTAAAATATACAAAATATTCTTCCTGAGAATGAAAAAAGCCAATGACAAAAAAAAATCATTCTTACAATTTATGGATACTGTGAATACTTAGATAAATATCGGCTTTAACTCAAATATACAACATATTCTTCCTGAGAATTAATGAAGCAAATACAAAAAAAATTGTTACAACTTATGGATACTGGTTATGCTTAGATAAATATCTGGCTTTAACTCAAATATACAAAATAGTCTTTCTTAGAATGAAAAACACCAAAGACAAAAAAATAATCCTTTTTACAACTTTTGCATACTATGGATACTTATAGTGAATCTATCCGAAACTTAAAAACTACTTGATCATATATGATATAATCTGTGTGAGCAATGACTTTTTTTTAATCAACATTACATTCCATACATTACATACCAAAAAACAATTGTATAATATACTTCGCTTACATCAACACAAGTCACTTTTTCTACCCCGGCTCCCTTTCTTAATCTCTTTCAGTAGTCCATATATATATCAGTAGTAGTTAACTGCAAATAACTTTAGTTTACGTTTAAGACATTAAAATAGTAAATAATTGTAGAAAACATATGTTACTGGTAAGTGCTATTTTTTGATATACTGTGTCTCTCTGTTCAATTTTCAAAAATGTGTTACTCACCTATTTCCTCAGCAAAATATTTGAAAATGGTGTAGTGGTTTTGGTGGATCAAATAAGGAACAAACTTGTCACCTAACCATCAATGATATTCTCATAAGGAATTGATA
>CM063508.1:65383045-65395545 GCA_032207245.1 Pardosa pseudoannulata | reverse complement strand
AATTTTGGGATTTTGAGTCTTTTCAAATTTTGGACTCACGAATTTGTCCAAAAGGCTCTCACAAATACGAAGTCACTTTTTCAGCTAGTAAAGCCTTAAAAATCAAAGAAGACCCATTATAGCATTACCAATTATGTACTGAAAAATGATACTCTTATTGATATTTTTATTTAAAGACACCGAACATATATTTTAGTAACAATTCAAGGAAATAAAAAAATTTAGTAACTTTGGTAGGCAATATGTTTCCTAGGAAATGTCTTAAATTCATGTGTTCTAATAGAAGATCATTAGTTTCTTAAACTTGGTTAGTTAGTACTGGATCATACAGGTGGTTAAATCTCTCAGAGTATCAAAAGAAACAAATCATTCCTGCTAAAATCAGATCTAATATTAAAATAAACTAAATTGAAAACGATACTTAAATCCGTTTTTTTAACTGAGAAATTAATTATTTCTTAATTACCAGGTTTTTAAAGTAAAAAAAAAAACACATTGGCTGCTAAGAAAATCATGGAAAATTTTCATCTGTTTTGATATTAATTACACCAAGGCAGCGGCGTACCCAGAAATTAGTTTATTTTTTTTTCGGGGGGGGGGGGGTGCATATTGTCATTGCCAACAAGGGACCCCTATATGGAAAGTGAAGAAGGGGCTTGAGTTCCCCCCCCCCATTTTGTAAAGTCAGTTCTTTAAACTAAATTTGACATCTTAATATGCAAATGCAATACATGCATACACACATTTTTATCTGAAATCCCCCCTCCTAAATTCTATCATATAGACGTCTACAATTGTTATGAAACAATAGATTTCTTTAATTTAGTATAATCCTTATGTAAAAACTAAAGAATACATTATATCAATCTAATTTCTTAGATGTAAAACTATTCATGAACTTATATAATTTTCAGCAAGTTATAAAAATTAGAAAATATGGCCATCTAAGAAAAATAATAGAGATAGTATGAAAACAAAAGTTTTTACTTACCAGAATGGATAGAATCCTATATCATTGGAAATTGATAAAATACCATTTAATGATTGAAAAAAAAAGCAGTTGCAATTTAAAACAAAAGTCTAAAATATTCGATTACAATGCAATGAAAAACTCTATTAGTTTTTACAAATTTATATTTATTATCCGCTTTTGTTTTTGTAAAATATTTAAAACTTCATCTTTAGTTGCTGAGATATTTTTATAGATACACAGCAAGCAGAGTCCATTTAAACGCATTTCTGATGTACTGTTTCTCAAATATTTTTTGCATATTTTATAGTTTAAAACGATCTTTCAGCTGTGCATGTTATAACTGCCAAAGTGACTAAGTTTTTAAAAGTTTATGGATGTACGGGAAAATTTCTACATTGCAGTCTTGTAAAGATTCTATAGCAGTTAACCTCCTAAAATCTTTTTCACAAAATCAAGATATTTCAAGATAATGTTCTTATTGTAATATTATGGTATTTCTAAACTTTAAAATAAAGTAAGACAAAATTTAAAATATCAAGATAATGTTCTTACTGTAGTATTATGGTATTTTTAAACTTAAAAAAAAGAATACACAATTAAAAATAGCAAGATTATGTTCTTATTGTAGTATTATGGTATTTCTAAACTTTAAAAAAAAAGAAGACAAAATTTAAAATTTCAAGATAATTTTCGTACTGTTGTATTATGGTATTTCTAAACTTTAAAAAAAAGGAAGACAAAATATAAAATTTCAAGAAAATGTTCTTATTGTAGTATTATGGTATTTCTAAACTTAAAAAAAAATTAAGACAAAATTTAAAATTTCAATATAATGTTCTTACTGTAGTATTATGGTATTTCTAAACTTTAAAAAAAAAGAAGACAAAATTTAAAATTTCTTTTCCACCAAATTCTTTTTTCAGTTTCGAGAAACGTCTTGGGGTTGCATATGTCCCTTTGCACCTTCCCCGAGCACGGAGGTGTTGGTTTTAGTCCACTTCATCTGTTTGTTTAGAACATTTTTTTGAATTTTTGTTATGCTTCAACATTTTTCATTTGATCCCTTTTGATACTATGCTATGCGAATGAGTTTGGAATTTAAATCGAATATACTGTGTCAAACTTTATGTAATTACTTTTCGCAGCCATAGGCGTTTTCAATTTTCATTTCATTTTGAAAAGCATTTTTCTCCCTTGTTATGAATATGAATTCGTTGCATGGCAGTTCAGGGTAAAAGAAATTTTGGAAAATCTTCTTGATTCAATTTGCTATAATTCTTTACGAGTCTGCCATTTATGTAACATACGAACAAATGTATGAAAGCCGTATACTTTGTAAAAAAATATTTATCAATTCATTCAATAAATTATAAAATATTGGATTCGTAACTTTTGATAAAATTTTCTGATTAAAACCAGTTAAAGGTTTAAAAGAAACAGGAGCTTTTCAGCGTTATGTAGAAGAGTATAAGAATGTTAAAATTTTTCGTAATTTATTGTAAATCATTTATGCTGAAATTTAGTAGTCTTAAATCGAATCTGAAAGCAAATTTAGTAATTTTTAAAAAGTAATTTAGAAATATTAAATAAAACTATTAAAATATAGAACAATATAAGTAATATAATTTAAAAAACTATTTGAAACATTGATTATGCGGTAGTTTAAAGTTACGACTGAAATTTATTTGCAGCCCTAAGCTGATAGTTTTAAACTCTGCAATCCTATCAAAGCGAACACAGTGTTAAGATTTAAGTCATTTTAGGCGCAGTCTTGCAATCACTAACGAATTAATTTCACGATTAATACACCCTTATCAGGTACACAAACTTGAATGATTTTATTGATAAACCCTGTGTTATTTTGCCTTTTTTTTCGAGTAATTTAGTGGGTATCCAAAGATGACATTCTAATCAACTTAGTATAAAAAACTTTCCTTACAAAACTATTAAAAGAGAGCCAAGACTTTTATTTTCATTTGAAAATTTGCAAATATAGGGTGTACAATTTTATATAATTAATAAATAATATGTGTAGATTATATTAATAATAAGAAAACTTAGTTTTAAATAACATGTTATAAAATTTATAATTGATTGTGAAAACAAAACTTACGTTTAGGAAAATTTCCGAATTGGACACTCTTTAACATATAAATATGCAGTCACATTTACTTCAAAAATGAAACGACCCCTATAACGGCATTAGTAACTGTTTAGTGTAGATTGAGACTTGTGTTAGTAGCATGCTCTTGAGACCCATATTATATTTATGCAAAACGTTCTTTTAATTACAAAAACCCTGAACATATATTTTAGTAATAACATAAGGAAATAATATAGGTTAGTAACTTTGAAAGGTAATATATAAATAAGGAAACGTATTAATTCATGTTTTCTAATACAAGATCAATACTTGGTAACTTATACTTGGTCAGTTGTACGTAATCCTACAAGTAGTTAAAATTCTTAGTATCAAAAGAAAAAAATGTTCCTGATAAATTTAAATCTAATTTTAAAATAATCTAAATTCGAAAGAGTAGGTAAATCATTTTAACAGAGAAACTAATTGCCTCTTAATTACCAGGTTTTTTAAAGTGAAAAAAATACATCAGTTGTGAAGAAAATCATGAATAAAAGTTTCTTCTGTTTATCTTACTTACTTCAAGATGTTGTCTTTGGTCCACTTCCACAGCATGTTTAGAACTTTTTTTAGAATATTTGTTGTGTTTTAAAATTTTTCAATCGAGCTCCTGTGATACCGTTCTTTTTGAATAAATTTAGAATTTAAATCAAAAATTTTCTTCTGTCAAACTTTATGAAATTACTTTCTACAGCAGATAAGCATTTTCAATTTTCATTTTGTTTTACAAAGCACTTTTCCCCTCGTTATGAATATCAATTTGTTGCTTGGTAGTTCAGGGTAAAGAAATTTTAGAAAGCACGTGCTGATTCAATTTGATACAATTCTATATGAGTCTCTCATTTATGTATCTTACGAACAAATGTTTGAAACCGTATACATTATTAACCATATTTAACATGTCATTGAATAAATTATAAGATATTGGATTTTTAACTTTGGAAAATATATTCTGAATCCGAAAAAAAAGCATTGTAAAGGAAGCAAAACTATTGTTAATTATTAAAAAATATAAAAATATTAGAAGAATTTTATAATTAATTCAAAATAATTTACATTGATTATTAATAAAAATTTTAAGAATAATAAAGAAAATTTCATAATTTATTCTGATATACTTACATTAAAATTTAACAGTGTTGAATCGAGTGGGGAATAATATTAGCATTTCTTAAACAAAAACTTGGAAATATTACATATAATGTATAAAATTATCGTAAAATATTAAAATACAACAGAGTTCTAACTGCGACTAAAAGCAGTAATTTTAAGGAAATTTAATGTTATATCTGGAATTTATTTGCAACACTAAGCAGACTTGCGAAAACTCTTCAATCTTCAGAAAGGGAATAAAAGTTTGGGATCATCATTTTGAGTTCAGAATTACAAGCACTAATGCACTAATTTCTAGATCAAATGCCTCCAAAAAGCCACGTGCTAATTCAATTTGATACAATTCCATATAAGTCTCTCATTTATGTATCTTACGAACAAATGTTTGAAAACCTTATACATCATTAACCATCTTTAACATTTCATTGAATAAATCATAAAATATATTGAATTTTTAACTTTTGAAAATATATACTGATTCCAAGCAAACATAAAGGAAAAGAAACTAATGTAAATTATTAAAAAAATATAAAATCATTTGAAGAATTTTATAATTTATTCAAATAATTTACAAGGAAATTTAGTAGTGTTAAATAGAATTTGTGCAAAAATATTAGTGATATTTAGAATGAAATTTAGAAATATTATATAAAACCATTTAATTATAGACAATATTAAAAAGTAACGAAATTTAAAAAAAGCTACTTCAAAGTATGTTTAAGTGGAATATTAATGTTACGACTAAAATTTCTTTGCTGTACTAAGAAGATACTTGTATACTCTGCAAATGTATGAAACAGAACAAAGTTTCCCCTTTTTAGGTACATAAGTTAAACGATCAATTGGATCTCATTAGGTATCATATTAGGCTTTAATGACTTTTTAGACGGACTCCACGTTATTTCGCTTTTCGTTTATACAACTGATTGAGTTTACGGAAGTTGATTTTCGAAACAACTAAAATATGAAATTTTGATATCAAAAACCGTTAAAAGAGTGTCAGGGCTGTTAATCTCATTTTAAAAATTGTATACATTTTCTATAATTAATAAATATTATGTGTAGATAAAATTAATAAGAAGATAATTCAATTTTAAATAACAATTTATGAAATTTATAATTCATTGTAACATTGTTAAGGTTAGGAAGACTTCCAGCTTTAATGATTTATACGTTATAAATATGAAGACACAATTTTGATTACCTAAGCTTCAAAAGTCAAAGAAACCCTTTAATGATATTGGCAGTTTATTTAGTGAAGAATAAGACTTGTGATAGTGAAATGTATTTAAAAAAAATCCATGTATAGTTATCAGAAACGTTTCGTCTAATTCAATATCCACGAATATATAGTTTGATAATAATATCAGTAATAAAATTGTGTAGTAATGTTAGGAAATATGTTAAATTCCTGTTTTTAATACAGGATCAATGGTTCCTAATACTGGGTCAAACCCTGTGTGTATTAAAACTCTCAGAGCATCAAAAGGAAAGAAAATCATTTTTGTTATATTGAGATCAAACTTTAAAATGATTGAAATTGGTAATTTGAATTAAATTATTTTTTTTACATCCAAATTAATTCCCTCGTAATTATCATATTTTTAAAGTAAAAAAACAACACATTCGCTTTAAAGAGAATCATAGGAAATGTTTCTTCTGTTTTGATCTTAATTACGCTGAGATGTTGTTTTTAATCCTCTACATCAGCATTTTTAGAACTTCTTCGGTCTGCTTCAAGCAACTTTCATTCCACGTCTTTTGGAAATCTTTGTAAATGAGTTTAGAATTTAGAATTTATTTTTTCCCCTTTCAAGTTTTATGTAATTAATTTCGTGCCTTTAGGCGTTTTCAATTTTCATTTCATCTTACAAAGTATTTTCCTCTCTCATTATTAATATAAATTTTTTTAGCGTTTTAGGGAATCACCAATGGGGTAATTCGAAGTTACATTTAAAATCCGTCTGATTCATTTGATTTATAGCTTACAATACACATGATTACAGTTTACAGAAAAATATATTAAAGCCGTATACATAGAAAACGGAAATATTTGTTTAAAATTATTCAATGAGTCTTGAATTATTAAACTTGTAACGTATAAATTAAACACATTGCATACAAGCGAAATTTTTAATTAAAGATAAACTGTATTGAGAATTATTATGGTGTACTATAAGCGTACCAGGCAATGCTTACATACGTAAAAACTTCTATACAATAAATTTTAAGGGAGTCAATAAAATTATCGTTATAAAGAGATATATTTTATTATTGAGAGAAAATATAATTTTAATCTAAAATACTGCTGTTTTGATTAGTTTGGAAAGTTCATGGTAGTGTGAAGACCCCCTTTGTCCAGAACTAGCGACCAAAATCAGCTGATTTTAAGACTCCTGTTCCGACCGGCAACATTAGCCTAGAATGTTGACAGTTCAGTTGAATAGGCATAACGCCCCTAATGGCTGCGGTAATGATCCCAGGGGAATACCTGGAGAAGCCGCAACCGGGACAGCTAGCGAATGAGAATTCAACTAAAAACCTATCTGTAACCTTAAAACCCTCTAAGTGGTTCGCACGTACAATTCCGCCAAACCGATGATGTCTTCAAAGCGTTTGTCTAGTACAATTTTCAACCTCTAAAACGTTCCGAAAAAAGGATGTAATGTACATTTCAGCCAGTGGTTTTCCCTATGGAGTTTTAAGGTAGGAGGGTCAGGTCGATTGTTTAGGAACTGCACACCTACTATCTGAGGCACAAAGACGCTGACAGCTTTTCATGGCGTTGTAAATCTCTATTTCGAAGTATTTCGTTTGCGGTAATAGATGTATCTCTAATTGTACCACTTAAATAGCTTGAATAACTTTCGTAAGAAAGATAGAAATCATTTCTCTTAAAGAATATTTTTATTTGTACTTTTAGAACCCATTATTTCTTATGGGATGATCTTCGAGACTTGACGAGCTTTATGTGTATTAAAAATTAACAATCTATAATGTCTATTTATATATCTATTTATAATCGGAAGTAAAGGGACAGTAACAAAGGTGGGTTTCTCGTATTCCAATCTAGCCGACAAAGGATGAAGTAAAAAGTCGTAGAATGGTCACTGACACAAGGAAACTTTAGGAGACTTTTTTTTTCCTCGGTGTGTACCACTCAGAGGGTTAACTGGAGTTCTCACGTGACTGGAATCGTAACTGACCAAAAAATGGTTGGCGGGACCGTAACTGACCTCCAGGTTTAAAAAGCCTAGAATTTTACGACTAGGGGCTTTTCGATATTTTTTTACGGATTTGCTTTGACCAAGTGAAGGCTTCCGCGATTTTTGACCGGAGCTAGCTTTTTAGTGATTGCGTTCGGGAAACTCGTAAAGTCCGCTCATATAAGGAACGATGGGGTCTCGGATACCGAACGGGGGTTAGATCGGGTTTGCATTGTACGCTGAAAGAGCCTCCCCGATTTGTGATATTATTTAATTTTTTTCCGACTGTGATCATCGTGGTAATTCAGTGCCAGCAAAAATCCTCTACATTTCGATTTGATTGGGATAATTAGAATTCCTTTGTACATACTGTATGTACACCTATTTACTCCAGAAAACGTAAAAGTGATTTTCCAATTCTATTGTGATTGTAATTCTTCTTTCACTCTACTTCTCACTCAAGAACACTGAAGTCTTCGCAGTTCACCAATAAAAGAATTTTAAAGCATCAAATTGTAAAATATTTTTAAAGATTGTTAAAATTAAAGGAAATACAAAAATGCAAAAAATATATATATATATATATATATATATATATATATGTAATCCATTTTTTTATATAACTCCTTTACAAGGAAAAATTCACCAGATATAAGTAATGAGAATGCAGTCGGGCTTCATATTCAAGAGACTCAGAAGTCTAACTTAAAACTTTATTTCAGAGCGGCAACACGACACATCTCTCCTTCTCAGAAAATTACAATCAAAAGCCACAGAGTTCACTATACTCTCACACACAAGTACACCCCAAGAGCGCTGACAACAAGAAATTTTTCCCACAACAAAACAACTTACTAAGCGAATTAAATGCACTATCAGCAAAACACGACGAACACATGTTCCGCCAACACCTGCGAAACTGCTGCATAGACAGAAAGTTTACAGTTTTATGACAGAAAGGAATGTTAAGTGGAAAATACTTCATTGACCAAACCATTTAGAGGCTGATAAAAAATATCTAGATGAATTAAAATAGGAGAGAGGAGGTTTTTGAAGAAATATTAAAGTTAACTAATTTTGATATATTACATATATATATATATATATATATATATATATATAATATAATATATATATATATATATATATATATATATATATATATATATTTATATATACTATAAAAATCATTTATTGAAAGAAATTTTCAATTATTCTTCATTGTCAAATCGATTAACCGTTTACAGGCCGAATTCAGATCCAGATATATTTTAAATTATTTTTTACATATCTTGCCTTCTGATGTTTCAGTTAAGCTATGTTAGTCATTTAATTGTGGAAAAAAAATTTTCTTTTAGGATTTTCATGATATTCCCAATTGGAAACATTGGCCACTTCTGACAGTACACTAGATTCACAAATTGAGTAGAATGATGTAAATATTAAAGAATAAGAAAAATAATTAGAATAAATTTAAAATTTATTTTTAAATTTAAGCACGGATATCAATAAAGTTTAAAACTTATAAATTAAAATGAAAACAACATTTTTCTTAAACAAATATAAGCCGAACGCTGGCCGATTGGTTAGGGTGCTGACCGTCGGTACCACAGTTCGTGGGTTCGAATCCCACTATGGCATGGATGTTCGTAGCCGTTCGGAATCGGCTTTAAACTGTAGGTCCCGGTCTCATTAGCCCTCGAGTGCAAAACAGTAGACCGTAGCGCTCCAAACCAAACCAAACCTTAAACAAATATAAAAAAACATGACTTTATACCTAATGCCATGATATATGGGAAATCAATGGAGATGCAATTTTTTTCTTGCACTCATTGCAAGCTAATCTTTCATATAATGTGAACTGTGCATATCTACTGCGTTGTTTGTACAAGAAAATGGCCATCACGTTTTCTTTGTGATATAGGGCGGTAAACTTTGGGTCCTGGTTGAGGTCCAACTTTTCTTGGTGCAACTCTCAAAAGAGCAGTTTTATCTTGTCGGCAAAATTCCAGATGGATCAGCTTCTTATTTTTTTCATGTGTTGTTGAATGTAAAATCTAACCAGCAACAACGGAATTTAAAGAATTAAAGAATTAACAAATAAATCCCACCACCCTTTCATACTACGAAGCATTGGGCGGTAGCTGCCTAATATTCTATCTAGAAGGTCAACCAATATTATATTTATGTACTAAATTTGGTTGTTGTATGTCCCCTTTTACTTTTCTTTTTATAAATATCTTTTCGTCAACGATATTGAGAGATTACAAAACTTTGAAGAAACCGTCACTACAGAATTGTCATTCCAGTGGTATAAAAATACCGACCCATCACATTGGTTAACTAATGAACCTCTTTCTAGATTTTTCATCTGTCTTGAGAGCATCAATGGGCATTTTTATTCGATGTTCGTAGGTAGTTTCAATAGCTTTTATGTTTCTATCAGAAAGGTCCTTCATCAAATCATAAGCAGAAAAATGTTATCAAAAAATATTTTCTACTTGCAAAGGGTTTGAAAACAACAGTCAGATGGTTATTTACAACTCGAGTACCAAGAGGGTCTATTTCATTGGACTGCTTTCCTACATAAATTTCCATTTATATGAATCACTATTATTAGAACAAATCATTTAGATTATGAACCCAAAGCGAATTGGTTTTAACCGATGAAACATTTTAAAAGAATGATGGCCATAATATGAAATCATAAAGAAATGTGCTCCGTATAGGAAATTATTTCGTCGCTGTAAAGAGGCAACAGTCCATTGTTACCAAATGGGAACATTAATAATTAATAAATTATTCCAGATACGTTTCTGTTTATTAATGTCGAATTTCATATTTTTTTAATAAATTAAAGTTCTTTTAAGTATACAATCGGATTTTAGAAGCATTAGACGATTTTTTTACATTTATGTGAATTTTTAATTTGTGCTCTATAGAAATAAAATAAAAAGGGTTATTTTTATGATTTTTTATACATTTTTCTATTAATCATAGAAAAATAGATTCCATATTAAAAAAATCGAGTAGACCTTTTACTATATTTGCTAATTATTTTTGCATCAATATTGATGAAATTTAATTTTAAATAATTTTATTAATACTATGTTCCCTATTGGGAACAATGGACTGTAAAAGGTTAACAAAGTATGAATAGAACCTAAAGCAGGAAAACAACCATAACTTGTGTATCGAAGGCTTGAAAAAATATCCGAACACTTTACGATTTCATTCACTTTTGGATTTAGAAGTTTTTCAGAACAGGCAAGTGATCTGTTATTTCATTACTAGCTTCTTCATCAACATTTTACTTTTAATTCAAGATTATCCAGGATACAAATATATAATCATCTCTAACTCCAGAAAAATGCTAAATTCAGCATCCACTGTGAATATCCCTGTTTCGGCTTTTTGGTATTTGGAATCTATGACGCAGGGGTATAGTAAACAGGATCATTCAGCAGAAAACTATTAATTTACACATGTTTACTTCTACATGAAATATTGTTAATATCGAGGGGTTGTGTAAAACTCCTCGTTGGTATAAAAACTGTGAATATGTATAAAGAGAATAATGTATAACCTTTATAAATATTTCGTATATTGTTGCAACGATGTCTTACAGCTTTAAAATCCCATAACTTTTCATCTGAAATACTTATATTAAAATTTAGCAGCGATAAATCAAATCTGAAAAGTTAAAAGTAACATTTACTAGGAAATTGAGGAACATTATATAAAATGTATGAAAGTATTGTAATTTTTTAATATAAAAGAACTAAATTAAGTAACTACAAGGAATAATATTGAGGAAAAATTATTTATAAGAATTTAAATAATTTATAGTAATTTAAATAATTTATAATAAATAATTTAAATAATTTCTAAACTGTTGCCATATATAATTATAAGACAATTTTATAAAATTCAAGCAATACCGAAAAACTCTTTTAAATAACTAAGAGAAATTTGATTAGTGATAAATAACATCTTAGTTAGGATAATTTAGAAATATTTGACAGTATAAATTATGAAATATTCATGAAAATAATTACAAATGAATTTAACAAAATTAAATATTTTTGGGGAAAAGAAGTCCCGGTAAATTGTTAATAATCCGGTTATGCAAATTTTCACTTACCGAATTACCAGTAAATAAAACATTCTGTATAAATACGAACATTACGGATAATTTTATTAATATCTGTTTCTCTTTCGTTCATATATCTTTTCTTTTAAACTCAAAAATCATTTTTTTCAAGTTTGGTTTTTTTTTTCATTTAGTTATTTATTTCAAAATGATAGACTTGCTAATGATGCTTTACCTTTTACTGAATTTCAGCCGAATCTTAGGATGTTGAACTGTTAGCATCGAAACAAAATTTTGAGAAAGGAAACTTTGTTGGGAATAATTATGAAGAAATATAAGAATAAAAATGATTTCTAAAGACTTACTGGGAAAATATTACAAAACTGTTAAATGGGTCTTACGTGAAAAATTTCACCCATTTTTTAAAATGATTTAAGTTTTTTATTTATAAACATAAGGATCATTTAGACGTTTGAACTTGGATTGTACGCTAAATATCAGCATATACATGGATTAATTTTTTATTTCTCACATATTATAGTCATTTCTTAAAGTATTAGTTTAAAGAATGTAGCATAATTATGTTGACTAATTTTAAACTAGTTATTATGGCTTTGCGGAAAGTGTATTTACACAGTTTTAACAGTAATTGTATTTGAAATTTTTCTAACTAAGCAAAATTATATTGACCAAGTAAAGGGAACATTGAAGGCTTTATATTTTAGAACTGTTTTACTTAACAACTTACATTGCCTAAACTAAATATTGCCAATTTAGTAAAATAAAATCTAATAAAAATAATTCAGCTTGATACTTATTTTGCGATTTTGAAATATTAAATAAAATGGGTAAACATCAAACTTATTTAAATAGCAATTACGTTATTATTATTGTGTTCCATAAATGTTGATGATTTAAGTTTTATGAAAAACTGTTTATTCTAATTTTTTTTATAATGAACAATTATTTTACTCT
>CM063508.1:65345545-65378045 GCA_032207245.1 Pardosa pseudoannulata | reverse complement strand
CTGTCGCTTCTAAAATGGTTTAAATTCAGCTCATAATTCATTATATCTTTAACACGTTATTCCTCGTAAATTACTATTATTTCACTTTCTAAACGCCTGAGAAGTTCGTTCCAAAGGTTCATCTTTGTTACTATATTTCCACCTAAATCCTAAGATTGAAAAAGATCTCTAACGATTTTGTTCCCTTATTAAGCCAATTTTAGCGGTTTATTCTTTTACTTTTTCAGCAAATACAGAAGAAAACGAAAAAGACACTTATTCCGTCTGTTGTTTTTTCTACACACATTTAAGTGGAAAAACTGAAAGCTGAAGAAAAAGAACTTTCACGAAAACAAACACTTATCCAGTGATATAGAAAATCCAATATTTCTCCGGTTCTCCAATCATTTTTTCTGATATCCTTTGTTCCATTTTATAAGCATACTGCAGTAATATGCAGTATTTGAAAGCTGAAAATGAGTGAAATATGTTGAGACAGAATTTTCTTTGTTCATTTAAATTATGAATATCAGATATTAATGATCGTTTGTAATACCTTATTGCTGAAGAGATTTTGAGTGCCATTGTTTTAAGGAAAAGATTTTTTATTTAATTAGTTTTGATAAATTTACTTCGTTTTGAAAAATTAAGAATTTTTTATAAAAAGTGAAAATTAAGAGCTTGCTTTCACAATATGAAATTTCTTTTCTGAGAGTCATTTTGACTTGCAATAATACACAAAAAAGTGTTTCACTAATAATACTTTGCTCATTTAAATACAAAAATTATTAGGTATGTTTCTTTACATATTTAAAATTTATAAAATGTAAGAAATATTGTACCAGTGGATTGATTCTGCAAAAAAGCTAAAATAATGTTTAAAAATTCTCTTTCAAATACTATAAATGACAAACAAAATAAACAATAACGGAAAAAGTAGCTACAGTTTCATTGTAGGTTGATAATGAATTCACTTTGAAAATTTGAATTTAATAGGAGGAAGATGAAAAAATAGGAAATTAGTAGGGTTTTTTTTTATTTATAGCATATGCAAGAGGAAAAAGAAACATTGTTAGTACAATATATTTAAAGTTTTTTTTTATTTAAGTGTACGCAAGTTGAAAAAACAAACATTGTTAGTAAAATGCATTTAAACTTTTTATAGTTTATTTTTAAATGTGATATTGAATGCAAATATTTTATAGTTTTATGTGTTCTAATTCAAGTATTTTAATGGGGTTTATTTAAAACAATTCAGAGATATCTGTAAATTTTTAAAAATATAAAAACTAAAAAATCAAATTTTCAAAGATTTAATGACAGTTAATATTGCCTAAAAGATTTGTCAATTAATGATATCGAATCCGTTTTTAGTGACAATTAAAAATGATTTTGTAGAACTTTTTTTCAGCGAGTTTTTATTTTCAGCGAAGATTTAAGGTAATCGAATAAGCAACTTATCAACTTTTCAAGTATATGATATTATTTATAATTTTGTTTTTATCTAGATTTACTAGTTATTAATTTAAGAGCCTCACACATAAATTTAATTTTTCGGCTAACACATTGACTGAAATCATTACAGTTATTATTAAGCTTTATTTAAACACACTGAAACGCTTAATGTTATACTATATTTACTTATAATACTTATTAAATATCTTACCTTAAGAATATCTTTTTTAGAAATGGCATCGTATGATGTTTAAAATGACATCCTTTCTCTGATGAGGACATGAAGTAATACCCATTTTTTAAATTCCCTATATCTTTATTCTATACAGTATATATTGACAAAGATTTAAGGCATTCTTCAATTTATATTTGGTAAAAATGACTCGGAGAATTCATGCGTTATATTACTCAACCTTTTAACAATATTACCGTTTGTGTTTATTTATAAGTATTCTGCTGTAACACATTAGCCACGTCAGCAGGAAAATTTCTTCACAGCCCAAAAGGACTAGTCATTTGTTAATTGAAATTTTGCTTATATGAATGGAAAGTTGAAGTAATTAAATATTTTTTCCAAAAAGACTAACACAGTTTTACGTTTACTCTCTATATTTTATATTAGATTTTAAATTTAAATACTGAAAAGACTTAAAATTTTATCATTCTTACTGTCCTTACATTTATAAATAAAATGACATAAATATCTCTCCTTACTCACTACAAGTTTAACTAATTATTATTAATATTTAAAATTATCAGAAATTTTCAAAACTTATTTAAAGTTTGTACTTAATGATCCTACTTTTTTTAACCCTTGGTGGTAAGTCTTCCCTAAGTATTAAGCTTTGAGATATTTACCACGAAATAGTTCACTCCGCAACAGAAAAAAAAAGCGAGAAAATAATCATTAGTCATTCCTTAAAAATGTCCAATGCTTAAAATAAATTAAAATAAATTCCTGGAAGAGGTATTATTATGCTAGCCGTTAATAGTGTTAAAGTAAGCAGAAAAGGGTAGAGCTAGCTTAAAGACTTAAAAACCTAACCAAACCTAAAACGAAGCCCTATATTTGGTGATATTAATTGGGTTCCAAAATAAGATTAAAAACAATAATTTACATACTTTCACACATGTCACGTTACAGCTAACTTTGATATTAATAAGAAAAAACTGACTCATATATTTAATTTTCCTATTAAGTTACTTGTTTGCTAATTTTTCTTCTAACTGTAAAGCAAGTAGAACCAAATATAAAAACACAAGTTTTCGTTTCTTTCTCCGTATACCTCTTTAAAAATAAGAACCTAAGGAGAGTGAACTTTTCAAGTACAAAACTCGTATCCACCATAATAAAGTCTCATTTTTATACCTGCAATTTACAGACCTTATAAAATATTTCTAAGGTCTTTTTGGATTCTAGGTTTTTTTTTTCTCTGCAAATACTGTAGGAACATATAACTTATAAAAGTTATAAATAGCTAACATGCTAAACAAAAACGATTTTCACAATTTCCTTAAAAAGCGACAATATTTAGTTAAGTTACTTAATCTGTAAGTAACATTACAATTTCTATTTATTAATAAATATTATATACTAACACATTAGCCAGAATCACAGGAGGGTTTCTTCATATCTCTAATTGTAAGGTTCACTTTGTATATCGATGAAAGAATTGTAATCGTTTAGTTTATGTTAGATGAAGAGAATGAGAGTCACTGAGCCGTCATCAAAAAGATATTAACTGGTCTGTGTTCCTCAGAAACTTGAACTATGATTTCATCAAACACTTTGTTTCTTTTTTTTTTACATTTCAATTTAAAATTTCTTCTGTCTGTCTAAATTTTATACTGAGCGGGGCCGAATGTATGGTTCACTTTGTATATCAATGAAAGAATTGTAATCGTTTAGTTTATGTTAAACGAATGTTGGCAACATATGTATGGTTGTCGATGTCCGCCATGGTTGTAACCTACGCAGCTGATTTCCAAGAATAATAAATCTTTATGTTTCTAATTAAGAACTCTTTCTTAACATCTAAATTTCAAGAGACTGATTATAAATCAACGTTATATAATGAACTAATCTAAATAAGAATTAAATAAATTAAGATTTTTTGCCATAGAAGATAACAAAAGTTTACAATTGCTTCCATTTATTTTACATTTTAGATTTAAATACGAAAATACATTAACTTTTATTCTTTTTAGTATCCTTGCTTTTATAGTTAAATTGACGTAAATCCCACTATTTATTTCGTACATGTCTAACTAATTACTTATAATCTTTAAAACTATCAAATACTTATGAAACTTATTAAAAGTTTACCCCTGATGATCATACTTTCATACACGTCACGTCACAAGCTAATTTCTAGGGGATTCATCAGATAAAATAGAAGACTAAATCTTTAGTTTCCCTATTAAGCTACTTGTTTGCCATTTTTTCTTCTATCTGTAGAGCAAGAATAAAGAAAATGTAAAAAGACACATGCTTCCATAATCTGTGTTGCTCCTTTCTCCACATACATCTTTAAAGGTGAAACAAGAAACTGGAGACTGAAAACTTTTCCAGTACAAACCTTATCCAGCGTAATACAATAAAGAATATTTTTTTTAATCTGAAATCATTATCTCTCATTAAATATTTCTCCCATTAAATAATTCTCTCATTAAATAATTCTTGTCCTTTTGCTTTTTTTTCTGTATTTGTCTATATATATTGTAGCAATAGATACATTGTAAAATTTTTGTAAAATGCTAAAAGATAAAAGAGAAATTGTAAAATGCTAGAAAAGAGCAGTTTTCGCAAATTTTCTTAAACTATGGAATAATATATAGTTAAATTACTCAATCTAAGAACAATATTATTGTTTCTATTTAATTATAAACATTATGCTCTAATATTAAATTTAATTATAAACATTATGCTGTTCTCAACGGGGACGATACTGACTCTCAAGGGGCGGTGGGACGATAGTTATGGGCAGTGAACTTGTGTTGGGCAATAGTGGGACAATTGTCAGCATGTTTTATCTTTGAAACATAATTTTAAAAACGCTAAATAAATTTATTACATTTATTATCTAATTTACGAGGTTTTTACTAGTAATAAAATGACCTTACGCGACGATACCAGAGCCAGTAATTTGAATCATTTATGTTCTCATGTGTGAAATTGAGTCGACATTCAGAAAAATACATGTAATCACAAGTATTTGTTTGAGCGTTGCTTGAGGTTACCTCAATAAAACAAAATGCTGTTTAACTCTATTGAAGAAAATTACTTAAAAATCATACTTCTAACAACTGAGTACTTCTCCAACCCCATATTTTAAATTACAGGATTTTTACAAAGGGGAGTTGGAACACATTTCGGATTCGAAAGAGGGGGGATGCAGCTAAAAAAGGTTGAGAATCACTGCTCTAAGGTATTAACCTCGTCTACAAGAGGACTAACACTGAAAACCTTATCAAATTAAGAAATGAGTAAAGTAAGATTTGTTTTGTCATAGTGCTTGACAAAGTTTTGAAATTACTTTCTATGTATTTTAGATTTCAGATTTAAATACAAAAATAGCATAACTTTTATCATTATTACTGTCAATACCTTTATTAAAATGGAATGACTCTCACACATTTAATTAATTATTGATAATACTTAAATCTGTCAATTTTTTTCGAAATACAATACATTCATAATGATCAAAAGCTCAGACATGTCCCTTTACACTTTAGATCTATTTCTTAAGATAAAAATGAAGCCCAAGTATTTCTTTCCTTATTAGACAACTTTTTGAAACTTTTTCGTTCTATAGAGCAAAGCACAGAGAGAAATATAAAAACATACGTGCTTCACTAATCTGCTTTCCTTTCTTTCTCCGCACACCTCTTTAGCGGATAAACAAACAGCTAAAGGAGGAAACATTTCAACAAACTAGTGGCATAATTAACATTTTTTAAGTTTTAGGGCAATGTGTATGTAATGCATTTCAATATTCGATTATAAGTACATTTTGACCATTATAGGTAATTATAAAAATGCTACATTTTAAAATATTTACGTCTTTCCTAAATTTTTTAGATTTACTACAGTATATTATACTACAAAATATTTTTAGATACTTCTAATTTCAGTCAATATAAATCTTTTACTGAGATATATATATATATATATATATATATATATATATATAGTGTAGACGATTGAAGCTCTTACAAATATAACAAAATATAAATTATCTATATATTTATCATAGCAGCATAAAATTAAAGTATGGTTGCGACATTTCAAGCATCCAACTTCAATAAAAAATATATTTCAAACACATATCCATAAAAAGAAATAAAATTTAAAAAATATATTACTTATTTTTTTAAGTTACTCCCAATTCTTATCATTAATATCATACATGGTTATCTCCTGTACGTTATAGAAAACCTGAATAAAAATTTAAAATTCGTATTTTTAATTTTAAAAAACATTAGTAATTTTAATTCCTATATTATTCATAAAATACAGGTATGGTTTAATAGCTACTTAAAAAACAACTTCAAACTGCACAATAATACCGTTTCCATCTCCCGGAAGATAGCAACTCATTAATATGAAATAACTCTGTGTAAATGGAAATAAATCTGTGTAAATAAATGTGTATTAAACATTTGAGATCGAATTCCAAATAATACATTATTAATATAGGTAATATTATTATTATTTTAAAAGTACATATGAGAAAAACTGTATAAAGACGTATCGATAGTTAGATTAATAATAAGTATAAGAATAAGTAGTATTAATGTATTAAAATCAATATTTGTTTCATTTCTAAATTTCAAACATTTTGCCGCTGGCCACAAAATTTTACTGGTGGGCTAAATGTCATCTAGACCACCGCTTCTCTATACCACATTGTTTCTTCTAGAAGGAATGATGCCCATAAGGCCCATTAAATTAATTAATATTTGAAATAAAGGAGTATAATAATCACTATCTTGTCCATGCAAAATAAGACAGTTTAGATCTTCAAAAACTTCTGTGTTCAATAGTAAAAATGGTGAACCTGTTTCAGGTTACATTATTGTTGAATTGAAGGTAATCATGGGTTTCAAAATCTTATACTGTAAATCATATAATGTATGTGTTCAAAATCTTATGGTGGGCTACATATCGTCTGGACCGCCACTACTCTATACCACACTGTTTCTTCTAGAAGGAATGATGCCCATAAGGCCCATTAACCCATATTGTACCACACCAACTAAATATTTCTGTAAGTTATTAACACTTAATCCATATCATTAATATGGTGTAACTAAGTATATAAAACTAAAATTTTGAAAAATATATTTTTTATTTTTTATGTAATTGGCTGTCTTATAAATAAGACAACTGTCCAATACACTACTAAAACTTAACAAATATCACTTACGTTGCAATAGGCTGATTCATAGATCAAATTTGGGAAAATAGTCAAAACAGAGTCCAACATTACATTTTAAACATACTGTTGTTGGTTTTCCCTTGCAGTTATTGAACTGGCAGTAAGAGAGTAATTTTATCTTGCAATCTCTAGTTTTTCTGAATAGAAAAGACATCGATTTACTAATTGTTGTGTCGAGGTGTGTGAACAGGTGTTTGAACTGGTTTTTATTGAAAGATAAGAAAATAATGTGCGCTATCAATGCAATATCGAATTCATGGAAAAATTATCGCGATTGGACCATCGACTTAATTTTAGGGCACTTGTTTTATACTTACAAAATACATGTGTAAAATATATTTTTCAACAAAAATTTCAGCTACATTATTAGCTCTGTTTAAACTAAAAGTAACCTTCACGTTTGAAAATAAAATAAGAAATATAAAATTAAAGATTAAAAAATGACAATTTTGAAGAGGTTGCTGAAAATAAATTTTACAATACAATATAATTTGATTTCTCAGTTTTTTTTTGTTACTTTGCTAAAGTGTGTCTATTTTAAAGGTGTTAAAATTAAATCCACTCAGAAAATATTTATAACTTTATTATTAAATGGAATTTTATTTGCTGTCCTATTTATAGTCCAATATGGGTTAAATTAATTATTATTTGAAATAAAGGAGTATAATTATCACTATCTTGTTCATGCAAAATAAGACAGTTTAGCTCTTCAAAAGCTTCTGTGTTCAATAGTAAAAATAGTGAACCTGTTTCAGGTTACATTATTGTTGAATTGAAGGTAATTATGGGTTTCAAAATCTTATAAAGATAAAAGTCACAAAGCATTTTAATGTCAAAAAGGTGAAAATACCAAAGAAAAATTAATATAAAAATTTCTCAAGTCATATCATAAAAATAAATTTTATTTCTTTAAAAATGTATTCAATGATGCAATCATTGTATTTATTTAATTAGTTCCAAAATAAAAACCTATCCAAACCAGTCATGAAAGAAGTTCATAAATGACGAGCTCATTTAAATAAGTTGTTACAAAATACACCGTAATAAAAAATAACTGGAAGAGCTTCTCAAATATGGATATAAAATATATTTGATGACAGGAGAGTTTATAGAAAATGCTTCTGAAATATTTTTCGCCTGCAAGAAAAGTATCCAATCTCACTGCAACTAAAGTAATAAAAGATGAGACAAGAGGTAAAGGCTCCCACAATTCACACAATTTTATGGGTTAGGAGAAATGAAATCGACATTTTTCCAAACTGAATAGTTTATGAGAGAGCACGCTACTTTTGATACTGCCTTCATGACCTGTCTAAATGACGTCTAACCTAGAGGGAAAAAATGTAAAAAGAACAGTAAACAGGGGAGTGTTTCTAAAGTTACTGAGACAATTGCTCAATGTGTTTTTTTTTTTCATAGAAAAATAAAAGGGGAAATAAGTGTCGAATTTTCCAACATGGAGCTGTGGATTTTTACTTTCTTTCCTTAGGCAAAATGAAGTTATATGATCCTTCTTGGGGCATAACTCACATACATTTCTTTTGAAAAAAAATCATCTAAGAAAGAAGCCTTCGAGAAGGAAGAAGTTGAGATTTTATGTCCTTTATAGAAATATATTGTAAAATATAATGCTGTATATTTTTATTGATATCGTATAAAGTTCGTAAAAGCATTTGACTTAAAGGAATACATCAGATTGATTGTCTGACTGGGAGCGCTACGGTCTACTTTTTGCAATACGAGAGCTAATGGGATCGGGACCTACTGCTTAAAACCGATTCTGAACGGTACGAACGTTCAAACCACAAACTCCGGTTCCGAAGGCCAGCCAGCACCCTAACCATTCGGATATCGTTCGGCGGGAATGCATCCAAAACCTCCTAATACCTTCTGACAGATAATTGTGTGGGAATTAACTTTCTACAGCCCAGAAACATAATAAACTGTATAAAATTGTTTTGACATATAAGGAAAAAACTTAATCTTGTCAATATTTTTAAATTGTACAAACAGGGAAATTAATATGCTATATAAAATGCACTATGTAGGTTTGAATTCGGATTAGTAACATGCTCTTATGTTACTGAATATTTACGCCACTTTGTGAGAAGTAGTAGGGTGATTTTTTTCAAATGCTGCATTTTTCCCAAATGACATAACCAGAGATATTTTTCTTAGTGAATCAACTAGAACTGTGACTGAAGATTCGTAGTCCAGTTCAAAACGGGTTCAATTGCAAACATAATGGCTATTTGTTACTAGTATCATTCTGAATAATTTAGCAATGTTGATAAGGATATTGAATCAAATAGAACATCATTAACCTTATTAATACATTTTTGGTCAGTTCAGGTCAGGGTTCTTTCAATACTCTCCAATAAAAATGTTCAGACTTGTTGATTAGGGAACACCATACAGGTGACAACAATACTCCCTATTAAAGAAAAACAAACGAGACAACTAAACCCTACGCAGGATCGAAACCCACCTCAATTAGCTTGGCAAAAGAATGCCATAACCACTCTGTCCACCGAGTGGTCAGTTTTCAAAAAGGAAATTAATTTTGATTCTGTATATGACGTCTGAGATTCTATCTACGTCTGATTTAATTCAAAATTCTCTGTTCGGAGTTTATCTCTTAAATGCAAATGTTATCATATACACTCAAGAACCAAAACATTATGACCACCTGTCAAATACGAGTGGTCTCAATTTCGGAGCGCAACACAGCTTCAATCCGTCTTGGAAAGGATGTCACAAGTCCTTGGTAGCTTGCCGGAAACATATTGTACAAGATGTCTGAGCTGCCGTCCCATCACATCCCAAATGTGTTCTATCGGATTGAGATCCAGTGAGTTAGGCGGCTCCCGACATTAACTGGAATTCAGCATCTTGTTATTGGAACCACTCCAACACAATTTTAGCCTTGTGACACGGGGTGCTGTCATGATGCAACATTCCACTTCAAGCTGGAAAAATAGATGATATATAAGGGTGCAACTGATTCGCATTGATGTATAGATACCCTGTAGCATTCATGGTCTGCTCTACCACCACCACGGGACCCAGAAACACCCAAGGAAAAGTGTTCCAAAGCATAATACCACCACCACCACCGGCCTCTGTATGACCTACATTGAAGGAGCACCTGTTCGACTGGAAGACGGCTTATCCTGATATTGACATCGGCTTGATAAATGACAAACCGTGATTCATCTGACCAGACAACTCTCTCCCACTGATCCATGGACCAGTCGTGTTGTTCCCGGGCCCAGCGTAGGCGCATTTGGCGGTGACGCTTGGAGAGCAAAGGCGCACGCTTGCTGCGTAGCCCCGTATCCAACAGTCTCCACTGAACAGTGTGCTCCGATACTATTCTATTTGGCCCTGGGTTGTATTCAGTTGTCAGCTGAGCCACTGCCTGACTCCGGTTTTGCTTCACCATGCTAGACAGTCTCCAACGACCTTTTTCTTTAATAGCGTGCGGACGTCCAACACTATGTCGCTAATGCTGGTTTCACCGTCATTCATCTACTTTGCATAAGTACTAATAACCGTAGATCGCTAACAACCCGCGAGTAGTGCAGTTTCGGAAATACTTGTTCCGAGCCTTCGAGCCATTACAATCTGCCCTCTATCAAAATCGCTTAGATCCGTAGCCTTTCCCATCACACACAGAAGTAAGTGGACGAATTATTTTTCGGACTCTCCAGCAGCAAATAAATACCAGTTCCACCTGATCACCACGTCATCCAGGCGAGTTCATTGCAAAAAATAGGGGTGGTCACAATGTTTTGGCTCTTGAGTGTATAATCGTTAAAAAAACTGTTGGATCTATAATATATTTTTATACGTGATTTGTAGCTATTGAAGTACACTCCTCAAAATACACTTTTCCTTACGTTATATATGTCATTTTATCTGCGCATGTCTAAGAAATATAAAAGAGTCAAGCTATAAAGTGGAAAGATTTGTTTACACTTTACACTTTTAATATGTTCATAAAATATCAAACTTAAGATTTTTTATTGAATATAATTTTAAACAAGGAATTGACTATTGCGCAATATCCCTTTCCATTACTACAAGAATATTATAACCTTAGAAAAATATACATAAAACCCTATACTAGTTTATTTCCATCAATAAGTTTTTTCTGGCATGAATGCTAGTCCTTAATATTTTGAATGCCCTTTCAGTAATCAAGTGCAAAGGTTTTAAAAAACTAACTAACAGTGTGAAAATTCTAGAGATCCGAAATCTGTACGGATTTGAATAAAAAAAATATGATTTAGAAAAAAGAATATGCCAATGAAGGTATACAAGCTAGAGTATAGAACAACAGTTGAAATTGAGTAAGTATAAGGCATCGTTTAATCCTTTGCTCTCCAAAATAATTTTAGTCATTCTCAGTAATTTAGTCCAAACGAATGTTTGGGTTATATCCAATTCTACCCATTCCTGCACTTTTAATTCAGTTTAACAAGTGTAAACAGTAATCTATAAATTTAAAAATTGGGGCAAGCCAAATTCCACTTTATACTTGCTACATACGAAAGATTATATCGAATCACATTCGACTTTAGAACGTAAAAAATTAAAAGTTTTTGACCACTAGATAAAAAGAGTGATACATAAAGTGATACTCCAGTTTTTTTAATAATGCTTCTATATATTCAAAAAGGGATATGAGGGGGACATCATTAGTGAACACAAATAATGAAGGTAAAATGGAAGAATTTTAATATATTTTCATTCACGTTACTTGTATCACATTACAAATATAAATTTATTAAAATACAAGCTTATTTAAATTCGGAATGGAAATTACGAAATTTATTAGTACACTAATATTTATAAATGTTTCAAAAATCGAAGAATATTTTTTAGTTTACTAATATTACATATTACTGTATAATTACTGTATGATTGTTTTATATTCAATTTCAATTCAATAGTTCAGTTTCATGGAAATCCTGTTTTGAAATATATTAATTTTTACCAATTTTTCCATTTTAATTGCTACTTAGAATTAGCTTAAAAATGTTTATATAACTTTAGTTTTATTTCTAAATAATAACTTTTCACTACACATTAAATGCAAATGGGTTGTTGAATTGCATTCTATTATTGAAACAATTTTCTCCATTAGAAATATAAAAAAGTAGGAAAGGAAAATTAATTTTCCAAATGATAAACATTTGCAATTCATCACATTTTCCCTTTTGTTACTTCTTGTTTACCTCTAAAACGAAAGTTTAATTCTATTCTTAAATATTTTAACATTTCACACTGTATTCAAATACATAATTCGTGCAGAACTTCCCTTTTGTTTCCTCTTAAGAAATTGTTTCCCGAAAGCTTAAATAGTTCATTTTTCATATGAAAATATTCTGCCTCCTGTTTTAAAATAAACTTCAACGCACCTCTCGGCCATCTTTCTCTTACAGCCATCATTGAAATATTCAAACGAGAATTTAAATGGACCATGAAATTTCAATCAGCGCTTTCGATGACGTGAAAACGTTTACATGGTTTTTTTTCATTCCCTTTTTCCATTTAAAGAGAGTTTGCTGTGTATGCGAATCGAAAAGTGTTTTCACTTGAGGGTAAATCTCAAATTATATATCCGAAGAGTTGATGTGGCAAAAATATTGTTATTCTAAGCAGAAAAAATTGCATACGGTAAAATTGAAATGAAATAGTTTCAGAGTAGCTATTAAGATGAATAAATAATGAATCGCATAATATCCCTGCAACTATTTTCACTGTGAAAAATTTCTGAAATAGTTGTATATGTAATTCTGCTTTACACACAATGCTATTTTAATGGTTTACCAGCGGAGAATGTTATCTACTATTTACAATAGGAACACAATGATATAAAATTAAATAAAAAAAAATTAGTGATTATATTTCTTTCTATTAACATGTTGAGTATACTCTTTAAACTCCACACTTGCATTCATTTCTCTTTTTTTTCTCACACTCTCAACTCCCCATATATATATATATAAATATATATATATATATATATATATAATATATATATATATATATATATATATATATATATATATATATATATATATATATATATATATATATATATATATATATATATATATATATATATATATATATATATATATATATATATATATATATATATATATATATATTTATATATATATATATATATATACATATATTTATATACATACATACATATATATATATATATAAATATATATATATATTTATATACATACATACATATATATATATATATATATATATATGTGTGTGTGTGTGTGTGTGTGTCGTGTCATGGATAAAGAAGTCACGAAAAGTCCATTATTGACCTCCTAAAATCTTTATTTCTATCCAGACATGAGGCATATACTAAATAAGTATGTACAAAGTACTGTTATGGCAGATACGGCTGGGGAGAGCGATGTTTTACCGACTATATCTTACATGCTGTCATGATCGAGAGTGTGAACTTCTTACCTGAAAATATAAAATCTTATCTAAGGGGTTTTTTGGGGTGGTTTTGTGTCTGACCATTTACTTTTTTCGAGGGCATGTTTTGGGCGTTCTTGAATCTCTTCATTGGCCGTTGCACTTTTTGTTTTCTTTTTTGTCTGGCCGACAGATAGGGTGGGAGACGCCGTTTTGTGGCTGCAGGTGCTTCGCTTTAAGTGTAAGTCAAACAACAGATGTTGGGGGACTAAAAGTTATGTGACTGTCTAGTGTCAAAATGGGATTAACTGGTTTAAAGGACGACTTCTGTAACGTCAGAGGGGGATTAAAATTTCGTCTTTATGGCCCACAGATGGCTTACATGTGTGTTAGCTATGGTCTGTTTGTTGAAGTTGCTTACTTCTCACATTTAGGGGGTCTTATTCCTCGATCTGTTTTTCTATATTACATATATATACATACACACACAGATATATATATATATATATATATATATATATATATATATATATATATATATATATATATATATATATATATATATATTAATTTTCCAAATGATAAACATTTGCAATTCATCACATTTTACCTTTTGTTACTTCTTGTTTACCTCTAAAACGAAAGTTTAATTCTATTCTTAAATATTTTAACATTTCACACTGTATTCAAATACATAATTCGTGCAGAACTTCCCTTTTGTTTCCTCTTAAGAAATTGTTTCCCGAAAGCTTAAATAGTTCATTTTTCATATGAAAATATTCTGCCTCCTGTTTTAAAATAAACTTCAACGCACCTCTCGGCCATCTTTCTCTTACAGCCATCATTGAAATATTCAAAAGAGAATTTAAATGGACCATGAAATTTCAATCAGGGCTTTCAATGCTATGAAAACGTTTACATGGATTTTTTTTTCATTCCCTTTTTCCATTTAAAGAGAGTTTGCTGTGTATGCGAATCAAAAAATGTTTTCGCTTGAGGGTAAATCTCAAATTATATATCCGAAGAGTTGATGCGGCAAAAATATTGTTATTCTAAGCAAAAAAAATTGCATATATTAAAATTGAAATGAAATATTTTCAGAGTAGCTATTAAGATGAATAAATAATGAATCGCATAATATCCACGCAACTATTTTCACTGTGGACATTTTCTGAAATAGTTGTATATGTATCCTGCTTTACACACAATACTATTTTAATGGTTTATCAGCGAAGAATGTTATTATAATTCTAATTATGGAAAATTTGTGCTTCGCATACATCAAATTTATTTCCCGCTTGCCTAAGCCATTCTTTTATAACTGTTTTATACAATTTTATAATTCTAATTATGGAAAATTTTGGGCTTCGCATACATCAAATTTATTTCCCGCTTGCCTAAGCCATTCTTTTATAACTGTTTTATACAATTAGTTTAACTTGATCTGTGTCATTGCACGACTAAACTATTAACATACTGATTAGCTGGCTCACACCCTTAGAAAACGGCATTTACATGTTTTTAGCCCCAGAAGCTCTGAAGACTAGATTCTAAAATAAACTGACATTCCAATTTTCAAATTTCCTTGTCTTCACTTTCGGTCACTGGACTGCAACTGATTTAATATGTTTATCATTAATGATAGGTAAAGATTCTTCTTACACACACACACACACATATATATAGAACTCTTCCTAAACGGCTGGAATGATTTTGATGAAATATTGTGTATGTAATTAAAATGATTTGGTAATTACTTAGATTCACAATTTGATCCGATAGAAAATGTTTTTTTTTATTGAAAATCCGGAATTCCACTTATTGAGATTAATATAATTCCGCTTGAAACCTTTCACTGCCAAAGTATACGTGTCGCAGTTGGTCAGCGTAAAAGGGCGTCAGTACGGAAGTCACAAATTTGATCAAATCTACGTCCAATGGATATTTTAATCTTATCTAATTACGTTTGTAATGACTATACGCGTGGTGGTGTTCAAGCTTTTTTTAATGTTTTTTTTTCTTTCGTTTTTTCATCAAGATGGTCCAAAATATAATTTATTTAAAAACATTTTTACAATGCTTGTATTTACAACGTTTAAAACACATCGTCTGCCGGGTCATCTAGAAATATATATATATATATAAATATATATATATATATATAATATTATATATATATATATATCTATATATATATAAAATATATATAAATATAAATTATATATATTAATATATATATATATATTTATATATATATATATTTATATATATACTATATATATATAAATATATATATATATATATATAAAAAGCTATACATTATATATATACATATATATATATATACATATATATTATAATATATTATATATATAATATATTTTATATATATGTATATATATTTATATATTTATATATATATATATTAGCATATATATATATATATATATATAATATATATATATATATATGTATATATATATATACATATTATATATATATATATGTATATATATATTATATATATATATAAATATATATATAATATATATATATATATAATATATAAATATATATATAATATATAGTATATATATATTATATATATATATATATATATTATATATATATATATATAAATATATATATATATATATATAAATATATTTATATATATATATAATATTTAAATACATATTATATATATAATAATATATATTATATATATATATATGTAAATATTATAATATATAAAATTATATATTTATATTTATTTAATAATTTATATATTATGAATATATATTTTCTTTATATAATATATTTCTGGTAAAATAAGTTTGCATTTTCTGGCTAACTAATTAAAATTGTAATTAAACTTTTATTTATTGGATTCAGAACCATTTTCTTTACATAAGTATAAGCACTCATTTAAACGTTCTTTGGAAAATTTTTAGATCCGCATACATCCGAAATCGGCTATACAATTCATTGACATAAAATAAATGTACCTTCGAATATGAATCTTTTCTCTGGTTGCACTGAAAACTTTTAGCATGAACTTTTTTCCTCGCTTATATAGAAGTTTCGATGTATATGCAAATTGAAAACTCATCTCGGCTCAAGCTACAGTGAAAAATTTTAAATTGAAAAGAGATGATTCATAATATCACCACAGTCTGGTACAAAATATAAAAAGAAACAGATATATATGAGATTTCAATTTCATCTCATCGATTGATTTTCAATTTCTATTTGAATTAAGGATATATGTGGTAGTTGATAAATAATCCATTTATTACATATTCATTATTATTATTTTTGATTCCGTCGTTATTAAATACATTTATGTGTTCATTCATCTCCTAACTTAAAATAAATTTAATATAAAGAAAGATGAGAAAATAGCAGTACATCACATTTACGTTTTGGCCATTAAAATTGTTTTCAGATATACCTGTTTTGCTTCTTAATAATTCTAAATATTTTAACTTCAAAGATAATATCAGTAACATTTTCCGTGTATTTTCTGGCCAAAATTGAAACTTTATATGAAAACGTAAATAACATTCTGTATACAACACTTTGTTTATTTCTGACTATTCACTTTGTACAAGGGTTGGAACTTTAATAGTGGCAAGTATTTATTTACATAGAATACAAATGTGATTAATGTCACCATGTTTTACAGTCAGCATTGTGTATAACTCGTTTCCAATGATGGGGAAGTCGCAGAACACCTGTAGCAGTTCTGTTGATAGTTCGAATGAACCGGTCTATTGCCGTAAGAATCTATAGAACAGTTCTGAAGCAAATGCCACGAAATGGTTCCTTCATCCTAGGAATTAAGACAAAGTCACAAGGGAGACTTGGAGAGTAAGGTGGATGGTAAAGCCCTAGGTAACACTGTCCTGTTGTACGACTTTTGGCACATTGAATTTTTATCCAACTTTGTTCTTCGTGTTTTGAAAACATCCTGACAACATTTTAGACCGCAAGCTAATACAAGGGTCAATTTTTTGTGTCACTCCTTCTAAAAAGAATTCCACTAAGTGGTTTCTTCATCATAGTAATTAAGTCACAAGGACTTAGATTTGGGGAGTATGTTGGATGGTAAAGCACTTCCCAGCCTCATCGATCGGAGAAATCAGTCACAGCTTGCGTTCTATGTAACCGAGCATTGTCATAAAGAATAGCAGCGTTCTGCAGAAAGTGCAGAATTTTTTTCATGCTCATGTGTTCCTTCAGAATGTGCAGCACAGTCTAATGCACAAATCCTGTCTTTCGGACCTGCTCACGAATCGTTTGGCATCAAACACTGTCCATTAGTGCGCCAAAAAGCATGCACTTCTGCATCGCTGACACTAGGATCACCTAGCTTATGCATGTCTGCCACATTTTGGCGCCTTTCATTGAGGGTTTGTACACATCTTGCTACAGTTCTGTAAGCAATGCAGATTCCCTCGCAAGCCTCTTGAAGCCCTAAATGACATTGTCCGGATGTACAACCTCTGGCACATTGGATTTTTATCCATTTCCGTTGCTCTTGCTTTGAAAACATCCTAACATCACTTACTTTAGACCAGAAACTAATACAAGGATCATTTCTTCGCGTCACTCCACATTTGTATTAAGTAGAAAGGACGAGTCTTTTTGCTGAGAGCTAAGGTAGGTTTGTGGCTTACGTGTGGTATACTCAACATTCTTTGATTTTGTTGTGTAGCGTTTTTACAGCATTGTTACCTCTATTGAAGTTCCAACCCTCGTATTTGCATTTTCAACCCTTTTATCATCACTTGATAATTTCAGCATCATAAATCGGTATTCAAATCTGTTATTATGTTGTATCTATGAACTGTACATGTATACAACGATCACCAATAATTTATAAAGTTTCTTAAAAACAGACATAAATCACTTACAGAAGACCAAAGATCACAATTAGCTTTTCCCTGTTTACACTCTTTTGATATTTCGCAATTAATAGATCACCTTTGTACCGAATGTACGGAGTTCGAAGTAGCATTTTAGAGATATCCTTTAAACACCATCATCCTTAGGAGAGGGATTTTCCGATATTTTTGTTTGTCTTAATTAATCGGAGGGAATTTCAATACCCATTCCATCTGTGGCCCTGCTGATATGGGGGCATTCAGGTCTACATATTCATACTGCATATTTCTGTGTACAACGAACAATGCTTAGTGCCGCACTATCCAGTAAGATGTATGAATACTATGCATGCCTCACTATGCCATAGATGAACTTTAGGCCATCTTAGGCCTTCTATGTATTGAGATTATAAACATTTGGCTTGAGATGACCTAGTAGACAGAGGATAGATTTCGAAAGAGGCAGGTACGAGTTGGTAGCTGTACTAAACGTCACTCTGTGACAGGATAAACTCCTGAATTTACGATTACAAATTTACTTTCGATGCATTTTTATTTTTACGGATAGCCTGTCTTCAGTTCAGAACTTTTTAAATTAAGCTAATGTGAGATATAAGGCTAATGTATGTATGATGCACTTCAATTCATAGTTGGGTTTAAAATTAAGCTTTGCATGGAATGAGTTTTGCTTAAGTGATAACTAGAAAGCTTATAACTAGAAAAACCTTTCTGGATTTTTGCCAAATAACGCTATCCTGACATCTGCAGAAAAAACATCTCTTAAATTAGTTTCCTTATTAATTTTATAGAACTTACCTTACCGACTTTAGGTAATTTTGCATTAACATTGAAATAAATTTACACTGAGAAGATACTTATAGGACTTAGACAGCATTTTCCCATTTAGGCAATTGACAAAACGAGACATCTATTTTTTGTTAGGCTATATGACATTACCCTTCTTCCAGAACTATAGCATTGATATTTTGTAAAATTACTTTTCATTTAAAGAAAATTTGGCAAGTTTTCTATTATTTCTTGACTGGAGGGTGTAGGGTTTCAACAAGGTTGCCCAAAGCGTAAGATATATCGGTGCATCGTTATTGTTCTCAGGAGTGAACTGGTTGCTGATCTCACATTTATAGATGACACAGACTTTCTTCCCAGTACGAATTTTGGGGAAGGAAAGATACTTTATTTTACTCGTTTGTAATGAGTTTCCTTCTCTGCCGATTTTTTAAAATTGAAATTGAGCTATAAACAGTTATTCTCTTTCTAGGGGTATTCAGGAGGGATCATTGAAGGTTAATTATCATCATTGAAGGTTAATGATCATTAGAATAAGTGGCTATGCTTTCACCAAGAAGAGCAGTACAATATAATCCTGAGCATGCTAAATAATTAAGTATGTTTATGATATGTTAAGAATTGTCTTGTTCATGGTAAAATATATAGCTGATCAACCTTCTTTCAACTGTAAGCTGTTAATTTTTCCGAACGGAGGGATGCCATCTGCATTCTTTCCAGGAAGCATGTGCTAATAGACAGTGTACTGCTTAGCATGATAAAATATTAAGTATGTTTTATGATATGTTACTGATTTTGTTGTAGTTGATGGTAAATATATGGCATATTAACCGTCTTTCATACCATATTCTTTTAAAATTTTAAAGAGACGGTTTCTCACTTTCTTCGGGAACCATGTTCTTTATTTGCATAAGTAGTATGAAACATATGCTCATTTATGTCTTCTGTTTCATTTGTTTATTAAACATACTTTATGTTTAAGGTTCTATTGATTCTGAGTCTATATAACTCTCTCTATATTTTATTTATATTATTTTAGCTTTAATCTTTATTAGTTCACATGCAAGTACATATAAAAATATTAGTTTACCTCAGGAATTCCTAATAAGATTAAATCATTAATACTTATTTTCTAAATCTACAGCTTTCAAGCTGTTAAAACCTTCAGTTAGATTTCCTTAGTAATAAATATGAAAAAGAAAGTAATACATGAAAACATAACGATAAATCATTTACCTCTGTTGTTAGCAATAAATATTTTTCAAACAAAGAGCTTAACCTGCGGTTATATGGTTTTTATAGCACCTACATATATCTTAGCTTTAATGGTTCCGACCGTAGCTTTAATGCTCTGAAGGGAATTTTCCATTATCCTGCAAAGGAACGCCCTGAATTATCACAGAAAACAACAATGAATACACTAATCCCCTTTTCTCGAAATCTTGACGATTAATGAAGTTATGTTTGGCAACACTAATGAGATAGGACAAAACAGATAATGATCGATACCAGCAAAAGAAGAAATAAATGGCCTCCGTTTTCTAACTATTCTTTTTGTGAACTACGTGTTAAGAGTCTTAAATAATAGCGAGCTATGAAACATTGGATACAGCATCAATTATGACCCCGAAAAGTAACTTTTTCCAAGATAATGAAGACAAAATAATGTTTTAGAAATCATGCTGTGGAAACTAAATATTTTTCAGCACATTTTTAAGTCGCATGGAATTAAAGGAGTTTATTTCTTTAGAAAAAGGAAAGTTAATTTGCTTTTACGACGATAAAAAAAAATGTTATCTGAAAGCTGTAAGATTTAAGTTCCTATAAAAAAACTTTCATTAAATTTTAAAGATTTTTTATACGAAAACTCTAATTATAAAACTTGTTCACATACTATATAAGAGTGGTTAAATTAGAATTGAAGTCACGTAATATAGTTAGAAGTTATTTTTTTAAATCAGTGTACTTTTTACTGTTTTATATTACCGGTGCTTATCAATAGTGTGGAAATGAGAGCAATTTCTTCTTTAATTTATTGTTGCTTTTTTATGTTAATACTGTTTTCCTCTCCCTCCCCTTTGTTAGGGCATCTATTTTGTGGAACACTTCCTAAAACAGTTCAATTAATAATTATTCTGTGTAAATTCCGATAATACGTGCTTAAAATTAATTTTCAAGAGATTCGTGTAATTTTGTGCACAAATAGGTAGAATAATTTTCATTATATTAAATATATTATCCGGACCTTCTAAACATTTGTTAAAGCAAAATATCCTAAATACAGTTACTTCAACTATACAGCTAATTATTCAGTTGGGTATTAGTTAAAAATTCATTTTTGCAATGCACAAATATACTTGTACACTGTAGATAAGTGAAATTAATAAAGTGAAGTAAATATCATTTTGACCCTAAACCCATTTTGTGTTATCTTAACAGATTTATTCTTTTTCAGATAGTAATAACAGAAATAATATAAATTTTTATAAACATATTTCTGAGGATAATTTTTATTTTTTTCATACACACACACACACATATATATATATATATATAAATATATATATATATATATACATATATATATATATATATACACATATATATGTATATATATATATATATATATATATATATATATATATATATATATATATATATATATATATATATATATATATATATATATATATATATATATATAATATATATATATATATATATATAATATATATATATATATATATATATATATATATATATATATATATATATATAAATATATATATATATATATATATATATATATATATATATATATATATATTATTATATATATACATATATATATATATATAATATATATATATATATATATATATATATATATATATATATATATATATATATATATATATATATATATATATATATATATATATATATATATATATATATATATATATATATATATATATTTATATATATATATATATATATATATATTGTATATATATATATACGTATATATATATATATATATATATATATATATATATACATATATATATATATATATATATATATATATATATATATATATATATATATATATATATATATATATATATATATATATATATATATATATATATATATATATATATATATATATATATATATACATATCAAAATTATAACATATAAAATACCACATAATATCTTATTTAAAGGAGTGTTCTAAGACTTAAAATTTTTTTACGAATTTCCCAAAGCAAAGTCTAAATGCTGATAAAGGCTAATTTACTGTTATCTAGCCATGTGTTGTAGCTATCTCAATAAAAATGGTTCTTTTTTCTAAGATTCATTTCTAACAATTAATAATGCAGTCTAATGTCATGGGAAAAATCTCTCATTGTGGGGTAAAATCTGCAATAGTAAATTTTTTTTCTTGTATCTTTCTATGCTCTGCTGTTTTCTGAAAAACATGATTTTTATACTGAAGGAGTATAAATCTATAGAATTTTTAAACAAGTTTTTCACAGTAGAAATCCAAATTTTAAAGGATTGTAATACAAAAAAGAGAAGAAATTCTATATCCATTGTATATATATATATATATATATGTTATTTTATATTTAATCTATACTTACGTCTATATTCATGTGTATGTCTCAAAACAGACCCTTTGAAATGTCATTGAAAAGTAATATACAGAAGAAATCGAGCTTGATATAATGCTGCATTCAACTGTCAAATGTTCTTAAAATGCATATAATGATAAAAGAAAAAAAATCTTGTGTTGTTAAAAAATAAAAATAATTTCTCTCGGTCTTTTAATTTTGTGAAAGAAAATGTTTAAGGAAAATAAACTACTGAATTAATAGTAACATAAGTCCATCGTAGCCACTAAAGCTTTTCAGAAAATTCTGTCGTATGTGTAGAACTAGCAGAACTACACTCATAGTGGTGACATTCCTTCATGAATTAAATCAATCTAGAGGCAGATCCAGATATACGAAACGACGATTAGAAAGAGAGATTTAAAAATAAATTGGAATGGATATCTGAAAAAAGCCTAACTCTTCCTAATAGAAACACAAGTTTGAATTATGGAAAGTTGGATGTGCATCCAAAACAACAAGCATGATTTGATACATTTAAAATAATTGACTACTTGCAGCCTAATCTAAAGTGAAGAGTTCATAATACTGAGTCAATTTATATAATTAAACCAGTATAAACGTGTACCGAGGTACTTTCTCACGGTGAGTTGCAAGTGCATGCATAGCCGTGGGAGGATTTTCCTTGACGAATTTAAGACCCCAATTATTTACGTCAAGTTTAGGGACCCCTGCAGAGAGGATACTTCACGGAATGGCAGCATAACGGTCAAGCTCGCACAGAACTGTAAGCGTGAATTATGGGAGCAGGGGCTAAAATGTAATGTCAGCTTGAACAAAAAGGGGCTACTTTAATGAGCCCACCTGCACTCCCGAAGGGCATTTGATGTGGGAAAATTTTCCCAAAGAGAAGGGATTGGATGACAAGAAAAGGAGGGGCGTTGGGACCTAGGTGAAGTTTTTGGAAACGGAGTGAGAGCTGAAGGCTGAGAGCTGAGAGTTAGAAGTGGGCAGTCGAGAGAAGTGGAACAAGAATCCACTAGCACGAGCTCGTCCCGTGCGCCCGGACTGACACCGCCCCGCTCAACATCACCAACTCGTCCCGTATGCCCGTGAGAAAAGCCCCTGCCTGCTCCCCGGCGACTTCAATGGAGGTAATTTATAAATAATATTTACAGTCCTTTGACTTAGGCCTCTGTTAATAATAATAATTCCTTATAAAGAGTTGTGGGATAATAACAGTGTAAATAGAAGATATAAATGATTGATGATTATGTTAACCAAGTATTTTTGTAAATAAATGTATAGAATAAATGTCTGAATCTATATAAGGTATTATATTTATTCTGTGCTTCCCCCTTGTAACGAACACTGGTGTATAGGTTGTATGTACATTACAACAAAACGAAAAACTAATAAACCAAACATAACAGCAATTTGAGCGACTTTAGCTCAGTCGGCAAAGGCAATGCTCTCTTAACTGGAGGGTTGTGTGTTCGGAGCCCGAGACGGCCTAACATTCTCCGTGTTCAAGGTGACACACTCTCTCTCTCTCCTCAGGCCAACATCCCCTAGGGGTCATTGAATTTGGTTCCAATCTCTGTTTCTGTTAACCAAGTAAAGATGACTGGGCACGTAATATATGTTCATGGTCACAATGTCTTCCAAGTTCTCAATGAATCCTTATGAGGGTGGCAGGTAAGCTTATGGGTCTTCTGCTTGGTCCCTTGCTTCAAAGTTACAAGAACCGTCTTGAGCAAAAGTCATAATTTCATCCTTGAGTTGAGCCGAACGCTGGCCGATTGTTTAGGGCACTGATCGTCGGTACCGGAGTTCGTGGGTTCGAATCCCACTATGGCATAGTTGTACGTAGCCGTTCGAAATCGGCTTTAAGCAGTAGCTCCCGTCCTCATTAGCCCTCGTGCAAAACAGTAAAACGTAGCGCTCCAAACCAAACCAAACCATCCCTGAGATGCTCGTTAAAATGAAAGGCTCACCCCTTGGCCTTAATATAAGTGGCGTATGGCTCAAATGTGTTTGATTTGTCCAAGTGTCATCAGAAAAGACAACAACAACGACAAAATAATACCGTTTATTTTCAATAATTAACAGGCATTTTTACAAATTTGTATTTAAACAGGAAACCCGAAAATATACTTTTCTTATTAAGGTGTCATTCTACGTTAAAAACGTCATTTTTTGCCCAAAAATCATAATTTTTTTATTTATTCCTCTATTGTAAAAAAAACTCAACTTTTAGGCTTCTCAATCTGTTTTTTGTTTTGTCTCTACGGCATTTTAAAGAAAAATTACAGCTGTTTAAACATCAGTGACAGCTGTTAAGACAAAACGGAAGTAACAATTTCGGAAGCAGAAGTTGTGAATTTAAAATCTTTTAAAGATCATTTTTTGGACAAAACTTTTTAAACTTTCATGAAGTTTAGTGTAAAAATTTTTCTAGTATTTTTAATAATTAGCAACTTGGCAATTAGAAAGTTTTGAAGCAAGAAAGTGTGGGGAATTTTAAACATGAATTTTAATTTTTAAATAGTTAAAGTTGCTTTTATAAACTTCAAATGCGTTTTTCTCAGAACGGTATTTTTAATAAAATGTTGAAACTTGAAATGTGATTTCTCAAAAAGTTCTTAAAATATTTTGTTGAAAATTATTACGAATGCTTTTGATAGTATTTACTAGTGAATGACCTAAAAGCTTTAAATTTGGATAATTTTTAATGATGTTACACTCATAGTTAGATATAAAGGTAACAGAAATTCGTTAAAAAATTCAACGGTGTATGATTTTGAAGGACCAAAATTTTTTACCAAATGTAAATTAAGCAAAGATTTTAGGTGATTCAATAGTCCAGTGTATAAGAAATATGTTGCATCAAAATATTGAAGTAATTTAATTTATTAAAAAAATTGGACCTTATGAAAACTTTTTTTTATACTAAATTTTCTTCTTTTATTAGAAATTTTATAAACTTCTCCAGGAATAATTTTTTTAAGCAATTCTCTATGATAATATAAAAAATAAATCTAAAAATGTAAAAACATGAACTAGTTTCTATGTTCAAAGAAAAAAGTTCTCCGAACGTAGATGGATACCTTAAGACATCAATTCAATATTATTGTAACTTCATTTTTTTGTTTATTTAAAATAATTAAGTTCAATAATATCTCACTAAGCAATTATTTCATAAATTTCAAGACTAAAATATTTTCTTCGAGATTTTATACTTTTAGAACTTTGCTACAAAACTCTCAAGTACATAAACTAGTATTTCTGAAATCATCCAAATAGTATTTCTCTAGAAAGGGAATGGAGAAATATCACTTCAAACATATGTTAGAAAAGAAGATTCAAGTGTTTTGTTTCAAGATGTTGTAAGAGAAACTATAGCCGTAAAGTATCAGAAACTTGCGAATTTCTAATTTACATGTTTGTGGGTAATTGGATTTTTGCTGTTTACATTTAGTATACATTTTTAATGCTCTTTAACCCTTTAGCGGACAGTGGTTTCGCAGCAAAACCACATATTAAACAACTTTTTTTTTAACTTTACTCTTTGGAGTACTTTACTTTATCTTTCTATAATTATGTAAGGCTCCAATCGCATACATCTGTGATGTGTGGAAGCCAGAATCAAGAACATCTGCAATTAAAAAAAAGAACTTTTGGAGACATGAATTATTTTTCGATTTTCGACATTTTAAATTTGCAGCAGATGATAGCTCTACATTTATTTTTTTCTTTTGAAATATATGTTTTTAAACTTGAGGTACATGAGAAGTCAAGGCTTGTTTAGCGCGCTCGAGTTAACTCGAGCGTGTACTTTAAGGGGTTAATGTAATTGAGGTTCTTAAAATAAAAAATAATTATCTTCTATTGATTAAAATAGCACTTTTTAATTTACACATTTCTAACGGTTTTTTTTTTGCGTATCGGTGAATTTCTGTATTTTTTACTGTGTGTACATATTTATGTTTTTTAACTGTATTGCTCCATATAACAAAGTTAAAAAAATTGTTATCAAGTTTAAACCTTATTAAGAATGCAGGAAAATGTTATTCAAGACAGAGTAGAACTTTTTTACTTTACACCGAATAAAAAAATATGTTATAAGAAAGACCTTTCAGATCCAAAAATGCTAAGTCATCTAAACTGTGAAACGAACATGCTATTATTTAACTACACATATTTCCAAACATCTACCATATACTCTTAGTGTAATTTTCTAAATCATCCTGCAAAGTGAATGAATGGAAGTAATAAAATTGCACTTTCCTTGTGTTATTGAAAGAAAAAATATAATTAAAAAAAGCTTTTTATAAAATAGTAAATGGGTTAACTGGGATAAAGAGAGGAGAAAAAAATTAGCTGTCATTTTTTTGTGTGCTACAAAACGGTGTGAGAGATTTAATGCTTTCTTGTTGAAGTATACTAATCGTTTGGTTAAGCAGCCAGCTAAAACATTTTCTTACAAGATTTGTTATAACATTTCCATACAAAAGATTAGAGAAAAATAGTTTTTTCTCTAAATTACTAGCCTTTTTCATGTCAAGGACTTTTAATTCTTATATGTAATTAGACGGTTTACTACAGGAAAATGCCCATAGCTTTATTGTGAAAAAGGATTTTTTTTCTAGTAATAAATGAATAATGCTTATTCCCAGTGAAAATACAGACAAAATCATAGATTAATGTTAATAAGTAAATTTTTAATTTCCAATAGTTTCTTTATTAATTATTACTTAATAATAAACGTTTTTTATCATCATTAAAGTTTGTAATTCAAAAAAATGTACGACATAAAATATTTTTAGTCATGAGAAAAAATTTATATATATATATATATATATATATATATATATATATTATATATATATATATATATATATATATATTTGCATTTTGGTTATTTTCTCTCTTAGACTATTTTTTCCATTTTATTTATCTCAAAGTGTTTTGGTTCTTGTTATTTAATTTATAAATCTAATATACATTTTAAATCTTTATTAGATTAAACATATATATATAATTTTTCAATCTGTTTATTAAATCCTTCTATTGGGTCAGAAATATCTTTCAAAATAGCCTAAATGAGCTATAAATCTGAATTTTTAAACGTAATAATACATGATAGATATTACTTATAATTTTACAATTATAAGTACAATTATTTCTTTAAAATGTTTCATTATGTTATCTAAAAAGTATCCTGTAATCTTCAAACTCAAGAAGAATCGTTATTTTAGAGATTCTGAAATTATTATATATATTTTATTTTTACTATTTTTATAAAACTGTGTTATGTACAACATAAGAAATATTTTGTGTTATGTACAACATAAGAACATACATTTTAATGAATACAACTAACAGATGATTTTAAACTACAACATTTTTATAGATCAAATGACTAACTTTAGAATAAATTGGACATACTTCAAAGGTGTAGATTAGATTAGATGTTCATGCACTGAACTAGGAACTAATTCTTTGGAAGTAAAGAGGAACATTTTTGTTGTAATAATCAACTGCAGTAAACACTACTGAATAAAACAACGTTCTATTTTTCACTCAAGTGTAAATGTGTTAAATCATAGAAGCTTACGAGTTAAAGTGAAATTTCAATCAAGAAGTTATAGAGCATAACTTTAAAATGATTAAAACTTCTTTAAGCTTAAAACACAAAAACAAAATTACTGTATTGTACTTTCTGTTAATGGATCCCACTTCGTTCCTATTTAAAGCAAGATACAACACTGTTGCCAAATACAAATTAAGTAAATATGGAGGAGTTAATTTAATTTGCATAAATTGGCCATAGAACACAACAGAAAGTTTACAAAATTACTTTATTTCATATTTAAGATATTTTAGATTTTGCGCATATTTAAATGGTTCTTAATAGCCGTATGAAAATTCGGGTACGTTTGTATGTATAGAGAATTACAACTATTCAAAAAATACTATTATTTTTCTAACTTTTGAAGTTTTGAGCTGTTAATTTTAAAGTTTTGTTATTTTACTTTACTTTTAGTACTTTAGACTATTTTTTTTCATTCTAAACAGGAATTTACTTACAAATCATTTATGTATGGATATTTAATTATGCATACATCAAAGATACAGAGTTATAGACTATGCATGTTGGTATTTATGGAATATTGTGGTGATAAAATATACTTTAATACTTGTCTGCAAGAAACTACAAAATTTGCATTCTTATATACAGGATGAAAATGTAATATGCAGGACTGACCTTTTTCTCCCCACCTATTGGTTTGTCGTAGAAATGTATTTGTAATAACAAAAAATGTTTCAAATAAAAACCATTTCCTTTACGATATTTTGAAATCTAAAAATTAAATTTTGCAAAAATTGCAGACCTTAAAATACGTGTAGTCGTTGTTCGCATTTAGTAAAAATTGAAATTTAATAATTGAAATGTAATACAAAAATCTTCACTATCACATTAACATAAATTAACAGAGATGCATAAGTTTAAATTCAAAATTTAATTACATTAATTGAAGCTTCGAATCAGTGTCTCTTTAATTGCAAAAGGAGAATTTAATGAAAACCTTATATTACTGGAAAATATAGTATATATCCATATTACTATATACATCTACCATTTAATAAGTAGGGAAACCGCTCTCATTTTACTACAAAAGGAACATTGTAAATTCAATTTAAACTCAAGCAACTATAGTTAATGAATAATTGATAGCAGAGTGAAAAAAATCTTTTTTAAATTTTAAATTAAGATATTTCGGACATTTTTTGTCACAGAAGAGTTGAACTTCTTGTGTGAAGACGAATTTAATTTTTTTCTTAAGGATACAGGGAATATGAATTTAAATTTTTTTAATTTTCAGTTTTTAAAAATATTTTATAATGAGAATGTATAATACTGTTATATAAAATATATACCCCACAAAAAACTATAAAAAATATATTACTTTTTAACTACAACCTTATTTGATAAAATTTAAGTCTTTCCTTTTTTATTGCACAATATATTAAACAGTAACTTTTTTATTTTCATTTAGTTTTAAAATTGATTTAGAAAACTGGGTATAGGTTTTGACTGTTGCTAAATACTATTTATATAACATATTTCTTTAATTATCAGCATCTGTTTTAGCCGTTTCAGTGCTTTATAATCCTTATAACTAAAACAATTCTTTGAAAATTTCAAAAAATACCTAGCGCAATGAAAAAAATATTAAAATCAAATCTAGAAAATGAAAAACATAAAAGTAATGCACCTGTAGCATTTCAAAATTGTTTATTCCATGCAAAAATCGTCATTTTGGAATTATTATTATTATTATTTGGAATAATCCGTTATTTTTAACAATTTAAAATAACGGTAAGTTACCAAAAGCAGACTTTCAGTGCATTAAAATTACCATATTAATCGAAAAATGACTTTTGATAATAAGAAACCTATACATCTCTTGATTTCTTTAGAACAAACATCTTTCCATATTTTTGTCAAATATTTAAAGTCAATTTGTGATAAAATCGAAAGTCCCTAATCCCTTAAATAGAATAATACAGAATGCATATTTACGACTACGTATTGCGAACGAAAAGGACCGGTCAAGGACTAGAATTTGTATTAGTTAATGAACAGAGAAAATGAAAAATTCATTATAAAATTATAGTTATAAACAGCGAGTATTACAAAACTTTTAGTAAAATCGGATTGTAAATATTTATATATAAGTATCAAAATTAACAGTTAAAATGGATGTTAAAATTACTGTTTTAATTGCTGAGAAAGCTAAATTCTACATTATTATTTTTTTATTTTATGAATAGTCATAAAACTCCCTGAGAAAAAAAGACGGGGCTCCTTTTGTTTTGTTACAAATTGTTTTGTCGGGAAACATTTTTCATCGTGATAAATTAATACACCATTAATTAGATTGTATGGAAAAATACTTTTTCTTCATTGCATCCAGGATGTTTTAGGAAAATTTGGCTCCTTGATTTCTCTGTAAAAAGCGAAGAGTTAATAAATGGCAAGGCTGATTACGATCCCCATTATAAATAGACATCGTAAACGTCACAATAATTGCTTTACCGTAGTCTTTGATTTATTATTACAGTTTTTGAGAGATGTGCTAAATATATCTGATGCGGAAAATATCTCTTACATTTGTGTTGCTAATAATTTTTAGTTTCATCAGCGAACTAATTGAATAAACATATTGTAATACTAGACTCAAGATTCGAGCTGGTGTTACATGGGCCCCTGTTTTTGTTTCGGCGGCCGAAGACGGACACCCCGAGAGAGGGTTGGTAAAGGTTCAACATGAGGGGGGGCGATATATGCCACTCCCGCCAGCTGCAGAAAAGGACATTTTTTTCCGTGGAGGCGAAAACTTGACCGAGTGGGGGGGATTCCCCCCTGGCCCTCACGAAGAGTAGTGAAAAGGAGATGCCCGGTCGGGGCGATGGGGAACGGATTTTCTGAAAGGAGCAGAGACCGAGAGAGGTGTTTTCGCTAGGCACTATTTATTTTTGTCCTCGGTCTTATTTGAGCCCTGTTTGGGTATGATTTGCGGTGTATACATATTTTAACAAGTCTTAATAATAAATGTTTAACCCAGAGTTTTGTCGCTGCTGTGATTAATTGTCGGCCACATAGGCTTAAAGCGAACCCAAGATACCTGCTCCAGTAAAAATAGGCAGGCAAGTATAGAGCGAGGCGTGCAGACTTCAGAAAGTGCAGCCGGGGACACGCGAGGCGTTTACACATGTAGTTTTACTATTCTCGTTTAGTACAAGCCACATTAGTATTTCATTACACTAGAAAGTGAAATATATTGTAGTAAAGTAGAATTTATTGTGAATTCACTGTAAAATATATTGGCTCAACATTAAATAATTTGACACTGGGAATAGCACTTTCTGTGCTTTATTGCATAAAGTGCTCTGTCACAAATATATCAAAATGCACATTCATTTGCATAATCAGTTGCAAGAATATGATATAAATATATATATATATATTATATATATATATATATGAATATATATATATGTATATATATATGTATATATGTATATATATATATGTAACTATATATATATGTCTGTATATATAACATATATAGAAAAATAATATATATATATATATATCTATATATATATATATATATATATATATATATATATAAATAGTAATATATATAATATATATATATATATATATATATATATATATATATATATATATATATATATATATATATATATATATATATATATATATATATATATATATATATATATCTGTGTAATTTAAACTGACACATGTAATAATGTAAGTCAATTTATCAAATATTATCTTATCAAATATGTTATCTTGATCGTTGCATTAAGATTGACTCATTTTAAATTCCGATTGATATTTATAAATTTATAAGAAACTTATAGCTAACCGAATATATTTGTAATTCTGTTTTATGTTTTTATAAAAGTTTGAAGATAACTTAAATTTACTGATGATGTAATTCACTTTCATTTATGAAACTAAGACAAATATTTTACTTAATGTAATAAGAATTAACAAAGGTTGTAGAATTATTTAAAGATAAATTTGTTATACATGTTAATACGAATCTTTATAAACCCATAACAGCAATTTTTCTCAAACATCAGTATTAACGTGATAAATATATCTGATGCGGAAAATATCGCTTACATCTGTGTTGCTAATATTTTGTAGTTTCATGAGCTAATTACTTGAATAAACATATAGTTTTACTATTCTCGTTCAGTGCAAGCCACATTAGTATTTCATTACACTAGA
>CM063508.1:65333045-65335545 GCA_032207245.1 Pardosa pseudoannulata | reverse complement strand
TCAGTCCCAGGTATTATATCAATAAAAAAATAAATATTTTCATTAAAATACAATGGATTTTTAATCATAAAGGCAATTTACTAAACAAGATAAAATCATTCACATATTTCCTATGTTTTTGTACTTTAACTAATTTAAAACAATTCATGTTTTCTACAACAAAAATCATTCACTATTTAATTAGGCACTGAAAAGATTTTCTATTAAATATTAAATAAAGGAATTTATTATTTAATTATAATAACATATCTTTCAGAAATAAAAAAATGTAACGACAATCATATCTTAGCTACTATATTGCTACACAAATTGTACTATGTATCTAATTAAGATGAAAATGTTTCTACACAATAAATAAATCAGTAATTCTACCATAAAACCACGAAAAATTTCGGACCACAATGCAAAGGTTGACTCATTCACTATGTAATTGCATTTTGGTTACTTTAAAAAAAATATGCCACATACAATAGCAATCACTCGATACTAAAGAATAAAATGTCTCATAACTAAAACTATTGCTTATTTTTAATGATATAAAAGAAAGAAAACGAAAATATAACGAGAAACATCTAGTTAATAAGGTATCAAAACGTTCTCAGTCTTTCATATCTGTTTTCCCAGTTGTATAATATCTTATTTAAAGTCTTAAAAAGCTGTATAATATCTTATTTATATATGTTTGTGTGTGTGAGTGTGTTTATGCCTGTGAGTATACATATATATACAAAGGTTATAATCTTTATCTTAGTAACTGTGTCATTTTTAGGCTCAACTGAATTAGGTAAATTATATTTTCGAATTGTACAGGGACTATGTGTAACGAAATTTTTACCGATACCAAAATATTTTCCTATGATTAACATGCCAAAGCCGATTAAAATCACGCCTTAATATAAAGTATAAAATTACGTCCAAAGGGGCAAAGAAAGGCTAGCTCCTTGTGTATACATATACATACATATACATATACATATACATACATACATATACACACATGTATATATATATATATATATATATATATATATATATATATATATATATATATATATATATATATATATATATATATAATATATATATAATATATGTATATATATATATATATATATGTATGTATGTATGTATGTATACGAACATCACCTTTCCAATTTCAACGTCTTTTAACATTATGACAGTTGGTAACAGCGCATGCGCGATGAAGTGACCTTCGATTTATTTACATCGTCAAAACGATTTTTCTCACATCGGACATGCATAGGGATCTTATGAAATTTGAACTAGTTAGATATAATTTTTTTTAGTATGAACTAATTTCTAAAAGTAGATCTTGACTATATCAAAAAAGAAAAAAAAAACTCGTATATTTATCGCTTAGTAAAAATTATATTCAAGCCTTTTGTTTTTTTATGAGCACATAGATGAAAACTTAAATACTGTTAGCAGTTAAACACTTTACATTTATTACTTCTCAATAACAATTTATAGTAAATAATTTTAAACTATTTTATAAACTCATGTAAATTTCAATCGAGTAAAGTATTTTTCAAAAATAATTTTCTACTTATTTAAAATATTAGACATTGTATAATAATGCAATGTATAATATTTTGTTGCCAATATATCGTTAATTCATTTTATAAATGTGGCTATATATTGCGATCTAGGATTTTCAACATTTACTAGTCATTGGATACATAAATCACTTTTAAATCTGTAAAGGCTAGATTTATTTTAAATAAATTTTATAAAAAATTTACAATAGTTTGAAAATCTGAACAGATTTTCTATAACTCTATCTTTAAAGAAATTGAAATCTTCATCCCAGTAATTATCTTATATATAACAGAAAGTACGATTTTATATTATTGAAACCTAATCAAAATGATTATTTTGGAATGAAATATGTGATTGCTAATTTAATATGTTATTGCATTTTGGCTGATTAAATAGAACGTTCATGTTGTTTTTAATAGTAATTACACGACTTTAAATTCAACACTGATTATTTTTTCTATTTAATAATTTCACGAAAAAATATTTTGATTAATCTTAATAAGATATCTTTAAAATTACAAAAAAAATGCAACAATAAAATTCACATAATTACAGCATCACAATGGGAATTGTAACATACATTTTTTAATAAGACAACCAGTTCATAACATTATAAATATCACTAATTATATCATGCTTCCTAAAAATATGAACATATTTCGAAACAAGATATAATAATTGACTCATTAATTATTTAATTGCATTTTCAAATTTGCTCATTTAAAACTATTCATGTTGTTTACAATAGCAATCAATTGAGACTGAATAAAACTGCGACTGTTTCTTATTCACTGATTTCATAAATTATTTTCTTGTTCAATTTTAATAAGATATTTTTAGAAAAGCAATATATACAATGAGAAACATCTCGAACTGAACTGTAAAACGCTTGTTTGTAGCATGAATATATTTCAAAGAAGTTTATGAATTGATATTGTTA
>CM063508.1:65323045-65325545 GCA_032207245.1 Pardosa pseudoannulata | reverse complement strand
CAAAATTTTAATCTATACAAATTTTGTTCTAACATATATATATATATATATATATATATATATATATATATATATATATATATATATATATATATATATATATATATATATTTATATATATATATATATATATATATATATATATATATATTATATATATATATATATATATATATATATATATATATGTTTGATTTGTTTGATTCCGTTACTTGATACTAGTTTTCTTTCACATTTACTAGTTTAAAACTTGATATTAGATGTTTTTATACTGATATTAAGTATAAAAATATATGTTTTGAGAAACAGACATTTTTTTGTTTTTACAATGGAGCTGGCAATACAGGTACAAATACCTTTATACCAATACAAGGCTGTGAAACTGTTACCCATTTAGCCTCACCCGAAGAGCATAAGTAGCTTAAGAAATACTGCGGACGCGAATAACAACACACAAAGACACCACAATTATAAAGGAGAGCTGTGAAATCAGAGTGTGCATAGATATTAAGCGCTGATATAATCAATCAAAATTTTGAGGTGTACAAATTTTGTTCTGACTATTTTACAGACTTCGTTACTTGATATTAGTTATGATTTGCAGTTATCAGTTTATACTTGATATTAAATGTTTTTATATCGATATATTGTTTAAAAATGGATATTTCGAGAATTAAACAGATACTTTTTTATTTTTCTAATGCAGCTGGCAATACAGGTACATATACTTTTATGCCAATACAAGGCTGCGAAGCTGTTATCCATTTAGCATCAACATAGGAGCATGTGTAGCTTAAGTACTGCTACGGGCGCGAATAACAACACACAGAGACACCACAATTATAAAGTAGAGCTGTAAAGTGAATGTGTGCATAGATATTAAGTGCTGAAATAATCAATCAAAATTTAAGCTATACAAATTTTGTTCTAACACTTTTTTTGACTGCATTACTTGATACCAGTTTTCTTTCACACTTACCAGTTTATACTTGATATTAGATGTTTTTATATTGATACTCAGTTTAAAAATATATATTTTGAGAAACAGACATTTTTTTGTTTTTACAATGGAGCTGGCAATAAATGTACATATACCTTTTGTACCAGTACAAGGCTGCAAAGCTGTTATCCATTTAGCATCACCCGAGGAGCTTGTGTAGCCTAAGTACTGCTACGGACGTCAATAATAACACACAGAGACATCACAGTTATAACGCAGAGCTGTAAAATCAATATGTGACTTATATATTAAGTGCTGAAATAATCAGTCAAAATTTTAACCTATACAAATTTTGTTCTGACACTTTTTTTGTCTGCGTTACTTGATATTAGTTATTATTTACAGTTATTACTTTATATTTGATATTAGGTGTTCCTATATCCCTATTTAGTTTAAAAATACATGTTGAGATTCACACAGAGAGTTTTATTTTGTTTTTCCAATGCAGATGGCAATACAGGTACATATACCTTTATACCAATACAAGGCTGCGAAGCTGTTATCCATTTAGCATCACCCGAGGAGCATGTGTACCTTAAGAAATACTGCGGACGCGAATAATAACACATAGAGACACCACAATTATAAAGTAGAGCTGTAAAATCAATGTGTGCATAGATATTAAGTGCTGAAATAATCAATCAAAATTTTAAGCTATACAAATTTTGTTCTGAGACTTTTTTGACTGCGTTACTTGATATCAGTTATTAATTACAGTTTTTACTTTATATTTGGTATTAGGTGTTTTTATATCGATATTCAGTTTAAAAATACATGTTTTGAGACACACACACAGATTTTTATTTTGTTTTTCTAATGCAGATGGCAATACAGGTACATATATCTTTATGCCAACACAAGTCTGTGAAGCTGTTACCCATTTAGCATCACCCGGCAACACGTGTAGCTTAAGAAATGCTACGGACGTGGGTAACAAAACACATATACTAAAACTCATCTAGAATCAAGATAAAAGGTAGTGTGCTATATTTCTATTAGACAGACCGAATTTGAATCTATTAAATCAAATTCCAGCTTTTTTCTAATTAATTTCGTATTCGGCTTTTTTTTATTTTCCAACTGTCGGTTTTATACTACTTTATACAAGGAAAAAGTTATTTCAAAATATTTTACATTATTTTTAAAAACATTTTATGCTTTCTAACTACCACCAAAAGTAAAAATTACTACAAATATACACCAGTAATAAAGCCCAGAATAAATAATTACCTTAAAAGATTTTCAATAGAAACATTGTAGCTATGCATTTTAAGTAACACAATACCATACAATTGAAAGAAAACTAAAATCATAAAATAACATTTTAAATGTATTTAAATGAAATCTCAATGTATTTAAACATGAAAAATTAAAAGAAATACTTTCTAAATTAATTTACTTAGACGTTAATTAATAGTGTTTCTTAAAATGATTTCCTAAATTATCTAAGAATTTTTTTTTTCTAACTGTCAATTACGTTAATTCGTTTCATGTATTTTT
>CM063508.1:65290545-65313045 GCA_032207245.1 Pardosa pseudoannulata | reverse complement strand
CCGATCAGTAGTAATAACATTTGGCAGTAGATGACAGTAAATTTTTTTAAACCTTTAGCTGACAGTGGTTTCGTAGCAAAACCACCTATTAAAGATCTTTTTTTTAACTTTACTTTTTGGAGTACTTTACTTTATCTGTATATAATTACTTACGGCTCCAATCTCATATATCTGTGATGTATGGAAGCCAATGATGTAGAATCAAGAGCTTCTGCAATTAAAAAAAACTTTTTGGTGACATGGATGATTTTTTTATTATATATATTATTTTTTTGATATTTTAAATTTATAACACATGATAGTTCTACGTTTATCTTTTTTTCTTTTGAAATATATGTATTTAAACTTTCTGTATTTGAAAATTCAGTATTTCAATTTATCTTACTAATGACCCCAAATAAAACTATCTATACAAACAACACTTAAAAGCTGTTGAGCTATTTATTTATTATACCAGTTTAAGGATTATCCTTTATTGTTCTTCCAATATAGTTAAGGTTTTAAAAAGGCATAATGTTCAAGCTCTACAAGGTTAGTCAGTTAAACCACTCCTCAAAACTTCCTTAGGGGTAATTCCATACCAAATCAACACAAGGTTTCTACCTGACCCCCTCCAATTTTGATTAAATTTGGTATAGTAAGTGACTTCATGGTAATAAAGAAAATCCCCAAATCTTATGTTCAAATAATAATTGGTTTGGGAGTTATAAGGCTTTAAAGTTGCCAGATTTGTCTAAAAAGTACACTATCGGCATACCTTTAAATTACACTTGCTACTCACCTAATTAAGCTAGAGATATGTGCAAGGTGTTATTTTAAACCTTTTTTAATGGGCTTTCATATGATATACAACATATGATGACTTGAAAATTTTTAAAAAATTTAAATTTAAATTAAAATTTAAAATTTAAATTTCTCAAAAAGCCAAGTTTTTAAAATTTTGAAAAAAATCTCAAAAATTGCTCATATTATTGTTAATTAATCCTCAAAGTTTCATGTTGGGATCATAATGGGATCACAAGCTACAAAAGTTTTTTGTTTGATATATTTACTATTGCAATAACGAAAATGAGAACATGCATTCATTACTTTTAATCTAACTCATCTGTATAGGATGGCATTAATGTTTAAACACTACCTTATCGACATATACTCTAGTAAATAGTACATTTAACATTTGTGAAGATATTAGAATGAAGAAAAGTGCATTACTTTTGATGGATGGTGCTACTTATTTAGTTGAAACTGGTAGAAAGCTTTATGTGTTTTGAGAATTTCTACTTCAGAAAGAATATACATTGGTCCTGTTGGAGTTAAAGGATCCACCTTACACATAACATCGGAAATTGGAATCCATAGTACATCTGGCTTATATAGATATAAAAAAAGATGATGATGGTCCAGATGAGTGAAGGAATGTCACTTTTACCTCTTCAGAGTTTTTCTCTTCTTTCTCTTAACATAAATGTAAGCCACCAGTTGCAATTATAAACAGCAGTAATATAGCCATTTTTATCAGCAAATAGAAGCTTTTATTGTGATGCTATCGCAGTTTGCATCAATAAATCTTGTGAAAAGGAAAATGTCTTCTCAAAGACTTTTGTTTTTGATTCTGTGGGTATAAAAGCATATTTCTGAGTCCCAGGAATTTCAAAAGCAATTTTAAATTGGTCATCTAGAAATATAGCTGTAGAAACATGTTCTTCTTGGGTTGAAAAACAAAATGTATTCTTGTGATGTTTTCCTGTGCCCAGTTAAAAAGTTGTTGTGGTGTAAGTATTTGATTTTTATATGGTCGTTGTAGGCTTGCTCAAGCCGCTAACTCTTGAGTGTACCTCCTACCCCATCACAAGGTCCTTTACCATGAGCTGTTGTCCAAAAATGCCATTCTGCCTCAATGCCAAAATCTTCCTTATGTAAGCATAAATTGGCAAAGTTTTTCTTATTTATATATTGTGCAGATGACCCATCTGAGAAATAAAATATTTTCCTTGCACTTTTTTTAAAATTCTGTCTTAAAAAAAGTAATAAGCTTCTTTTGAAAACAGTAAACTGCTACTGTATTGGGCTCCAAACAGTCTTAAATTACAATGTATGTAAAGTGGTCAATTCCAAACTTCCCTTTGTAATATACAACAAATGGGTGAGTTGTAGATTGAACATTAGTCCAGTGGCAGCTCTGGGTCTCATCCTGTATAACAAATGAGTAATTTTCAGCAAAATCAAGAACTACAAACTCTGAATCTTTTAAATTTCCTTTCTGTTTAATTCGTAATCTAATGTAGTAGTCTACAAAATGGGTTCATTAAATCCCTAAGTTGCCACGAGTGGTTTTAATAACGTAAAGAAGTATAGCAAGGACTATAATTATCAATGTCTATTCATAATTTTATTCTGGTTTCCAAGACGTATAATGAAAGCCATGACGAATACAGCAAAAAAAAAAGTTACTTCAAGTACAGAAAACTTATATTTTACATTTACAAGGTTCATAGATAACATTTATAAATTAATTACATTAAATTCCTATGAATTTATTTTGGTGACCTTTAAAGGGTTAAGTCAAGTTTTCAAAGTACCTCTTCTGCAATGGAATCTACATCAATGGATTTAAACACCATGTGAGTTTTCTTGTAGAGACTTTACAATTAAAACAAGGACTTTTACGTTATAAAATATTGTTTCCTTACCTCTTTTACTACGTAATTTAGCACAAGATAGTGGAAAGCTAACATGCGCTACAAGTAACGATGATTGTACCACATTAAATAATCTGCATAGAACTGGACTAATGCATTAAAGTATGCTGCTTGACCAAAGGTTCAAACAGAATACCTGTAAGAACTATACATTTAACTAGAATAGTTTCAATTTTATTACAGTGTTTTTTGTACTGTTTTTGTCTTAGATTTTTACTGTAGCTTTCTAAAACCCCGGAGAGAAGTGTCGATATTCCCTATATGAAGTCCATAAGCTATGTGTAATAATTCATAGAGTCTTTTGTTTCGGCAACTAATATTATGCGCTGGCTGTGAAGTAGAAACCTGTGCTAATAACATAAATTACCACAACAGACATAATTGCTATTGTGGTGAGATTTAAAAAAAACTCATTTTTGTGAAAAATCGTTTTCAAAGTAAATGGCAGGAAGAACAAAATATCAGAACACGTTTTATCAAGAAAATGAAATACTACACACAACATCCTAGTCACTAGCTGCGATGTATGCTAGTATTTGAATAAATAATATAATATCATACACACATTCATACATCTTTTTTCTTTATTTATTACTTTATGCACATGCATAAGTAATTAATATCTAACTTGCATATACTAGTTTTAGGATTTCAGCGATTTTCATGCAGCTCAAAAGCTGCAGTTGGTCTTACTAGGTTGAAGACAATCAAATGAAATATAAATGATAAATAAAATTTCACTTTCTTGAATATCTATTGTCAACTTAAAATTTTTATTAAGCCTTTTGCAGCTATCTTTAATCATACATTATATGCAATCCTTCTTTTGATTATTAATTCATATATTTAAAACATATTCTAGTAGTATATGTGTTTGTTTAGTTAATAAAGATTCACATGCACGTCTGAGTGAAAAGGAAATTTAATTCTAAGCAAAAACATTCTTTTTTAAGATGTCAGTGCTTCATATAAAAATTGGACTTTTTGAAAAATTATTTATTCATTGCTTAATATTAAATTCCAAAATTTAATTTATATTTACGAATATTTACTTATTGTTTATGGCAAAATTTCAATACTAAAAATGAAGAATTCTTTAGCTGAAATTTTTATTGTAGATAATTTCTGAACTTTTCTAATGTGTAAATTTAATAAAATGGAACACATATCATTATTAATATCTATGTTTATCTGCACGTATACATGTAAATAATACATTCATCCATATAAATATGTTTGTGAGTAATATTTGGAGAGTGATATACGTACGATACATGATATGCATATATACATTTATATATACATATATATATACATATATATATATATATATATATACATTTATATATACATATATATATATATATAACATATATATATAAATATAAATATATATATATATATATATATATATATACATATATATATATAATATATAATATATATATATATATATATATATATATATATATATATATATATATATATATATATATATATATATATATATATATATATATATATATATATATATATATATATATATATATATATATATATATATATATATATATATATATATATATATATATAATATATATATATATATATATATATTTATATATATACATATAAATAAAATATAAATATATATATATATATATATATATATTATATATATATATATATATATATATATATGTACATATATATATATATATATATATATATATATATATATATGTACATATATATATATATGTACATATATATATATATATATATATATATATATATATATATATATATATATATATATATATATATATATATATATATAATGTTTGTGTATCATGCAGTACTATAAAACAATTTTTAAATAATTAGCTGAATTAAATTACTTATTCATTTAGCACAAAAAATTATTAAACCAGCATTAAAATGCCGAAATTGCATTTGCAGGAAAAAATAAATTTATGAAAGGAATTCCAATTTCTTTTACCCTATATGTTTATTAAAAAAATTTTAGGCAGTAATTTTCACAGCTCATAGTTTACAGCACTTTTTAGCGACTGTGAATCCTACCACCCTATCCAACAGAATAAGGTTAATATTCACTAAGACTTCATAAAAAAATTCCTTTTTCTCAAATTTACTTTTTATTTAAAACTAGCTGATGAGTTTTTGATCTTTGGTAGACGATTGATTTTTTTTTCGTCTGGGTTAAAACAATTTTCGAATTTTGCACTCTTTTTTTTTCTTCTTTTCGTGCGGAAATATATTTTTTTTTTTCGGAATAATATTTTTTTATTTCTCTTAAATATTATTCTCAGGCTTGAGTTTTTTTAAAGTTATGTAAAAATATTCTTTCATTTAAAAATGTACCATTTCAAATTCGAAAGCATGAAATGCGTTAGATGCATTTTCCATATAATATTTCATTTTTATATCTCGATAAACTATACCGAAGTGCCAAGAAGTGAAGACCACATTAGAGTATAAACTTTTTATAAATTTCTTTAAAAAATAGATGATGATCAATTCTGAATTTGAGACGCATAAGAAATATACTTAAACTTCCGCATTTCAGTAAAGTTTTAGATAGTTAATTAGTTAACACATTGCATGCTGAATACTTACTAGTAGGTTTTCTGACGATTGATACTTGACTCGGGTCACGTACTAGTATAACAAATTAATTATTGTATACATATTTTAAAATATTTTTATCCCACACCAATTATACTTAGGGCCGTCATATGAACGCAATAGTAATATCTTATCGGTTAAGCTAATTTATGAAACTAATTTGATTCCGTATTGGTACAGAGCAGCCAAATACAATTTTGCAAACATGCTGCTCATAGCCCATGACTGACCCTGGAAGTAATATTAACACATTATATGCGGGTTACGTACTAGTACGTTTTCTAACGATTTATACTTGAGCGCGGGTCACTTACTAGTACGGGTTAGTGTAACAACTTGGTGTGTTTGTGGGTACAAAATAACGCTATACACAGGAAAACGAAACCAAATGTTCTTGTCTACTATATAGATTCTGGAAAAATTTAGACAAATAAAAACTAGTTTTTTCATCAGTCTATGAACGGGATGTCAGTCGATGAACCACAGAACGGGAATTAATTAAATCTATATACTATAATTTCTATTTGATTTTTCCTATTTACGATACTATAATAAATTTATCCACTAAAAGTATATTTTTTGTTTACAAAAAAGTTATGATTGTTATTTATATATTTCTTTTTATATATTTGTTTATATAGTTCAATATAAAATTCTAAAAATTGGTTAAAAATTAAATATTTTTCGATCTATTGAGATTTAACTGTTAGAGTAAAAACATGGTTTGTTTGTGGGTTCAAAAATAACGGTAGATACAGGAAACCGAAGCGGAATGTTGTTGTCTACTACATAGATTCTGTTAAAATTTAGACAAATAAAAATTAATTTTTACAGCAGTCGATGCGGAACCACAGAACGGAAAGGTTGATTAAAAAATCAATTTAGATTTAAAATTAACTTTTTATTTATCCTTGTGAAAATGATATTGTATATATATATATATATATATATATATATATATATATATATATATATATATGTATGTATGTGTGTGTGTGTGTGTGTGTGTGTGTGTGTGTGATGAGGCGATTTAGATCAGTTACATAATTTATTCATTCATACAAGAAGTAAAATCCTCGGGATCTAAATCTGACCTCAACACATCTTTGTAAAAAGACAGAGGACCATATATTTATATTCAACGGATATTGTTGTCTTGTACGGTGGTCTCGGACGGGGTTATGATCCCAGTCCCAGACTAGAATCCCGTCTCCGTACTTGCCATTAAATAAGAATGTATCTTTGTGGAGTTATCTATGAGTCCCTAAAGGACAGTGCCCAATTAGAAGGGATAAGGTTTTTCACGTTGGCCGTATCAAGGCAGAGTTTAAGCAGACCAATTGGATTCTTACAACTATCCCGATTGGAGGATAAGAAAGAAAAGGGGACAAGGATCAAATTAATAAAATAAGAAAGATCGAAAAAAAAAGGTGAAGGTGTTCAATAGTCGAGACGAAGACAGAAGTCCGACAAAAGTTGCTCGATAGTCGAGACGAAGAGAGGAGTCCGAGAGAGAGAGGAGACGAAGAAGATTAAATTTTGTACTAAAATACTTTTACACAACGCAATCAAAATAAAATCCCACTATACATTTGATCACAGGTTAATACTCAAATAGAAACGAAGACTACACGGCAATATATATATATATATATATATATATATATATATATATATATATATATATATATATATATATATATATATATATATATATATATGTATATATTTGTTTATATATTTCAATATAAAATACGAAAAGTTGGTTAAAAAATTAAATAATTACCGATCTATTGAGATTTAACTGAATAACTAAAATTACGAACAAAACGCCCTCTCTCGGTACAATTCCGCTGAGAAATGTACCCACACACAATGTGTTGAGAGGCCTATAACATATTTTTATCACCTTGTATCATAAATTACAAGGAATAATTTGCAACTTTTTTATTTTTGCAGCTACTTAGAGAAATTATCCTAAATAAAACCCAATTTAACTCTGATATTTTTCTAAATTTGCAAAAAATGCATTTGAACTTGTTACAATTACCTAAATTGTTAATCCTAATTTGCACCAATAATTTTCACTTTATAACTTAATTTAATTAGTTTTTGCCAGTTTGGCAAGCTAATAATATAAACTTTCTGAATTATGTAAGAAAATACTCAGAGAATTTACAGTGTATTAAATAGCCTTTATATTTTCTTTAATATATGAGCAGTATTTCCAAAAAATCATACAAATATAAACAAGTGTTAACATGTACATACAATACTCATACAGATATAAACTTGAATAAACATTGTCAGTATTCAGAGAAGTATCATGCAACAGTTATTATATTAAACATGCATTATTTCCAGCTGTTTTTGATAAAGTATAGTCAAAAATATTTTTAACAAGTGGATGGTTCCTTCAATATTTAAGTCTGTAAACCACCACTAAAAATTGTGAGTTAAATACGTACTTTATATGTTATAGAACAAATCTAAAATATGTATTTCACATTTAAAATAAAAGTTTAAACTCCAAACTAGTAATAATCTTTTGCCTTCTTAGTGTAATAAATTTAAATAAAATTGTTCCTTCTTAAAAAAGTTTCAGAACTGTAAAATAACTGACAAATAAAGTTGTTTGATTTTATGAGCTTTATATTTTTAAAACACAGGATTTGATATTAATCCTCTAAGCGGTTCGCACGTACAATTCCGCCAAACCGATGATGTCTTCAAAGCGGTTGTCATGTACAATTTTCGACCTCCAAAACGCTCCGAAAATGGATGGAATGTACATTTCTGCCAGTGCTTTCCCCCATAGAGTTTTGCGGTAGGAGGGTCAGCTCGATAGTTTAGGAACTGCACCCCTCTTTGACTGACATTTATTGAGGGATGCACCTTTATCCCCTGAGGCACAAAGACGCTTATAGCTACTCATGGCTTTATAAATCTCTATTTCGAAGTATTTCGTTTGCGGTGACAGGTGTATCTCCAATTCCACCACTTAAATATCTTTTATGACTTTAGTCAAAAATATAAATAATTCACTCGAAGAATATTTTTATTTGTACTTTTAGAATGCATTATTACATATAGGATGATCTTCGAGACTTGGCGAGCTTTATGTGTTTTAAAATAAACAATCTATAATACCTATTTATATATTTATTTATAACCGGAAGTAAAGGGACAATAACTAGAGTGGGTTTCCCGTATTCCATTCTAGTCGACAAAGGGTGAATGAAAAATCATAGAAAGCTTTGGCCACGGACACAGTTAACCTTTAGCGTATATTTTGGAGACTTTTTCCTCATGTGTTCCACTCGAAGGGTTAAACTCTGTATATCAGTATCTCCAATTTGAAAAAAGTATTTACTCATATACTAGAAGGCATCAGTTGGTATACGTAAGTATTTTACATTTTAGAGCATACAGTTTATTGTAAAAAAGTGGAACTATATGAAACAAACCATTAAATATTTCTTTTAAATTAAATGCTAACTTCTTTACGCCTATAGTATATTTAGATTTAACTAACCCGAAGTTATATATTGGAAATAATAATGTTAATCTAAGAAAATAATAAATTAAATTCTATTACAGAATTTAACAAACTAGATAGATTACAGTGCGTTTATATAGCAACAATCAATCAAACTCTCATCTAAAGCTAACTTAAAAATAACAATTTTTATTTGTTGATGATCTGTAATATTGCAATACAAAGGTTCAAGATATAACTAACGTATAATTGTTTAAAAACTAACACTCGCTACAATATTGAAATTTGTTTAAAATTGTTCGAAAGATCATTACATTCATTTTGCAAGAAAAGAATCAATGAGAGACTGTGTTTTTCTTCATTAACATTTGTTGTTCCAATATTCGGAGATAGAAGACAGTGATGACACAAAATTTTACTTGACATTTAAGCGCATCTAAGCTATAAGTGAGATTGACTCTGGTTTGGTCTTTCAAACCCTTTGTGAGTCTTGTCCATTGTATAACATCATGCCCCATTGAAGACTTAAACTAGTTGCCATTTATGTAATATACCAAAAATATCATATTTAAACTTTCTCTTATAAAATATTCTTTCTCCCATTCTAATTCCTTAAAATTTATTTTCCCAACCACAAAATGACTTAACTAAAGGAGTTCCCTCGACTGAAAATTCTTCCAACACATTTCCCAAAACCTTTCTTTGCAATATATGTAATTTTTTTATCCACTCACTACATTTTTCAGCAGACGCTGAAAATGGCTCAATTTCCCATTAAGTTCTCTTTTTCTGTTATAACGCCAACTAAGCTACTTTCTCTGGGAAATATTTCGTCTCTGTCTAGCTCTGGGGCTCATCATCGTTCCAGCACGTGTTTCGATGTACATTCTCTTGCCTGTAGTTAATTGTTGAAGATGTAATTTTAGCAGCTCCTCAATAATGTTTGAATATATCTTCTCTTGTCTGTCTTTGAATGTTGAAGATCTCTTTTTAACAGGTCTTCAATAAAGATTTAAGTTGCTCTCTTCCAATGGACATACGACTACTGTAATAATTAGGTTACTCCTTGCCCAGTAACCCGGACAAGTAAAATATTAGGGGCTATAATTCGTTAGGACTGGCAGCTTAAATCGCTGTGACCAGTGGCGTGCGGTCCATATGTGCAGGGTGTGCACTGCACGCAACAATGTTGTTTTATTTTAAGAAATGAATTTTTACAGAACAGTCCAAATTTTACTATTCATTGTAACTTACAGAGAGCATATAAGTTATATTATGTAATACCATATAACTGGTTTTATTTTTAAAATTTGTCAAGATGTTTTTCGCAGAATATATGATTTCCAAATGTTAAAAACAATTAATAAATATAATTTAATCCACTGAACGAACAAGAAACAGTTCGCTCTTTTGTGCCAGCGTGCAGTGAAATCCTCTGCACGCGGAATAGTTTCGGCTTGTCGGCACCAATTAGCATCCGGATGTGGCACCGCAGCGGCGGGCGCCATGTGGTGCTACGTTTGCTGAACATATAAGGTTTTTCGTAGAAGCCCTAAGCTTTGCTTTTTCGACGCCGATATGATACCATACAACAAAAGACATGATTTTTGTAATCTTTAAATTTATTGTGATCTTTAAATGTCTATTCATAATAAATAACCCGTTTCAGAATGGAGAACTCAGATGTCTCAATAATTAAAGATTCATTGGAAAATCCATGTTCTCTGCACACCCTGCATGAAAACCTACCACACGCCACTGGCTGTGACTATATATATATATATATATATATATATATATATATATATATATATATATATATATATATATATATATATATATATATATATATATATATATATATATATATATATATATATATATATATATATATATATATATATATATATATATACATATATATATATACATATATATATATACATATATATATATATATATATATATATATATATATATATATATATATATATATATATATATATATATATATATATATATATATATATATATATATATATATATATATTTATAAATATGCATTTAATAAATACATCTGCTGTATTCGCAAGTATATTATACTAATCTATATTTTATATTTAGGCTTCCTTGTATGTAGAAAATGTCAGTTAAAACACCTTAGTGAAATTTTTAATGAAAATTTTAATTAGTATATTTTAATGTTACATATCGATTAAAATGACATAACTTACTAAAAAGCTTCGATACGGAGTTTAAAAATGACCCGAGTATTTCAGAAGTATGTATGTGCTATAATCCCATACAGTTTTGTTTTTTCATAAATTCTGTGCAGAAAATATGATTTTAAATAGACTATGTCATTTTGAACAAAATAAACTAAAAATACCGTTAAAAACCAATATACAAATATTATTTTTAATTCATTTTCATTTAGATTACTTTTAGCGAAGTCGAAAGAAAACTAAGTTTTTTGTCTAAAGGTTTTTGCCAGATTTGGTAATATATTGCCAAATTTGTCCACTTAATATTATTTTAACTATTCTACACCACGTGAAGCTTACTTCCTTGCTATACATTTTTTTTTAAAGAAAATTGCTTAAAAATTACATAAGTGCCAAATGCAATTTAAAATATGATAAATGAAACTACTTCTTTATTCGTCTGAGCAAGATACTTCTAATAATCATCTCTTTTCCCGTCGCAGTATTAAGATTATTTATCCTGAATCATCATCTCTAACCGAATTTGCCACAAAAGAAAAAATATTGTGTTGGGGGTGTCTTTTACCAGTCATCCTCTTTTTCCTGACGTGTCCAGAGGTCAGTGATCTGGGGTGTTGGCAACCGTTGCCACCAAATCCACCACAAATCGAGTCAAAGTGCCAAGTGTTAGGGGAGGAAAAATAAGAAGAAATCCGAAAGATTCTGCGAACATTGATTCGGAGAACTAATGTTGAAAGAAGATATAACATATATGATGAATGTATATTTACACACATAAAAATATACATTTTTATGTATGCATATATATTTTATGTAAACAGATAATGCCACCTCACTAATTTAAAGCAATGTTCAATACTTTGAGCTTTAATAAATCCTTAATAATATGGAAAAATTATGAAATAATTATGGAATATTAAATATAAGCATTTGCTGCCAAGATGTGTTCTGTTAACTGTAAAATATATATTTCGAATTCTTATAACAGAAAAAAATACTTTAAAATGTATTATTTGTTTAATATACAAATGCAAATGTAATCTTCAATCAGTGCATATGGATGCACATTCTGCTTCTGTACAAAATTACTTTTGCTATCATAAAGCAAGGTATTGTGGATTGAAAGATCTGTTTTGATGATTATGGTACTATATATTCAGTAGCATTAAAATGATAGAAGAACTAGGTATAAATGCATTTCATTAGAAGGCTCGATTTCAAGGAAATATTACGTGTGTAATGCAGCTGTCAATCACCAGAATTTGAGTAAATTTTCCAGAAAAAAAGCAAAATTAAAAAACGAAAACAAAGACAAAATGATAAAGTAAGATTAGAACAAATGGTTATGCGACTGAAAAGTTTTTAAATACTATAATTTTAGTAATATAAATGTAGAAATATTTTTTTTTTCAATTTTCCTCAGAATGTATTTTATTCGTACGTTGGCACAAATTTTAAAAATATGTTAACAGTAGAAAATTGAAGTTTTTTTGCAAATAAAATAGTTCCAAATTAATTTAAATGAAATGTTTATTATCAAAAAATTCATGGAAATCATTTTTTACATATAAAATCTGTATTCGAAACACATTTTCGGTAAATATTTCTATTACATTTTGCACAATGGTTTCTACATCTGTTTCTTTTGTATGATTGTTGAACTTTATAATTCTACCGTACATCAATAGCATGAATTTCTGTCATTGGAATGGAAGTGTTTTCGACTTCTTCTCTATATTTACATTATACTATACTTTATATACTTTACACTTTATATTTACTTTATACTATATTTATTACAATATTTATTTATTTTCATATACATTCTATGAGTCAAATTGGCTCACAACCGTTAAATAGGTATACCACATTTGATAATGCGAAATGAAGGGATCTGCGGGGAAGAGAAATGAAAGATTACATATATTACATATAAATTTTTAATGAGTCAAATTGGCTCAGTCCGTAATTCTGGTGTTGCAGCTAGAAATTTGGAATTTTTCGAAAATTGTTGATTTTTCTAAAACTATTTAAAATTTTTGATGTAATTCAAATTTTAAAGTATATATATGAAAATATATTTGTACATTTTAAGCAATTTTCGGAATGTTTCAATAAATACTTTTATGTAAATTTTACTTTTTTAAATAAATACTACTAATAAAATATATCTTTTCTATTATTGTTAAATTATATATTTTAACCTTTACAACAAACTTCAAGATGAACTTTGGAATACTGATTTAGAAGATTATATCTAACATACACATAACTATAAACAATCGGTAAGAGTCAATTAAAAATTAAACAGCTACTCTAAAAAATAATGTGCATAAACAAACAATTTTCATTTAATATATAAACTAGCATATAAAACTAATCTTAAGATTTATATATATAAAACTATATATATATATATAAAAATATATATATATATATATAATATATATATATATATATATATATATATATATACATAATGGCAGGTCTAAAAAAAGGGGTAGTTGGAAATTACGTGAGTTAAACCGATTTTAAAAAGGAAACTCTTTTATAATAATAAAATAAATGAAAAAAGCCCACGCTTGCGTCAGCTTTTAGGATAATTCGTGCAGGCGGAAGCATTTAGAAACAATTTCATAAGCTTGCAAACAGATAAGTTTTCAGTGAACGCGTGGACATGGAGTTGTCAACAACAATGGCGCAATGGCGCAATGGTGAAAATGGCGCAAGTGGTTTAATAAACTTATTAAAACGATGGTTTAATAAACTTATTATAAGAAGACTGTTTTCCACTCGCTTTAACTCTGGATCACGACTTTACACACACACACACACACACACACATATATATATATATATATATATTTATATAAATATAAATATATATGTATATATATGTATATACGTATATAATATATATATATATATATATATATATATATATATATATATATATATATATATATATATATATATATATATATATATATATATATATATATATATATATATGTATGTATGTATATGTATATATATATGTATATATATATATATATATATATATAAATATATATATACATACATATATTACACATATAGATATATATATATATATGTGTGTGTGTGTGTGTGTGTCTATGTATATAAAGAACACAAAAAGGAAAAAAAAAGTATCATTCTCCATTAGGAAGTATAATACATGGCTAACTTTCTAACTTGTTAAATAGAATTACTAACGGCTCTTAAATTCCATTTATCGTGTTGGTTTAGGGCTGTTAGAGCAACGACTCGAAAAAAGCATTGGCGAAATTCCATTTGAAACGATACATCACGCCGTTGGGACAGAGTTCTAAAAGGTTACAGTAATTGATTAAAAGAAAGACAAAAAAATGCTTAAAATAAATGCTTATATAAAAAATTCCTTCAAAATAAATAGTGATTTTTTTGTTAAAAGCTGAGGATACGCAGAAAAAAACTAGTAGTTCAAACTTTCTGGGAATATTTGCGGAATATTCTAATTACTTTCTAATGTCTGAATAAATATTTAAAATCTCTTAGTTAGACTAATTATAAAAACTTTTGAAAAAATAACTTGAGATATATTCTTAGTGCAGTTGGTGTTAGAAATAAAACAATATCAGGATTAATCTAAATTCATTTTAGGAATTTCCTTTTCTGTGTTCAAAATGATTCTACACTACTATATTTTAACAAACAATATGATTTATCAAAGAGTTATATCGCTTTTGATGAAAGTATTAATTATAAATTAAATCCCCTATATAATAATAGCCTAAGTTGTCTTTCCGCGAATTTAGGAAGCGGTTGAACCTGGAATGGATACAGGCATCCATATTGCATTTTGTATGAGTTAGGGATAGCAAAATTCAATGTGAATCCAAAATCCACCTAATCCCCCCCCCTTTTCGAGAGTTTAATGCTATTATTTCAAGCCTTATTCTCCCTCTTATTCTATATTAAATTCATGATTGATAGAACGGAGAGGGCGGGGCGCAATATTTAAATTTCTGGACTGTTTTTAGTTGAACCTTATATAACCACCCTGTTAACCACGTGTAAGATGGCACATGGGGTAGAGTGTCTGTCCGTTTGATCGTCGTACTTCTTGGGTTGATGGTTCTACCCCCGACGTAGCCGTATTTTTCTAAATGTCTAATTAATTTAATAATTTCTGCTCTTTCTTTTAAATTCTTATTCCTAAACTTGTTTTATTATTTTTAAAATACATTTTTACCATTTTTCAAATTTTTATTTTATTAAATTCACGTATTACCATTATTATATCAAGCCCCATTTTAAGAGCAGGCGATTAAATGTATCAATTTATCACATAATAAATAGGTAAAAATAACAATTTTTTTCTAGCATTATGACGTCATTCCTTTAACCATCTCATTTAATCATTTATTTTAGATTATTTAAATATCTTCTGCATTATTTCCATATGTTTTATCATTAAACTTAGATATTACGTAAATAATTTTCTTAAGGTAATATTTTGTTACAAAATAATTATCAGCCAAAAAACAAACCATTTTTTTTACCTGTCTTATAGGGTACTTCGCAATTCTGGAAAATTAAAAATTTTACTGATCCCATCATATGACGGGCTATAATACTAGTATATTTATATTTATTTTATATATTATAATACTAATATATTTATATTATTTATAAAATATCTATAAATTATGTTAAACTAATACCCTCTTCACAACAGCTCCTAGACGGCTAGGGAATACGAATGACCAAACACCGCAAGGGTTCGGGGGTTGAAGCATATGTTCCGGTTAGATATCAACCGTACGCGGAATTCACAGTGCTTAGTTCCCAAGCATGCTTGGTCCTCAGTTTGTCTACCCACTGAACAGAAGAAAGGAGGAGTCAACCTTGTCCAGCCCGGGGATTGAACCTCAGACCTGTATTGTAGGAGCGCGAAGCTCCATTCCAGCGCCACTGGGCATACCTATAAATTAGTAGATAGGAAGCATAGCTATTACCGCTAGAGCTAAGTATTGTTACTTTATAACCGGGAATTAGATTGAACATTTTAAAAATCATATTTAATATAATTATTCGTGTAATTACTTCAAATAGAACAAATAGTTTCATTAATTCGAAATAAATTTAGTAATAATACAGGGGAGACACATTAAATATTTCTAGGAAGTAGAAAATAGCAAAATATTGAAATTATTGTCTGCAAATAATAAATATTTATTTTCGTTTTTTAAAAATGGACTTTAAAAGGTATGTTTCCTCTTATTAAATAGCATTGTTAGAATTCAATGTAAATATGTCTATGTCTCTGAGTTTCATTGTTCAAAATCAATGGTGTTAAATGCCGTTATATAGAGGTTTTTCACTTTACCGATTACTATTGGCAAATAAAAATGGATGTGTGCTACTAAACGTTATAACTGTCTGAAATACACCGTTTCAGTATTTTAGTTTTATTCGTTATTGAGTTATGTTCCAGACTTTTAATGTACATTGCATTAAAGTACTGTACTCTATAAATTGCAGAGTGCAATCAAAAAAAGAATATGCTCTTATGACATTATTACACGTTATGACAGTCCTAAATATAAAGTTTGACATTCTGTGGCTAACCAGATTTGAGTTATGTCTGACTGAGTTAATAATGTTATGTTAAAAGTTATGTAAAGTCCAGATTCCAATCAATGGGGAAAATATACTACCAGTTAACCCTTTAAAGGTCACCAAAATAAATTCATGGGAATTTAATGTAATTTGTTCATAAATGTTATCTATAAGCCTTGTATATGTAAAATATATAAATTTTCTTTACATTCCTTAGAAGGGTTTGCCTTAGAGGATACCAAATTAGGGTTTGAGAAGTGGTTTAGTTGAATAACCCCTACCCTTGTACAGCTTGAACATCATGCCTTTTTAAAAGTTTAACTATACTGGAAGAACAATAAATGTTAATCCTTAAACAGGTATAATAAATAAAAAGCTTAACAACTTAAAAGTGTAGTTTGTATAGATACTTGTATTTGAGGTCATAAGTAAGATAAATTGAATCTGACTTCTCAAGTACAGAAAGTTTAAATACATATATTTCAATAGAAAAAGAAATAAATAAGTTAAACGTAGATCTATCATTTGTTATGTATTTAAAATATCAAAAATATAATATGTATATATATGTATAAATATGTAAAATATATATATATAATGTATGTATAAATATATATATATATATATATATAAATATATATATATATATATATATATATATATATATATATATATATATATATATATATATATATATATGTATATATATATATATATATATATATATATAAATCGAAAACTCACAAGTCTCTAAAATGTTTTTTTTAACTGCAAAAGCTCTTGATTCTACATCATTGGCTTTCATATATCACAGATGTATGAGACTGGAGCCGTAAATAATTATAAAAAGATAAAGTAAAGTACTCCAAAAAGTAAAGTTTAAAAAAAAAGATGTTTAATAGGTGGTTTTGCTACGAAACCACTGTCCGTTAAAGGGTTAATACTACTAGTTATATAACAGTCCTATATTTCGTGGTCGCTCTGTGCTTCAAGTTCTCAAATAATACCTCGGGAGTGAGTGTCAGGCCAAATCTGGGGGGGAGGGTATTCTGCTTGGATTCTAATTTAATTTATGCCTATACACTTAAGTGAAGTCGTTTTTTCGAGTTAACAGTGCTCTATAGAACGAAAGTGCCCCCCTTGCCTTAATTCATATGACCTTTTGACCACGAACTTCGCACGCTGATGTGGCTTAGTAGAACCACAACAACAACTGTCCTAAAACAAATTTCGACCTTATACAGCTATTAATTTTTGTTGAAGCATAATAAAGGGCTGCAGATCGCAAAACACTTTTTATTAACCCTTAATTTGACAAGATGTTTTTTCAAATATTTTTTAATTTCTGTTATTTTCCCATGTCTGTATAGGCATTAGGATCTCTGTAAAATAAACAAAAAATATATCATTTTCTTTTTTTTGAGATAACTAATGTCAACTGTGGCGAACACTGACAATTATGTTATATAGTAGTTATAAATATACATGTCCGGTGTAGCGGCTAGACTTAGCCAAATTAAGGGTTAAAGACACCAAAAGAATACAAAAATAGACGTAGACTTATACGTATTTTGTTTCGTTGCTCCTGGGGGTTAAAAACCCTATGTCCACGATAAGAAAATGAAGTATTTGGCATATTGACAATACAACTTCTGACTCAGATGGAAAATAAAAATAGCAAGAATTTACTTCATAACTTGAGCAAATACACATAATTATTAATATCAATAAAGAATAACAATTTTTTAATTATTATTATTATTAGTTATTCTCTTTACACAGGCACTAAAAATGGATTTATGAAGGGATTTATTTAAAAAGGGTGAGTGGTTGTGGCCCGGGGTCTACGGAAGTAGATCTCCGAATTCAAAAATAAGAGATACATTGAGCTTTTATAGTGTTATAAAGATCCTGAGCCCAGTCAATCAAATTACAGGCACGAGACAAAACTAATCAAACACAGCCAATGAAAACAGAAAAGGATCAACTGAAGAAAACTTCGTAGAAATTTATTACTTGAATAACAATAAGCAGACAAATAGCCAAGTCACAAAATAGGAGTGCTATTACTTATTTGAACAGTTTTTAAGTTATTTCTTTCTTCGCTGAACTTGTACTATGAAAATACAACAACCTCACTGAAGACCAGTCTCCACGTCAGCAACCATAATAGCTATAAAGTTGCTTCTGATCTACGATAGTTCGTCATGGTCTGATTATAATTTTGTCCAGTCTGGTATAGAGCAAACACTACAGAGGTAAGCTGTAGACTACCAGAAATAACTGAAGACCCAGATCACTAAGGCACCTAGCGCTCGTGACAGCTATTTATACCTACTGGAGGTATAACCCTGGGGTGTCTCTTATTTAGCTTTTTATGCTAAGTGAGATATGCTTATACTTACTGGTATCAAGAGAAAACTAGTTTTAACCAGTTCACAAGTGGGAGAAATATATTTTTAAAGTTTCACAATTTAAATTTAACTTGTATTTACATACAAGCGTGACAATCAAAACTCTTCAAATTCAGTCAGGCATGGAGAAATTAATTTCGATTAAATCTCAGCACTGAAATTTGTCTTGCTTTCCATACTTTATTTACATTGTAGAAGGAAATAAAAATGAAGAAAAATGTTTTTTCTTCGCTAGGAAGGGTAATACTTGGCTAAATTTCCAACTTTTTTAAATAGAGATACTAACGGCCTTTAAATATCGTTTATCGCGTTGATTTTTCATAGCTAATGGAAAGACTTGAAAAAGGCATTGGCAGAATTCCATTTGAAACGATATATCACGCAAATGAGATAAAGCTCTAAAATGGCTACAGTAAATTGACTGAACGAAAGACAAATGAAAGTCCTGAGAAAAATGTTTATATGAAGATCCTACAAAATTAAATAATACGAGAATTGTAAGTGATGCTGGAAACAACAGCTAAAATTCCCAGATATAATTTTTTAAAGTTTAGTTAAATTTTCCAAAATATTATCATTACAACTCAATCTATAAATAAATATTGATTATTATTCAGAAATTGCTTACAATTTATTTTATCTTGACAGTTAGCTAATATTATTGTATTAAAAATTTGGTGTTTGAAATAAAACAATAATGTAACTTAATCAAAAGGAAAAAACCAAAAACTGGATTTGCTTGTCAAAATGCTAAACAATTACGCAATCACCACGAAAAGTTATGTTTCCAGAACATCTGTTTTTTTCTATTAACAAAATAGGAATTAATTACATTATGAAACAGTAGTTACTACAAAATATGAATTCGTATTTTTGTCCAACAAATATTTATTCCTTAGTCATAAAATAAGATATTAGAAATATTGGTATAATTATAATCAGCATATTTCTTAAGTATTTCTAAAATATTACTAATAGTGTCATGATTATACATGTGTGTGTATATATATATATATATATATATATATATATATATATATATATATATATATATATATATATATATATATATATATATATATATATATATATATATATATATATATATATATATATGTCTGTTTTTAAAGGTATGTTTCATTCAATTAATAAAATTTAGATAATAGAAGTTATAAAATTTATAAAGAACTATTTTCTATGTTTTTTAAACATTAAATTTTTTTCAAAATAAGGCATGATTAGACAGGTAACGTCTACTTAAATCTTATTTATAACGGCTACATTTATCTAGAATAACAAAAGAACTCGTAGACTTAAGCCCCGGTAAAAATACTTTATACTGTATATTTGAAGATCTGTCACCACATTAGATTTTAAATTTAAACAAACATATAGTTTAAATTGAAAATGCTTAAACTTTTTCTTGTTCTACATTGATCTAATTTTCATGAATCAATCGATTCAAGTTTTTAAAATGTAATTTATAGACAGTCAATTATTTTACTTTATTACTTATACATCCATCCTACAATTTACATGACACATACCATACATGATTTCGCTTTCATGTTGCGAAGGTATTAAGCCCATGAGGATCACAAATTTCTATTCAAAAGCAAATAAAGAATGATAAAAGAAGTAGTGGGATACATAGGAAACATTTTCATCTTTGTTAGTGACTCATATCGCAAAAGGAACAACTTAAAATGAAAAGAGACTTATAAATTCTAAACATACTTTAGAAAAGATATTTACTTTTTATTCTTATGAAGGTTATACACAGACTTAGATCTTCTTCAACACATTAGATTTTTCACTTTAGATTATTTTAAATTTAAAATCTTTAAAATTTTTCTTGTGTTATATTCGTTTAAATTCAATTAAACAATAGATTTAGGTTTTTAAAATGTATTTTATCGACAGTCAATTATTTTATTCCATTACTTATACATCCATACTGCAATTTACATGAAGCATACCATACAGGATTTTGCTTTCATGTTCCGAAGGTATTAAGCCCATGAGGATCATAAATTTCTATTCAAAAGTAAATAAACAATTATAAAAGAAGTAGTGTAATATATAGGACACATTTTCATCTTTGTTAGTGACTCATATCTGAACATGAACAGCTTATAGCTCCTACAACAACTAATAACTTAAGAGACTTAAAGCTTATAATTATACTTTAGAAAGGGAGATTTATTTATTTTTTATTTTTTGGTCTTTTTTTTTTGTTATGAAGATTATATACATATTTCGATCTTGTATATAATCTGTTTGGTTTAAGTTTTACTAAACACTAATACTTTGTGTTTATGTTTATTTTGCGTTTACGTAAAATTAATATTAAATATCTATAAAGTCAATACAATCTTTTTTATGTAATTCTTATTTGTTATAAAGAACATCTTAACTTGACTTTTCTTTATATTTCCTTTTCATCTACTCACACGCATTTTAGTGAAATTAAATTTTCGATTGTATTTTCTAAATTTTTCTCCATGTTTTACTTGACTTTATGCATTTAAAGAACATATCTACCGTTTAAATCGAGTGACTAATATTGACATATGTAATTAACATGCGCATTTTATTTAAAAGTTTATTATATTAATACAGAAAATATAATAATAAATGCCAAAAATAGTTTTTTCGTTTCCTTAGAGATTTTGAAAGAATGTTTTACCTTTACTTCAGTTGATATAAATGTTTAAGATGCATGTACTCATATAACGAAAAAGTATTTTTAAAAATTTATTGTCTGGATTTTCGTCAATCGTTAAATTTTTTATTTCATAATGGTTCTGTAAGTTAAAGAAAAATCGAAAATACTTTAACTAAACTTCTTTTCAGCCTCACATACAGTTTTGAAACCTATTCTATGATCTGGTTAAAAAATCCACTTAAATGCACTTTTTAACTTTTTAAAAAACACAAATTTGGTTTTTATTATGTATGAAAAATAATAGGAAAATCTAATAAAAATATTTTGTCTCAGAGAATTACTTCTTTAAATTCATATTTCTCTAAAGAATATCGTTTATTTAATATTTTATCCTTCATTCTTTCAAACTAATAATGTTAACTTTCAGCTGTGATATTGCCGACATTAAAATTTAAAATGTTAGTCATTTTACAAAAGGATGATTAAACTATGAGTTTTAAATTAACTTTTAAATAATATAAATAAATCTCATAGCTGCAAAACTTTTCCAGTCCTTGGAGCAACCTCGGAGAATAGCCAAAAACAGTTATACGTAAAATAAAATTTGAGAATCACATGTGAATATTGGTCTTTAGATAATTAATTTTACTCTGAAAACATAAATGTAAATAAAGAAAAAAGATTTTATATTAGGTACCAGTATATAATTCGTAGTATAAAT
>CM063508.1:65245545-65285545 GCA_032207245.1 Pardosa pseudoannulata | reverse complement strand
TTAGGCTAAATGCTTTGTGTTGGCAGCTTGGTGGTAATTTTTTGACCCGTGACAGGCATTTGAATGTTAAGTAAAATTAATTAACTCATATTAATAGATTATAAAATAAAAAAAGAACAATTAATACGGACGAGATTAAAACTATGTTATAACACTTTCTCCGCTTAGTTTTTCAAAATTCTTTTGACTAGATAAATTAAAATTATCTATATATTCGTATAGCATATGGAATTATCCAAGTAATTAATACCATCAAGTAACAACACTGGTTATTTTAATATAATAGTTATAAATTTATTCCTGTCTTCTAATGTGGAAATGAATTTGTTATATCAAATATTTTATATTTATTAACATAAAAACAGTAATATATTAATAGATAAGATAAAAAAGAACAATTAATACGGACGAGATTAAAACTATGTTATAACACTTTCTCCGCTTAGTTTTTCAAAATTCTTTTGACTAGATAAATTAAAATTATCTATATATTCGTATAGCATATGGAATTATCCAAGTAATTAATACCATCAAGTAACAACACTGGTTATTTTTAATGAGTAATTTTATTCCACTGTCTTCTAATGTTAATTTTGAATTTCTTATATCAAAAGTGTTTCTATATTTGGATTCCTCCTATAAATTAGAATTCTTATGTAATTGTAATTGATGTTGTAATGTTGATAAGTATATTCTGGATTAAGTTATCATGTGGGTTGCAATATAGAATAACTTTTTTCAAAATTCTAGTATTTTTATGCTGTTTAATATCTTTCCTTATGATAAAATTAAGAAGTATTGCATAGTTTTATAACATAAAAAACCGGTCTTAACTACTTCACATATGTATGATTTTATTAACTGTTTAAAAAATGAAAGTCTATTAAGACAGTTTAAGAAAGTCTATTACACAGTTTCGACATTTGTGTTAGAAGGAATGAGACATCTTAAACTGGAAATTTATAGGATCGCATTCAAATGGAAAGAACACATATAAGACAATTTATCACTGCATGGTATTCTAGAAGAAGTTGAAGTTTGGTTTGCATAAGATAAAAAGGGAGTAACTTTTTTTAATCATTCCAAGACTTTTTATGTACAAAACCAAAAATTTCCTTAAAATGGTGTAAAAATAATATTGCGTTGGCCCAGTATTTGAGAAAGAAGAAATTAAATATTCGTCCCTTCGTACTTGCATCAGACAGTTCTTCACTTAGGCAATTGCCTCGCATCCCGACTCCTCGTAGGAAATCCCAAAGTTTCTTCTCTTTTTATTTCCCTGTCACCTAGTCTTCAGAGCGGATTTGAGCACAATTTCCACTATTCCGTATGCATCACTAAAGCATGCATTATATGTGATAGCATTTACAACCAAAAGTTCGAATGTCAATGGAGATCGTTAATAGGGGAGTAACGAGAGAGAAAATACCACTAGAAAAACTTTCTCAATTGTTCCTAATCAGAGTCATTTGTTACCCGTCTGCAAGTGTAGACAAATAATGGTCGGGCTTGGAATCTTACAGGAGTAAATAATATACTTTAGCTATGAAAAAGTTTATACACTTATTAGAAAATAACTCATTCGCATCAATAAATTAATATTATTCATTATTAAAATTTTTAAGAAACTAAAAATGCTAAACAATAATGTATTAACTAAGGAAAATGTGCATTTCAGTACAGGTTTTTCTATTTGTTTTATCAATTTTTTTATTTCAATTAAAATGAATCATACCTAGTTTATATATAAAGTTCATACACTTATTAGAAAATAACTCATTCGCATCAATAAATTAATATTATTCATTATTAATAATTTTAAGGAACTAAAAATGCTAAACAATAATGTATTAACTAAGGAAAATGTGCATTTCAGTACAGGTTTTTCTATTTGTTTTATCAATTTTTTTATTTCAATTAAAATGAATCATACCTACTTTATATATTAAGTAAATCTAATGGGAGTAATAGTACAAATTAAGTGAGAATTACAATCAAATATCAATTATTTTAGTTAGAGTATATTTATTTCTTTTGCATGGAGACAAGGAAACGCTGAATCATAAAGTAAAAATAATATTACGTTGGCCTAGTTTCGCATCAAAAAATTCGCATCAATAAATTAATATTATTCATTATTAAAATTTTTTAAGGAAATAAAAATGCTAAACAATAATGTGTTAACTAACAGAAATGTGCATTTCAGTACAGGTTTTTCTATTTGTTTTATCAATTTTTTTTATTTCAATTAAAATGAATCATACTTAATTTATATATTAAGTAAAGCTAATGGGAGTAATAGTACAAATTAAGTGAGAATTACAATCAAATATCAATTATTTTAGTTACAGTATATTTATTTTTTTTGCATTTAGACAAGGAAACGCTGAATCATAATGTAAAAATAATATTACGTTGGCCTAGTGTCGCATCAAAAAATTCGCATCAATAAATTAATATTATTCATTATTAAAATTTTTAAGGAACTAAAAATGCTAAACAATAATGTATTAACTAAGGAAAATGTGCATTTCAGTACAGGTTTTTCTATTTGTTTTATCTTTTTTTTTATTTCAATTAAAATGAAGCATACCTAGTTTATATATTAAGTAAAGCTAATGGGAGTAATAGTACAAATTAAGTGAGAATTACAATCAAATATCAATTATTTTAGTTACAGTATATTTATTTCTTTTGCATTTAGACAAGGAAACGCTGAATCATAATGTAAAAATAATATTACGTTGGCCTAGTGTCGCATCCAAAAATTCGCATCAATAAATTAATATTATTCATTATTAAAATTTTTAAGGAACTAAAAATGCTAAACAATAATGTATTAACTAAGGAAAATGTGCATTTCAGTACAGGTTTTTCTATTTGTTTTATCAATTTTTTTTATTTCAATTAAAATGAAGCATACCTAGTTTATATATTAAGTAAAGCTAATGGGAGTAATAGTACAAATTAAGTGAGAATTACAATCAAATATCAATTATTTTAGTTACAGTATATTTATTTCTTTTGCATTTAGACAAGGAAACGCTGAATCATAATGTAAAAATAATATTACGTTGGCCTAGTGTCGCATCAAAAAATTCGCATCAATAAATTAATATTATTCATTATTAAAATTTTTAAGGAACTAAAAATGCTAAACAATAATGTATTAACTAAGGAAAATGTGCATTTCAGTACAGGTTTTTCTATTTGTTTTATCAATTTTTTTATTTCAATTAAAATGAATCATACCTACTTTATATATTAAGTAAATCTAATGGGAGTAATAGTACAAATTAAGTGAGAATTACAATCAAATATCAATTTTTTTAGTTACAGTATATTTATTTCTGTCGCATGGAGACAAGGAAAAGCTGAATCATAATGTAAAAATAATGTTACGTTGGCTTAGTGTTTGAAAAAGAAAAAAAAATTAATACTCATTAATAAACACATGGACATATATGTTTTGATTAAATGAATTTATACAATTAAATAGATGCCTAAGGAATATAACTGTAATCCACTTATCATTTGTAGATATCGAAGACTGTTCTCGAGTTGGCGCCGGCCCTAAAAAACAATCTCACGGGAACAGGTAAAAAAATCTGAACCGATTGTAACCTATTGTTACAAACGGAATAGTTTAAGATAACTTATTCTTATAGTTTATAAACTTTTGTTTATGATTAATTTTGTTTTGGATTTTTGTATTTGTAAAGATTTATGACAAATCTTCAGAACTATCCTGCATTAAACTAAAAACATCAAAGAAAAAACATAGAAACATCGTTGAAATTTCGTATTGAACTTCCACTAACAACTAACGTTGTTGTATTCTTCGAGATACTGATTAATCATGCCAGATACCCGGGGGGCATAACCGACTGCTTTTCCAAAAGCAAGAACTACCTGAGAGTAAAAACTTCCAAGTTCTCATTCGAACGAAAAGTACACACATGCAAAGAAATTTATCACGGCGTGAAATTCTAGAGGAGGTAAAACTTTATTCGGCATCTGGGGAGATGGCAGTAACTTATTTTTGTTTTTCTTTGACCAGTTGAAGAACGGTTGGAGGTTTTGTCTCCTAGCAACCTGAAAGGATTTTTGCGAGTTATATTTTTTTCATGACTGAGAGTTCGAATCTGGCCCCACTTTCTTTTTTTTACCTCCAAATCTTGAATAAGAAAAAAACAAGCGATTGATTGCTTCATATGTAAGAGGCTTTCTCTATACCTAAATCATGCTTTTTTCTGTTTTTATCTAAGAGTTTGGAATATTTGGACTATTGACCTATAAAAATAGTTGAAACTACCTTATGTAACTCAGAATTTGTAAAAAATGAGAATTATTATCCTTTCCATGCACAATGTCAGTTTCTAATGAACTTTTTCCCCTATATTTTAAACAGAACATCTGATAAATATTTCTCTTCCTCTTTTTAACTCTTTTCGCACATCATAAAATATGCAAACAGGGATTCACAAAAGAAATTTTATTTCGGCTTATTAAGACATCGGATGTTTATGCTACCTGATAGCTTGTTCGTTAAATTTACTACACGCTAATGGTCGTGGGTTAAAATTCGAAAAATATTTTTCTTAGATGTTTTGTAATTTTATATTATTAATTAATCTTCTCGGCACAACAGCCCCTAGGGGGCCAGGGCCTACGGTGCCAACATCCGATTTCTAGACCTAGAGCACTGTGGTGCGAAGCATATGTTCCGGTTATGTGGTCAGCCATACGCAGAACCCCCAGGGTTTAGTTCCCAAACATGCTTGGTCAACAGTTTCTCTACCCACTGAAGGGATGAAAGGCCAACCTTGTCAACCTTGTCCAGCCCGGGGATTGAACTTCGGACCTGTGGCGTGGGAACGCGAAGCGCTACCCCATATTGTTAATTAACGTATATTTTTAATTAACGTATTTTATTTTAATTTGTAAATAGACTAATGTACAATTTTTACATCGGTTTTTATGGTAAAAAATATGTATACAACAAAATAGTTTTTCGAGCATCATTCAATATTTATCTGATGAAGAAAACAAAAGGACAGAAACAGTTGGATGTGACCAATAACAATTTAAGTAAAGATTTCTAGTCCATTCTTGACTCCTATTTCTTATATTTAACCAAATAAAAACTTAAACAAAGTTAATTTAAAAGTTAATATAAAACAAAGTTAATTTAAAAGTAAATTTTTTAAGACTCATTTATTTTCTTAATTTGTTTCATAAATATAAATTTCTTTGTACAAGTAAATAATTCTAAACCTAGATTTTTAACTTAAAGATAAATGTATTGTTTTTCTTACTGGCCTATATATGTATTTTTTTAATCCTAAACTATCTTAGTTATTAAATAATACATTTTAATTTTTCTTTAATGAAAAATAACTTTGGCTTTCTACATGACCTATATAAATATTTTAAAATGACTTACTCTCTTATAATGTGAAATAATTTTATTTTGCAACAATATGGTTATTTTTTTATTTCTAAACAAATGTATTATTAGCGTTTATTAATTTCTGTCGTTTTAACGACCACAAACGGTAAAATAAAAGACGTAAAAATAAGACGAGAAAGTGCACATATAAAATTGCGGAGTACTTGTGATGGAAGGTCAAAATGTATTATTAATTGTGTGAGAGTGCAGCTATGTTTGACATAAGGTTTGCGAAACTGATTTTCTCGCCGCACTCACAAGTTGTGGGTTGAATGCCCAAGTTTTTTTCGCGACTCCAGGAAGCGTGTGGTGTGACCAGGGAAAATAATTGCACTTAAACTTAACCAAGTTTTGGAGAATTGTGATTGGTCTCCAGGAGGCGATTCAGAACCATCCTTGGAGACCCGGTCCTTCTAGGCAGAGCCGGGAAAGGACGCATTGTAAAAAGGACAATGGAACAACGAGCACATCAGCACAGGATAATGAAAAGTATAGGGTTGCCTGAGAGAAAGAAGGAAGGAAAAGAATGCAGCGTTCTCTTGGACATTGGCAATTTGTTTTTAAGGCGTAGCACGTGGAGTGCTACTTTTACTTTTTAATATTTTATATATTTTTTCTTTGCATATTTTCTTGTCGTTTGTTCTAATTTTGATTCTAATATAGATCAGTGGCATTATACTATAATAAAAAGCAATATAAAGCAACTTTGGGTTAGCAATGACTTTGAAATAACAATGCAATTTACTACACCACACAGCAAATTGATTACCTATGAATTACAGGCAAATGGGTAGCATTTTATAGTTTTCCTAATTTTATCACTATATATTGTTATTAGTTAGTTAAACGTTATATTAGTTCGTTACAATCTTATGTTTATCATAAATAGGCTAATGACTTCGAGATCTAGTACTAAAATCTTATTGTTGCCTTCAACTGCGAAATTAACCGTTTGAGTGTGGCGTAGCGCTATCACTCTTCTCATATATTTTGTCGAAAATACGTGGAAGTGCGATAGTGCTACTGTATGTTAATATAATTTTCCCATTTATTGAGATAAAAATAATACTTAATCTCTAGTGCGAAAATTATAGTAAAATACATCAGTGCGATCACATTTCTATGCATTTTTGACACAGAACAAGACAAGTGTAACAGAGCTTCGTAGCAGTCAGACGGTTAAGGATTTAACACCAATTTGATATATGATATTAGAAGGTTTTACATAATTTTCCCCTTCTCGTAACCACTTCCTAAATAAACAGAATTTCTCTGTAAAAACTACTCATAAGAACTTTATTAAATAAGTTATAGCGGATTTCGAAGACTACTAAAACATTATCTTTAATTTGTTTACTAAGTTACATACTTAATAGCTAGTCTATTTTTATTCTGACTCATCCGAAGACATACAGCAGCAACATAATGAACACCAGTACGCCACGACAGCAACCACAATAGCTATAAAGCTGCTGCTGACCTACGAGAGTTCTGCATGGTCCGATTTTACTATTGTTAAACCCAGGAAGGGGCAAACTTTACAAAGGTAAGTTCGAGACTACCAGGAATAACTGAATACCCGGATCACTAGGGCACCTCAGGCTGTGACATCCGTATAGACCTAAAAAAGGAATACCTCTGAGGTGTCTCTCATTTAGCACTGCATGTTGTTATCAGTTAGTTAAAAGCTAGATTAGATTGTTACAATCTTATCTTTACCCAGAGAATACGTACGACTTGATCTCATGGCCCCGGACGTTAGAGACGATGTCCCTATAAACGTAATGGTAAAACGTTCTATGGTTCTTTATTTAATATTTATCTCATATGGTTAGTTAATTGTTTCATCGAAGCATTACAATTCTACTTTTAACTCACACAGTACAATGTTTCTGGGACGTATCACTACAAACTACCTTGGAATGTCATCAAATGAATTAAGAATCGAAATCCCATATTTCAATACCAAACGACAATGCCCTACGTGTAAGTCATGCTGTGAAAAGCTTTAAATTAAATAGAACCTCTTAAATAAAAAAAATAATAAATTCAGTTGTTGTTGTTGTATTGTCCAGTAAAGTAGTGCAATGGAATTAAATTAATCCAAAAGGAAGAGAAAAGTTGTCTGAGCCTCTGAGGAGATAGGTTTGGTTTGCTTTGGAGCGCTACGGTCTACTTTTTTGCAACACGAGGGCTGAGATCGGGACCTACTGCTTAAGGCCGATTCCGAAAGGCTATGAACATCCATGCCACAGTGGGATTCGATCCCACGAAATCCGTTTCCGAAGGCCAGCACCTTAACCATTCGACCATCGTTCGGCAAAGGAGATTGGACTTTTGCCTGTTGTTCTGTGGAAGGTATTTTATTTCCCTTCTACCACCTGAAGGATAAACCAATGGAGCATTACCTATCGATCACCTGGAGACGCGCCACTCTAGCGGTTAAGACTCCCCCTTGGAAATATATTCAGTGGATTTAAAAAGTGGAAAATTATTTAATTCTTATGTTGTGTTAAAACTTTTCTATCACATAATGTCTCTTACAGAGAAGATATTTTATTACACTTATTAAAATCTATTCACATACGTAATGCTACAATAATACTGCAAAGTACAAAAAAATTATAAAAAGACAAAAGACGTAGTACAAAATAAAACGGACTTCAAAATTTCTTAGACTCCTTAAATTAAAGAAACAAACAAAATTATGAAACTATATCTACATCCGTCTACATGTCTGTCCGTTTGTGGATATGTATAATAAATCAAACATGCAGAGAACTAGAATAAATTGGGTTAAGTCTGTGGGTTTAGGCCTGTCTATCTGTCCATGTGTGAACACGATCAATCACAATGTTAGATGAATGAAATTTGATGTGAGGTTTTTACACTAGAATTGTAAATATATAACAAATTTTAGGTCCAATCAATCAACCGGAGATATTTCTATTTTATCTATGATCACATAATATATGGATCATATATACCCATCTTTATACTCGAAAGGCTATTTATATAATTAATTTTACATTTTATAACCAATTTGTTATAAATTCTGTTTCATATGCAACAGCTATTTTTTTTCATTTTCTATTGTAAATTCGATCTTTATTTTATTTATTTTAAGTATGTTTATTTTGCACTTTATTTAGCAGTTGTTCCCTTATAGTAGTGTGAGACGAAGAATTTTTCTAAATTTAAAGAAATGTTGAGAAAAACTTTGATATTCATTAAAGTTTTGGTGTTAAAAATTTAAGCAATAAAAGCACTATATTTTGAAAATAAAAGAAAAAAATAGCCGTATTAAAGAAATAAGACCAAAAAATTATCAAATAAGTGAGACGCTATTCTCCGGCCCCCACTGCTGGCATGGATGCTCGTAGCTGTTCTTAATTAAGTTTTAAACAGTAGGTCCAGGTCTCATTATCCTCAAATAGCAAAAAATAGGCAGTAGTGATTCAAATAAAACTTTAAAATGCCTCACAAAAAGATAACAGTAGGGAATTTATTTCTATTATGACACGCTCTTATAATTTAAACAAATTAACAATCCTTAAAATAATTATTCTCCTAACATATTATTTTAATGCTGACATAACTGAAGATTAATGTATCTATTTTACAAGAATTTGGAAATTACAAAACCTTACATTCCAGCTTATTTTTTTCTGATATTTCTCTAGGGAAATCTTTAAACCAACAACTAAGGAAGCCCATCCCTCTTTTTATTTATTGCACATGCTAAAAATATTCCCAATAAAATATTTATGAAAAATTGTAGAAATTAAGTATACTTTGAGAACAGAACAATATAAAATCAACAAGAAAATTATTAAATATCATTTAATTCAGACAATATCAATAAAGTTATTTACATTATAATATGTATTATATTTTTAAGAAATCATTAATGTTTAATCTCTGAACGTATTATTCTCAGGGTAAATATTATGGCTAAATATTAAATCTATTTCACAAGATTTATAAGGAGACATAATAATTTTCGTGGCGTATATGTTGATTATAATAGTCTTTTCAGGATTCATATGAGTGAACTTTATGTGTATTTTAGTATTGTTCTAGATTTGAAATAATTATTTATTATTATCATTTCAAATATTAAAATACAATTTATTTTAGTATTATATCAAATAACATTTAAGTTATATACCAGATGAAATAAATAAAATTAAATTACCCACAAAATTACTTTTGAAATCTGTAAAGTAGAAACTAAATTATTATATTCATGAGATAAAATAAAATGTATTGTTATAAAATTATTATACTTGAAGTTTACAGATATATTTAGCTTGATTTAAGGACAATATTAGAAGTGTTACCACCACAGTATTACTAAGAATTTATGACGCTATCTCCAATATATAAACAAGACAATAAACTCTCGACCAAAAAGCTTATCAAGGCAATAAGTTAATGTTAAAAGCGTTATTTTAGTCATTATATTTTAAACTAATTATAACACTGTCTATACATTTATCTTTAAAATTATTATTTTAAGGCAAATAAAGCAAAATGTCACATATACTTTAAAGAAGTTTAAATTACAAGTAAATACCCTTTGAATATTTTTTTCTCCCAGATATCTCTAAAAAATATAATTTAACCAACAATAGAAAAAGTCAGTTTCGTGTGATTTAACGGGCATATTAGAAATTTTACCACTACAATATTCTTAAAGAATTAGGAAGACACTTTTTAAATAAATCAATGAACTGTCAACCAAAAAATTATTAAGTTAATCTTAACATAATAATTTTTTGTGCCAACATTTTCCTTGTGCCTTTATATTTTAAATATATATCCTTTAATCTTAATGTTTTAAGGCAAAATAAATTAAAATTTTACATCAATTTTACAACAGTTGTAAGCTGCAAAGAAATCTTGTTCAGATCTTTTTTCCAGATATCTGTAAAAAAAATCTTTTAAACCAACAACAAAAAAGAAAAATTCAGTTTACCCCTCATTTGATTTAATGACCATCCCATAAATATTCCCACCACATTCTTCTAAAGAAATTATGGAGCCTATTTCGGAAGAAAGTTTGAAGTCAAAAAGAAATTGAAAACTGCCGCTTTGAAAATATCTCAAACGCTAGAATTGCCTGGGAAACCATTTTCTGGAGAAAACGTATCTCGGCAGATATGATAGTTTCGTGCATGTCATAATCTGATGGCGCACATTTGGAAGAAACCAACATATTTAATTCGTATGCCCCGTACGGAACGGGGAAAATGTTTTTGAGGCGCTATAAAGAAGCTATCATTCTCTAGTTGGCGAGGTTCCAGCTCTGTCTATAGAACTCATTTTTGTGTTCTCGGTTAATGCTGAATGGGGTATATTCACTGCATTCATAAATCAGACTGACAAGCTGTAAAGATAATTATATGTAAAAATGCTATAGATGAAAGGAACTCTTTTATTACCTACGTGTCTATATCTTTTTAGTACTTTTGAGATACGTTTATTTTACTGTGATGGCATGGAGTTTTTCCTTCCCCATCTATTATTATTCTCTCGGTATAGTTGTATTTAATTTTTAAATATTATAAACTATATATATATATAATATATGTATATATAATATATATATATATATATGTATATATAATATATATATATATATATATATATATATATATATATATATATATATATATATGTGTGTGTGTGTGTGTGTGTGTGAGTGTAATAATATCAGTAATATGGGCTGCTTTGTTTCCCAGTTACACATAGTCGACAGGATTCGAACCTTTGCAGGGAAACCGAAGTGGATTTTCAATCCTATTATTTTTCTTAGTCTGGGCATACTGGGCTGCCAAGAGTCCCGCTAAACGTCTGTTCTGGAGAAACACATCAGTCGTCGTAGCTGAACATAATCTTTATTTCATCTTCTCCAAATAGCACAAATTATAGAGGCGTCTGAAACGGACGTTGTCAGAACGCTCTCTCTAACTCAATGTGGCAACGGCAACCTTTAGCGAGATAGGATCAAATACCATGTAGGGTTTAACTGTCGTGTGAAAATTCTAAAGGCAACAGTTAATTGCTTAGAGAGAGTAACTTTTAATTAGACACATCTGCCAAAGTGTGCAGTTTCAGATGAGTATTATTGCTGATCGTTACAGATTTTCATTTGAGAGTTACCGCTTCATCAATAAAATGCCAGGAATATCATTTTTTGTTTTGATAATCAAAGAATGAATTTCGGGGTCAAGCTAAAAGAATGAAAACACCCTCTTTTAAATTGGATGGCTGGGAAATATGGTTAATATAAAGAGGAAAAATTAAAATTTAGAATAATGAATAGGAAAAGGGACAATTTTGAATAGGCTTTAGGGCTTAGATATTGATATTATTACAGACACCCACACCCACACACCCACACACACACACACACACACATATATATATATATATATATATATATATATATATATATATATATATATATGTGTGTATAAATTATATATATATATGTATAAATTATATATATATATATATATATATATATATATATATATATATATATATATATATATATATATATATATTTATGTATATATATATATGTATATGTATATATGTATATGTATATATACGTATATATATATATTTATGTATATATATATATATATATATATATATATATAATGAGCTATTTACCCTATCAATAAGATAAGAGAATTGTCATTGATGTAAATAAAGTCATAAATAATGGTGTCAAGATATCAAATAACATAATTTTGAAAAGAGAATTAGAGTTTTATTCAGGAAGTCCTCCGCAAGGCTTGGCGAACGAAAATCCCGTAGTTTATAGGCGTGTTAAAAACGTAAGAAACTTAAGTAAGGTTTCACTTATAAGAAAAGCAGATATCCTCAAGAATTAATTTTTATTGCTTTCGTGCTCACCAGTACTATAGAAAGAACAAAATATCTTATTAAACACGGTTTGCAATTAAAAGATAGAATTTTATTAAGGGGATCGTTTTCAGTTATATATTTATTAATGTTGGTTAATTTTAGATTAAACATAACATATCATCAAATACCATTACACACAGACACACACATACACACACACATATATATATATATATATATATATATATATATATATATATATATATATATATATATATATATATATATATATATATATATATATAAACAAATTGCCGTTATTTCTTAACCTGTTTTGAATATTTAATTATATTCGTTTCACGTGAAAATATATATCCTTTAGAACAAAGGACATCGTTAAGTCGTTAATTCGGGTTTATACCTCTCATCGTAAAATATTCCGTCGGAAATAACAATTGATAAATTACGAAAATGTTGTGATGCTTTAAGAATGCCTTCAGCCAATTCTTCAGACTTAGCCTTATACGCTATTACACGAGGCTCTTTGATAAACAACTGTAATATATTTCGCCGGATCTTTGAGTACTGGCCCACTCTTAATCAAAAGTTATTCCTGACTGTTTCCAGCTTCCCAAACTTTAAATATTACTCTATCAACAATATCTTAACCGCATCCTATGCATCTGCGTTACGTTGTGATTAGTTTTCTCTCTCTGGCAGGAAATAATGCATAAGGCAATCCAATAAAAGAGAAAAGCAATTTATTCTTCTCGACAGGATAGGGAACATTTTGAACAACCCTTTTATAATTTAAACAGGATTGAAATGTAATTAATTATGGATGTACGCGGGTGAAAAACTATGAATTATTCATGCTTTAATAATGAACTCGTATTGGGATGCTATTCTGTCGATTTTCATTTGGAGATGTTTTATTTAGAAATTGAGTTTGCTCTGCCGTGTTAGTGCGGGCTATTTAGGAAAACCGAACGGGCTATAGGAGTAAAGTTTTCCAATTAAGAAGTTTAGATGAAAAACGCAATCCTTTTAATTTAATTATTTAAAATTAAGATATATCCAAGTATATTTGAGGGTACATCTTGACACATAAAACGCACCACACATAACATTTGTTTAATAAAACGGCAATCATCTCTTTTATTAAGGCTTTAAAATGTTAGTGATGTTATGAATAAGAATGGTTTTCCCATATAGAGTATAACATGTGAGAAAATAAGCACTTGTATTGTGGAAGGTAGTCTGTCGATTTTCATTTAAATATACTATCATGTGAGGAAATAGGCACTTGTATTGTGGATGGTAGGTAATCTGTTGATTTTCACTTAAAGATGATAGCATGTGAGGAAACAGACACTTGTATTGTGGATGGTATTCTGTCGACTTTCCCTTGCTGCTAGCATGTGAGGATATAGGCACTTGTATTATGGATGGTCTTCTGTCGATTTTCACCTAAAGATACTAGCGTGTGAGGAAACATACACTTGTATTGTGGATAGTATTCTTTCGATTTTCACTTAAAAATGGTAGCATGTGAGGAAATAGAAACTTGTATTGTTGATGGTATTTTGTCGATTTTCATTTAAGGATGATAGCACGTGAGGAAATAGGCACTTGTGTTGTGGATGTTATTCTGTCGATTTACTTAAAGATGCTAACATGTGAGGAAATAGACACTTGTATTGTGGACTGTATTATGTCGATATTCACTTAAAGGTGATTTATTTAAAAATTCAAATTTATCCGTCATATTAGTTAGGATGTTTAAAAAAATCTAATGGGTTATAAAGGGTAAAATTTTCCAATAAAAAAATTTACATGAAATAATTTACATTATCTAACAGCATTTAAAAACTTACTATATTAAAATTAATTATTTGAAAGAAAGATCATTCCCGATGTATTTGTGGGTACTGTCTTTAAGCATAAAACACTTACAATGCAATTATATGGATTTAGTAGTAAAAACAAAAAGTCATTTTTTAACCAGAGAACGTTATCGAATTCCATTTTATATTGCCCATAATCAGAATTAGTTTTTGCATTTAAACATAACACTAAATACCTTCAATTAATCTCTTTGTATCTTAAACTACAAGTCCACCTTTTAGATGTTAACATAAAAGTTGATAGAAATACGAACAAATAATATTTCAATTGTACTTATAGTATTTAATTGAGATTTATTAGTACGAAAATGTTGGTGGTAAACACAATATCTCTTACACGATATGCATATTATTATCTTATGTCTGAGTCGTTTTAAGTGATGTATATAGCAACATAAATATATAATGTTACCTATTATATTTAGAAATACATTTTTTTGTAAATGAATAAAACTGTAGGATATCATATACCTAATATTTTAATCTTCTTATTATAATGTGGAGGGTAAAAGCCTTATAACATTACCTCTTTAAATAATGAGCTGTATAAGATTTTTTTCATGAAACCTAAATATCCCAACAGATATATATATATATTAAAAAATATTAGAATAAAATATCTTTAATAACGAAAAATTCCCTTAATATTTCTGGTGAACATATTTTACTTCAATTAAGGTTTATTTTAAGTAATAAAAGCAAATATCCTATAGAATAATAGCTGTACTATATGTTAAAAGAATGTTCATGGTGCATTTCCGTCAAATTATTTTTCAAGGAATTAATAATCAATATTTTAAAGAATAATTAATATTTTATCTTGATTTTTCGGTTAGATTCATACACATATATACTTCTAATTACATTTTAAAACTTAAAGCAAGTATTTAAATAAAAAAGTCTTGAAATATTGCAGCAAGTTAATTACTTATTTAATTTTTTATTTACGCCCTATATAATTTTAATGTGCTTTTCCTTAGCTTATTTCCAGTTCGAATAAATAATTTTTAACAGCGTAAATGTACTTAAGAAATTGATAAATAATTAGTAAATATTACCCATGTATTCTTTAATAAATAAATGACAAATTAGTAATAAGCGATAAGGTAAAATAATTAATAACTAACAAAAAAATTTTAAAAATTAATATTCATTTTGTTATTATACTTTCGCAAGAAAGACTAAAATTTTCTGCTTTTGTAACAACTATATTTTTTTTTAACAGAATATAAATTATGCTGTTAAAAAATTCCAAACTTAAATTTATTTCTGTTATGTTTTTCAAAAAAAATTTTTTTTACAGATTACAAACTTTAAATCGATTTATTTAAGGATAAAAAATACTAACATTTTTAAATATAAAAGTCTGAAATTCAGGAAAAAAGAGGGAAACTAAAACACAGTTTCCGATGCAATTGCATAAAGAAAAAAGTTTCGTTTAAACAAATCCGAAATCTTATCTTTTACCTATAGTTAATTACGGTTTCTATGATTTATTATTTCCCAACATTTTATATATGATGTTGGAAATTTATTTAGCATTATTTAGAGTGATTAAATTTCATCACTGCATAATTATTAAAAACAAAGATAAAAATCAATTCAGTCGTGAAACAAAAGAACTATTTTCTAAAGAAAAAATATCATCTTGTTACAAAATAAAGTATTCTATTTTGGTTACAGTGATAAAAAATGTTTCATATTTTTACCATAACTCTATTTTTTCATACAAGTAAGCTGTGCGGACAAAAACTTGAAACTTCGATTTACTACTGCTTATTCAGTTACAGTAGCAATTTTTAAAACGCTTTAGTTACCAAAGAATTTTCACTATTTTTGAACATAAAAGCGTGAAAACCAAAAGGAAAAATAAAAATACAGTTTCAAATGCAGGCTTCAGTAAAAAAATATTGCATGTTTGGAAATTCGATCTCAAAGCGGATGTAATGTACTTTAAAAATTTGTTTGTTAAAACTTTGGTCAAATTCCAGCTTTATATTTACATTCTTTTTATTATTTTCTATATTTCGCATCTTCAGCACTTGGCAGTGTTATTCGGGTTGAAAATATATCTTTAGAAAATTAATAAAATTTGATTTTGTTTAAGATAACGCAAAGAATCGAAAATTTTATTTTACTTATTTATAATATCAGTGGTAACTCAGTCAGCAAAGGCAATGCTTACACAATTGGAGGGTTGCGCTTTCAGAGCCCGAGCCAGATGTGTTCGTTACAAGTGAATGGGGCACGTAAATTATATTCGTGGTCACAATGTTCTAAAAGTTCTCAATCAATAACTCTGGACTTGGTAGGCCAGACTGGGGGCTTTCTGCTTGGTCTCTGCTTCTAAATTACGAAGACCCAGCTGAAGTAATGTTAGTCTTGTACATAACATTCCTTAAGCTACACGTGCTCCTTGAATGGTGCTAAATGAGTAAACCTTTAATAAAGGATACTGATGTGATACCGTTTGTACGCTAGATTAGTCATCATAAACTGATATATATGTATATATATATATATATATATATATATATATATATATATATATATATATATATATATATATATATATTATATATATATATATATATATATATATATATATATATATGTATATATATATATATATATATATATATATATATATATATATATATATATATATATATATATATATGTATATATATATATATATATATATATATATATATATATATATATATATATATATATATATATGTATATATATGTATATGTATATATATATATATATATATATATATATATATATATATATATATATATATATAATATATATATATATATATATATATATATATATATATATATATATATATATATATATATGTATATATATATATATATATATATATATATATATATATATATATATACATATATATATATATACATATATATATATATATATATATATATATATATATATATATATATATATATATATATATATATATATATATATATATATATATATATATATATATATATATATATATATATATATATATATATATATATATATATATATATATATATATATATATATATACATATATATATATATATATATATATATATATATATATATATATATATATATATATATATGGCAGGCTAAGCCTATGTGTTTTCTGCTTGGTCCCTGCTTCTAAATTACGAGGACCCAGAGGGGATAATGTTACTCATGTCCATAGCATTCCGTAAGCTACAAACGTGATCCTCGGATGGTGCTAAATGAGTAACAGCTTCGCAGTCCTTTAATAAAGGATACAGATATAATACTGGTAGTTTTCTGGATTATTCATCTTAAACTGATATATTTCATCTATAAAAAGTTTTTTGAATGCTATTTTTTCATACTACAACCCTTAAGATAAAAGAAATGCTCCGTTTACAAATACAAGTTATTCACAGTAGTTAACCTTTTCAGAAGTTAAGGAACAGCATATTTTCCCCTTTCAATTTACTTCTTCTCAGAAGCTAGAGATAGTTTCGAGTGATTAGAAAGTGTACAAATTTTTATGAACCGCGGTAGCTCAGTCGGCAAAGGCAACGCTCTCGTAACTGGAGGCTTGCTTGTTTGGAGCCTAAGTTATCCTCCGTTATCGTTAAAGATGACTGGGACACGTAAAATAGGTTCTTGGTCAAAATGTTCTCTAAGTTCTCAATCAATACCTCTGGAAGTGGTAGGCCAAGCCTATAGGCCTTCTTCTTGGTTCCTGCTTCTAAATTACGAGGACCCACTCGAGCAAAAGTAGTACTTTCATACTAGCCGTGCTCATTAAAACGAAAGGCTCACCACTTTTCCTTAATACGAGTAGCGTATGGCTTAATCATGCTTCGTTTGGCCAAGTGCATAAAATACAACAACATATTTTATGTCATGGGATTTGATTATCTGGATAACATATCCTTCTATTTCTGTGTTACATTAGCATAGATTGGCATAGAATATTAAAATCCCTTATTTACATATTTTAATATTAATTTAATAACTTTTGTTTATAAAGTAAGTAGGGGGTTTGCTCGGTAATTCTTATTTTCCCCTCCAGACACGCTATAGACTTAATTCAGGCTCTGTCTGTACAACCTTAGCCAATAGTTAGTGAGTTCTCTTTAAACAATGGTATTTTTTATCACGTGATCAGTTGTGCTTAGGGATTATTCGTAGTATTTTCACCTGAGAAATCCCTACTTGAAAAGTGTGTGTGAGCAGGATCACACTGTCTGGGTGCACGAGGTTGTAAAAGTGTTACCTGCTGTATGGATTTCATGTATCTCACCAGAAATAAAATGTGTTGTGCTTTTAAATGAGTCTCGATAATATTAATATATTATTATCAAATATATTTAGATTTATAAAAATTAAGGAGTTTATTCCAATATATATATACATTCATGTTTTAGATTTATTTCTACATTGTCAATTGATATCATTTCATGTTAGTTCATCAAGAAAATGAAAATGTTTCATGCCTTTAGCGGAATTCTTTGCACGATTTACGAAGAAAAATTCGAAACTTGAATTGAGTGCTCATCCAATTATGCTCCTCTCCGTAAAAAATACTGTGCCAATGACAACCTTTGCACCATTTACTTACGATGAAAAAATTGTCTCCAATATTTTAAAGATAAAAGCATGAAGGTTGAAGGGAAATGAAAATATAGATATAATTGCAGGGTCGTTTGAAAAGAAGTTAAATGTTTGGAAAATCGATATTCCATACAGAAAGAGGTTGGGATGTGCTTCAAAACTTACCAGATATTTGGGTATATCATCAGCTTTACATTTATGTTTTTTATTTATCCTTTTGCTTCGACATCTCTCTCTTGGGCAACTCATTCATAACGGGAAAATATTTTCAAAAAATGAATGATATTGATTTTGTTTAAGATTGCTTGAAGAAGCGAAAGTTTTCAATTTTACTTTGATAAACAGATATGCTTTATGTCACGTTTGTGTTTATTTTATGTTTAGCTTACAGATATTTATTATTTCTGCTTTGAATTTCTTTACATTTCTTAGTATGAATCTACATGTTTTAGATTTTAAAGAGGTTGTTAGGTAAAATCTATACATACATGCTTTGGATCTAATTCTGTATTGTGTAATTCATACCGTTGGACCATATTAGAAATCATTAATCTGTTTTCTAAAAATATTTTATTTATATTCTAACATTTCCTTTGATATTATCCGCAAACTATATTTCAGTAACTATTACCATTTAGAGTTTTTCAGTCTTTTAAGAAATAGTTGAAGAATATTTTTTATCAATCAGATAAAATATTTTTTTTTCTAACGGAATAATATTAATTTTTTACCACGCAAAATATTTCACTGTAGTTACTAGAAAAAAAGAAAATGTTTTGATTTCTATCAAAATCCTTTTTATTTAATTTTGCAGAAAATAAAATATACGAAATAATTTCAAAACTAGAATTAAAGTCTTCTTAACAGTTATACTTCTTTAAAGATATTTCCTATTTATACGCTGAATTTCTTTACATTTCTTAGTATGAATCTACATTTTTATAGAATTTTTTCTCTAAATCATTCGTATTTCTTTTTTAAACGAAAGAGGTTAGGTAAAATCTATACACACATGCTTTGGATTTAATTCTGTATTGGGTAATTCATACCGTTGGACCATAATAGATATCATTAATCTGTTTTCTAAAAATATTTTATTTATATTCTAACAATTCATTTGAAATTATCCACTAATTATATTTCAATAACTACTACCATTTAGAGTCTTTTAAAAATAGTTAAAGAATATTTTTTATCAATCAGATAAAATATTTTTTTTCTAACGGAATAATATTAATTTTTTACCACGCAAAATATTTCACTGTAGTTACTAGGAAAAAAGAAAATGTTTTGTGTTCTATCATAATTCTTTTTATTTAATTTTACAGAAAATAGAATGTACGAAATAAATTCAAAACTTGAATTAAAGTCTTCTTCACAGTTATAGTTCTTTACAGATATTTCCTATTTCTACGTTGAATTTCTTTACATTTCTTAGTATGAATCTACATTTTTATAGAATTTTTTCTCTAAATCATTCATATTTCTTTTTTAAACGAAAGTGGTTAGGTAAAATCTATACATTCATGCTTTGGATTTTAATTCTGTATTGTGTAATCCATACCGTTAGACCATATTAGATATCATTAATCTGTTTTCTAATATCTGTATTTACAATTATTACACACATATATTTCATATTTCTAAGTTGAATTTCTTTACAGTTCTTAGTATGAATCTACATTTTTATAGAATGTTTTCTCAAAATCTTCCATATTTCTTCTTTAAACGAAAGATGTTAGGTCAAATCTGTACATACATGCTTTGAGTTTGATTTTGTATTGTGTAATTCAATCCGTTGGATTATGTTAGATATCATTAATCTCTTTTCTAAAATATTTTATTTATATTCTAACATATAATACCTCATTTGAAACTATCCGCTAACTATATTTCAATAACTACTTACAGCTACCATTTGGAGTATATCAGTCTGCCTAACTTTTCAACGAAGCATTTTTAAAAAATAGTTGAATATAGAATAGTTGAAAATAGTTTTATTTTATCAATCAGATAAAATATTTTTTGTCTAACGAAATAATATCAATTTTTATCACTCAAAATATTTCACTGTAGTTACTAGGAAAAAAGAAAATGTTTTGAGTTCTATCATAATTCTTTTTATTTAATTTTACAGAAAATAGAATGTACGAAATAAATTCAAAACTAGAATTAAAGTCTTCTTCACAGTTATACTTCTTTTCAGATATTTCCTATTTCTACGTTGAATTTCTTTACATTTCTTAGTATAAATCTACATTTTTTGGATTTTTTTTATCAAAATCTTTCACATTTCTTCTTTACATGAAAGAGGTTAGGTAAAATCTATACATAAATGCTTGGGATTTAATTCTGTATTGTGTAATTCATACTGTTGGCCCATATTACATATCATTAATCTGTTATCTAAAAATATTTTATTTATATTCTAACATTTCATTTGATATTATCCGCAAACTATATTTCAATAACTACTACCATTTAGAGTTTTTCAGTCTTTTAAGAAATAGTTGAAGAATATTTTTTATAAATCAGATAAAATATTTTTTTTTCTAACGGAATAATATTAATTTTTTACCACGCAAAATATTTCACTGTAGTTACTAGAAAAAAAGAAAATGTTTTGATTTCTATTAAAATCCTTTTTATTTAATTTTGCAGAAAATAAAATATACGAAATAATTTCAAAACTAGAATTAAAGTCTTCTTCACAGTTATACTTCTTTAAAGATATTTCCTATTTCTACGTTGAATTTCTTTACATTTCTTAGTATGAATCTACATTTTTATAGAATTTTTTCTCTAAATCATTCATATTTCTTTTTTAAACGAAAGTGGTTAGGTAAAATCTATACATTCATGCTTTGGATTTTAATTCTGTATTGTGTAATCCATACCGTTAGACCATATTAGATATCATTAATCTGTTTTCTAATATCTGTATTTACAATTATTACACACATATATTTCATATTTCTAAGTTGAATTTCTTTACAGTTCTTAGTATGAATCTACATTTTTATAGAATGTTTTCTCAAAATCTTTCATATTTCTTCTTTAAACGAAAGATGTTAGGTCAAATCTGTACATACATGATTTGAGTTTGATTTTGTATTGTGTAATTCAATCCGTTGGATTATGTTAGATATCATTAATCTCTTTTCTAAAATATTTTATTTATATTCTAACACATAATACCTCATTTGAAACTATCCGCTAACTATATTTCAATAACTACTTACAGCTACCATTTGGAGTATATCAGTCTGCCTAACTTTTCAACGAAGCATTTTTAAAAAAATAGTTGAATATAGAATAGTTGAAAATAGTTTTATTTTATCAATCAGATAAAATATTTTTTGTCTAACGAAATAATATCAATTTTTTATCACTCAAAATATTTCACTGTAGTTACTAGGAAAAAAGAAAATGTTTTGAGTTCTATCACAATTCTTTTTATTTAATTTTACAGAAAATAGAATGTACGAAATAAATTCAAAACTAGAATTAAAGTCTTCTTCACAGTTATACTTCTTTTCAGATATTTCCTATTTCTACGTTGAATTTCTTTACATTTCTTAGTATAAATCTACATTTTTTTGGATTTTTTTATCAAAATCTTTCACATTTCTTCTTTACAACGAAAGAGGTTAAGTAAAATCTATACATAAATGCTTGGGATTTAATTCTGTATTGTGTAATTCCTACTGTTGGCCCATATTACATATCATTAATCTGTTATCTAAAAATATTTTATTTATATTCTAACACTTCATTTGAAATCATCCGCTAACTATATTTCAATAACTACTACTGTTTAGAGTTCTTCAGTCTTTTAAAAAATAGTTGAAGATTATTTTTGATCAATGAGATAAAATATTTTTTTTTCTAACGGAATAATATTAATTTTTTACCACGCAAAATATTTCACTGTAGTTACTAGGAAAAAAGAAAATGTTTTGAGTTCTATCATAATTCTTTTTATTTAATTTTACAGAAAATAGAATGTACGAAATAAATTCAAAACTTGAATTAAAGTCTTCTTCACAGTTATACTTCTTTACAGATATTTCCTATTTCTACGTTGAATTACTTTACATTTCTTAGTATGAATCTACATTTTTATAGAATTTTTTCTCTAAGTCATTCGTATTTCTTTTTTAAACGAAAGAGGTTAGGTAAAATCTATACATTCATGCTTTGGATTGAATTCTGTATTGTGTAATTCATAACGGTGGACCATAATAGATATCAGTAATCACTTTTATAAAAATATTTTATTTATATTCTAATACATAATACTTCATTTGAGATTATACGCTAACTATATTTCAATAACTACTTACAGATACCATTTACAGCTTATCAGTCTGTATAAATTTTCAACGAAGCATTTTTAAAAAATAGCTGAATAATTTATTTTATCAATCAGATAAAATATCTTTTATCTAACTGAAAACTATTAATTATTTTCCACGCAAAATATTTCACTGTAGTTAAGAGGAAAATAGAAAATCTTTTGCGTTCTATCATAATTTTTTATTTTTTTTTACAAAAAGTAGAATATAAGAAGAATAATTCAAAACTTGAATTAAAGTCTTTACATTTATACTTCTTTACAGATATTTACAGTTATTACACACATATATTTCATATTTCTACGTTGAATTTCTTTGCAGTTCTTAGTATGAATCTATATTTTTATAGAACTTTTTCTCAAAATCTTCTATATTTCTTCTTTAAACGAAAGAGGTTAGATCAAAACTATACATATACACTTTGGATTTAATTTGTATTGTAGAATTATTTCCGTTGGATAATGTTAGATATTATTAATTTCTTTTCTAAAATATTTTATTTATATTCTAACCCATAATACTTCATTTGAATCAATCCGCTAACTATATTTCAATAACTACTTACAGCTAACATATGGAGTATATCAGTCTGCATAACTTTTCAACGAAGCATTTTTAAAAAAATAGTTCAATATAGTTGAAATTAGTTTTGTTTTATCAATCAGATAAAATATTTTTTTTCTAAATTAATAATATTCATTTTTTACCACGCAAAATATTTCACTGTAGTTAAGAGGAATATAGAAAATCTTTTGCGTTCTATCATAATTTTATATTTTTTATTTTTTTTTATAGAAAGTAGAATATACAAAGAATAATTCAAAACTTGAATTAAAGTCTTTACATTTATACTTATTTACAGATATTTACAGTTATTACACAGATATTTCACATTTCTACGTTGAATTTCTTTACAGCTAGTATAAACCTATATTTTTATAGAATTTTATTTCAAAATCTTTCATATCTCTTCTTTAAACTAAAGAGGTTACCTCAAGTCTCTATATACATGCTTTGGGTTTACTTTTGTATTGCGCAGTTCATTCCGTTGGATCATATTACATATTATTAATCTCTTTTCTAATACATTTTATTCACGTGTATAAATATAATATAATAATAATATAATATAATATAATATAGATAATATAATATAATATAATATGAGTATAATATAATAATATAATAAAAATGAATATTGTACCGTTAGAAAAAAATATTTTATTTAATATATAATACTTCATTTGAAAGCATCCTATAACAAATTAAATATAGTTATCGGAAAATAACAACTTACAGCTACCATGAGTATATATAATTATATTTTAGAACATTTTATATATGATATTTCTCATTTATATATAATGTTTCAGTATTTATAAAATAGTTGAAGAATTTATTTTATCAGTCAGATAAAATATCTTTTTTATAACATAATAATATTCATTTTTAAAACATAAATAGTTCACTGTAGTTACTAGAAAAAAAGAAAATGTCTTGTGTTATATCATAATTCTTTTTATCTCTTTTTTCTTTTTACAGAAAGAACGAAGAAAAATTCAAAACTTGAATTGAACTCTTCTATACAGTTATACATGTTTGCAGATATTTACAGTTATTAATCTTCACAGATATTGCATACTTCTACATTGAATTTCTTTGCATTTCTTAGTATGAATCTATATATTTATAGAATTTTTTTCTCAAAATCGTTTATATATCTTCTTTAAACGAAAGAGGTTATGTCAAATCTATACATATATCCTTTGAGTTAGATTTTGTATTGTGTAATTCAATCCGATGGATTATGTAAGATATCATTAATGTCTTTTCTAAAATATTTTATTTATATTCTAACCCATAATACTTCATTTGAATCAATCCGCTAACTATATTTCAATAACTACTTACAGCTAACATATGGAGTATATCAGTCTGCATAACTTTTCAACGAAGCATTTTTAAAAAAAATAGTTCAATATAGTTGAAAATAGATTTGTTTTATCAATCAGATAAAATATTTTTTTTCTAAATTAATAATATTCATTTTTTAACACGCAAAATATTTCACTGTAGTTAAGAGGAATATAGAAAATCTTTTGCGTTCTATCATAATTTTTTATTTTTTATTTTTTTACAAAAAGTAGAATATACGAAGAATAATTCAAAACTTGAATTGAAGTCTTTACATTTATACTTCATTACAGATATTTACAGTTATTACACAGATATTTTACATTTCTACATTTCTGTACAGTTCTTAGTATAAATCTACATTTTTATAAAATTTTATTTCAAAAACGTTCATATTTCTTCTTTAAACGAAAGAGGTTAGATCAAATCTAAACATACATGCTTTGAGTTTGGTTTTGTATTCTGTAATTCAATCCGTTGGATTATGTTAGATATCATAAATCTGTTTTCTAAAATATCTTATTTATATTCTAAGACATAATACTTCATTTGAAACTATCCGTTAACTATATTTCAATAACTACTTACAGCTACCATTTGGAGTATATCAGTCTGCATAACTTTTCAACTAAGTATTTAAAAAATAAACGTTGAATATAGAATAGTTGAAAATAGTTTAGTTTTATCAATCAGAAAAAAAATTTTTTTCTAAAGGAATAATATTCATTTTTTTACCAAGGAAAATATTTCACTGTAGTTAACAGGAAAATAGAAAATCTTTTGCGTTCTATCATAATTTTTTATTTTTTAATTTTTTACACAAAGTGGAATATACAAAGAATAATTCAACACTTGAATTGAAGTCTTTACATTCATACTTCTTTACAGATATTTACAGTTATTACACAGATATTTCATATTTCTACGTTGAATTTCTTTACATTTCTTAGTATAAATCTACATTTTTATAAAATTTTATTCCAAAATCTTTTATTTTTATTCTTTAAACTAAAGAGGTTAGGTCAAGTCTATAAATACATGCTTTGGGTTTAATTTTGTATTGCGCAGTTCATACCGTTGGATCATATTAGATATCATTAATATATTTTCTAAAATATTGTATTCATATTCTAATATATAATACTTCACTTGAAAGCATCCTTTAACAAATGAAATATAGTTAGCCGGTAATAACTACTTAAAGCTACCATGAGTATATATAACAATATTTTATAATATTTATATATGATATTTTTCATATATATATATATATATATATATATATATATATATATATATATATATATATATATATATATATATATATATATATATATATATATAGGTTTTCAGTGTTTTTCAGTATTTTTAAAAAATAGTTGAAGAATTTATTTTATCAGTCAGATAAAATATCTTTTTTAGTACAGAATATTCCTTTTTACCCCATAAATATTTCCCTGTAGTTACTAGGAAAAAAGAAAATGTATTGCGTTATATCATAATTCTTTTTATTTCTTTTCTCTTTTTACAGAAAGTACGAAAAAAAATTCAAAATTTGAATTGAACTCTTCTATACAGTTATACGTGTTTGCAGATATTTAAAGTTATTATTCTTGACAGATATTTCATATTTCTACATTGAATTTCTTTGAATTTCTTAGTATGAATCTACATTTTTATAGAATTTTTTCTTAAAATCTTTTATATTTCTTTTTTAAACGAAAGAGGTTAGGTCAAATCTATACATACATGCTTTGAGTTTGATTTTGTATTGTGTAATTCAATCCATTAGTTTATGTTAGATATCATTAATCTCTTTTCTAAAATATTTTGTTTATATTTTAAAATGTTTAAAATATATTCTAACACGTAATTCTTCATTTGAAACTATCCGCTAACTATATTTCAATAACTACTTACAGATATCATTTGGAGTATATCAGTCTGCATAACTTTTCAATAAAGTATTTTTAAAAAAATAGTTGAATATAGAATAGTTGAAAATAGTTTTGTTTTATCAATCAGATAAAATATTTTTTTCTAGAGGAATAATATTCCTTTTTTACCACCCAAAATATTTCACTTTACTTACGAGAAAAACAGAAAATCTTTAGCTTTCTATCATAATTTTTAATTTTTAATTTTTTTTTTTTTTTTTTTTTTTTTTTTTTTTTTTCAGAAAATAAAATATACAAAGAATAATTCAAAATTTGAATTAAATCCTTACATTTATACTTCTTTATAGATATTTAGAGTTATTACACACATATATTTCATATATTTCTACGTTGAATTTCTTCACAGTTCTTAGTATAAATCTACATTTTTATAGAATTTTATTTCAAATATTTTCATATTTCTTCACTAAACTAAAGAGGTTAGGTCAAGTCTATACATACATGCTTTGGGTTTAATTTTGTATTGTGAAGTTCATTCCGTTCGATCTTATTAGATATCATTAATCTCTTTTCTAAAATATTTTATTCAGATTCCAATATATAATACTTCATTTGAAAGCATCCGTTCACAAATGAAAAATAGTTATCGGAAAACTACTTACAGCTACCATCAGTATATATAATAATATTTTATAACATTTTATATATATTTCTCATTTATGTATAATTTTTCAGTATTTTTAAAAGTAGTTGAAGAATTTATTTTATCAGTCAGATAAAATATCTTTTTTTTTAACGGAATAATATTCATTTTTACCATATAAATATTTTACTGTAGTTACTAGGAAAAAAGAAAATGTCTTGAGTTATATCATAATTCACTTTATTTATTTTTCTTTACTGAAAGTACGAAGAAAATTTCAAAATTTGAATTGAACTCTTCTATACCGTTATACGTGTTTGCAGATATTTACAGTTATTATTCTTCACAGAATTTGCATATTTCTGCGTTGAATTTCTTTGCATTTCTTTGTATGAATCTACATTTTTATAGAATATTTTCTCAAAATCTTTCATATATATTCTTTAAGCGAAAGAGTTTAGGTCAAATCTATACATACATGCTTTGAGTTTGATTTTGCATTGTGTATCTCAATCCCTTGGATTATGTTAGATATAATTAGTCTTTTTTCTAAAATATTTTATTTATATTCTAACACATAATACTTCATTTGAAAGTATCCGCTAACTATATTTTAATAATTACTTACAGCTACCATTTGAGTATATCAGTCTGCATAACTTTTCAACGATGCATTTAAAAAAATATAGTTGAATATAGAATAGTTGAAAATAGTTTTGTTTTATCAATCAGATAAAGTATTTTTTTTTCTAAATGAATAATATTCATTTTTTAACAAGCAAAATATTTCACTGTAGTTACGGGGAAAAAAGACAATGTTTTGGTTTCTATCATAATTTTTTATTTATTTTTTATTTTTTCTTATATAAAGTAGAATATACGAAGAGCAATTAAAACTTGAATTGAAGTCTTTACGTTTATACATCTTTACAGATATTTACAGTTATTACACAGATATTTCACAGATCTACGTTGAATTTCTGTACATTTCTTAGTATAAATCTACATTTTTATAGAATATTTTCTCAAAATCTTTCATATTTCTTCTTTAAGCGAAAGATGTTAGGTCAAATCTATACATACATGCTTTGAGTTTGGTTTTGTATTGTGTAATTGAATCCGTTGGATTATGTTAGATATCATTAATATCTTTTCTAAAATATTTTATTTATATTCTAAGACATAATACTTCATTTGAAATTATCAGCTAACTATATTTCAATAACTACTTACAGCTACCATTTGGAGTATATCAGTCTACATAACTTTTCAACGAAGCATTTAAAAAAAATAGTTGAATGCAGAATGGTTGAAAATAGTTTTGTTTTATCAATCAGATAAAATATTTTTTTTCTAAAGGAATAATATTCATTTTTTACTACACAAAATATTTTACTGTAGTTAAGAGGAAAATAAAAAATCTTTTTGCTCTATCATACTATTTTATTTTTCATTTGTTTTTTTTTTACAAAAAGTAGAATATATGAAGAATAATTCAAAACTTGAATTGAAGTCTTTACATTTATACTTCTTTACAGATATTTACAGTTATTACACAGATATTTCATATTTCTACGTTGAATTTCTTTAAAGTTCTTAGTATAAATCTATATTTTTATAAAATTTTATTCTTTCATATTTCTTCTTTAAACTAAAGAGGTTAGGTCAAGTCTATACATACATTCTTTGGGTTTAATTTTGTATTGTGTCAGTTTATTCCGTTGGATCATATGAGATATGATTAATATCATTTCTAATATATTTTAATCATATTCTAATATACAATACTTCACTTGAAAGCATCCTTTAACAAATGAAATATAGTTAGCGGGTAATAACTACTTACAGCTACCAAGAGTATATATAATAATATATTACAACATTTTATATATGATATATCTCATATATATATATATATATATATATATATATATATATATATATATATATATATATATATATATATATATAGGTTTTCAGTGTTTTACAGTATTTTTAAAAATAGTTGAAGAATTTATTTTATCAGTCAGATAAAATATATTTTTTATAACAGAATAATATTCATTTTTACCACATAAATATTTCACTGTAGTTACTAGAAAAAAGAAAATGTCTTAGGTTATATCATATTTCTTTTTACAGAAAGTACGAAGAAAAATTCAAAATTTGAATTGAACTCTTCTATACAGTTATACGTGTTTGCAGATATTTACAGTTATTATTCTTCACAGATATTGCAAATTTCTACATTGAATTTCTTTGCATTTCTTAGTATGAATCTATGTTTTTATAGAATTATTTTCTCAAAATCGTTTATATTTCTTTTTTAAAAGAAAGAGGTTATGTCAAAACTATACATACATGCTTTGAGTTAGATTTTGTATTGTGTAATTCAATCTGATGGATTATGTAAGATATCATTAATCTCTTTTCTAAAATATTTTATTTATATTCTGACCCATAATACTTCATTTGAATCAATCCGCTTACTATATTTCAATAAGTACTTACAGATACCATTTAGAGTATATCAGTCTGCATAACTTTTCAACGAAGCATTTCTAAAAAAATAGTTGAATATAGAATAGTTGAAAATAGTTTTGTTTTATCAATCAGATAATTTTTTTTTTCTAATTAAATAATATTCATTTCTTTAACACGCAAAGAATTTCACTGTAATTAAGAGGAAAAAAGAAAATCTTTTGCGTTCTATCATAATTTTTTATTTTTTATTTTTTTACAAAAAGTAGAATATACGAAGAATAATTCAAAACTTGAATTGAAGTCTTTACATTTATACTTCTTTACAGATATTTACAGTTATTACACACATATTTCACATTTATACGTTGAATTTCTGTACAGTTCTTAGTATAAATCTACATTTTTATAGAATTTTATTTTAAAAACTTTCATATTTCTTCTTTAAACTAAAGAGGTTAGGTCAAGTATATACATATATGCTTTGGGTTTACTTTTGTTTTGCGCAGTTCATTCCGTTGGATCATATTACATATCATTAATCTATTTTCTAATATATTTTATTCACGTATATGAATATAATATAATAATAATGTAATATAATATAATATAATATAGATAATATAATATAATATGAGTATAATATAATAATATAATAAAAATGAATATTGTACCGTTAGAAGAAATATTTTATTTAATATATAATACTTCTTTTGAAAGCATCCGTTAACAAATGAATATAGTTATCTGATAATAACTACTTAGAGCTACCAGGAGTATATATAATAATATTTTAAATAATTTTATATATTATATTTCTCAAGTATTTTTAAAAATAGTTGAAGAATTTATGTTATCAGTCAGATAAAATATCTTTTTTTTAAAGGAGTGATATTCATTTTTAACACATATATATTTTACTGTAGTTACTAGGAAAAAAGGAAATGTTTTGCATTCTCTCATAATTTTTTTCGAAAATAGAATCAATGAAAAAAAAATTTGAAAATCTCTTTAAGTCTTCTTTAAAGTTATGCTTCGTTTTGTTAAAAAATTACTTTATAGGTGACATCCTTTGCAACGCTTTATTTACCGACAAAACAAATTTCAATATTTTCGAAGGTAAAAGAGTGAGAATTAATTAGAAAAAGGAAAAAATACATTCAAATGCAGTTGTATATGTACAATTTATTAAAAAAACAAATGTTTGAAAGTTTGAAAGTTTTGTACATGTTTGAAAGTTTGATCTGAAAGAAGAAAGACGTTCCAATGTATTTCAAAAGTTTATTTGCTTAATATCTTGGTTAGTTTCCCTCTTTCTGTTTAAAATATTTATTTCTTTCATTTCTTTTAGTTTTTTACTTTTGACAAACTCATTCATAGCTGAAACATATTTTCAGTAAAAGAATGCATATTGATTTTATGTAAGATAACGTGAAAAAGTAGAAGTTTGTTTTGTTGAAGCTACTTCGATGATAAACAGTGATATTTTATATCGCCTTTTCTGTATTTCACAAGGTTTGTATTGCTTCAACATATTTCTACTTTCTGCGTTAATTTTCTTTAAATTTCTGAGTAATCCTCAAGATAGTTTCATCGGCAGTAAAGAGAACTATGTTTACTTTTTTGAATTGATATATTTATATATTTATTTATGATTTGTTTCTCTCTATTATGTAATAAAAAATACCTCCATTTCATTAAATTGGGTGATTTAGATAACTGAGAACTTAACCAAAACTAACCATCATTAATTATACCTGCATTGTTTAACTTTATCACAAGGTAAAGACCCACATTTAAGCATTAAATGTCTGATATATAATATGTATGGTATGTCTATGACAAGTTATTGAGTCAATGATATCTTGATAATGTGTTTATTCATGACTATTGCACAGTTTCACATCCAAATATCAAACATGACGGTAAGTGGCTCTAACAAAGAAATTACATTTGGTCAAGGTTTATACAGCAACTCTTTCTGAAGATGCTCTCTTTCAATTCTTACCCGTCAAGTGCTTTTATATGGAGTTATTAACGATATAAAATTCCTTTATATTCTTAGACATGGTGCTTTTGTCAAATGTATTCAATAATTTTAGTACAATGATTATTTACATCTACCGTAAAAAGGAATACTAATTTTGAGTAAACTTTTATATATGTTATTTCTCATTTTTGTACACTCATGTCCATAAATTAAGGATAATTCAGAATCACACAGAAATTGAGCTCTAAAACAAAATTTTCACGTGTAGAATTATCACACACATCTTGAAGAATAATATGCAAATTGCAGGAAACCACCAGATGGCGCTGATAGTACGTCACAATGACGAGAGTGTATGAAAGGGGTATATAAGGAATGGTATCAAAGAAGTAAAATTGTTCACAAGCGCTTTAAAAGCCTGTCAGTGCAATAACCGCATAGTTATGGCACAAAGGAAGCATTTGGATGATTTTTTATGTGGTAGAATTATCGGACGACTGGAATGTGGACGTACCCAGCTGGAAGTATCCGAGGAACTTGGAATCGCCCAGAGTGTCATCTCCAGGCTTTGGCAACGATTCAAACATGATGGTATTGTGAGTAGATGTTACAGCACAGGTCGCCCCCGAGTTACTAAGCCGAATGATGACCGGTATTTGGCAGTTACTGCCAAAAGAAACAGACGGAGCACAACATCAGACCTGTCTCGTCAGCACTCTTCAGCTACCGGTACGACAGTTTCAAGGCAGATCGTGTACAGACGCTTAGGGAACATTGGTCTATATGCTCGTAGGCCTGTCAGATGTGTTCCCCTTACCGCAACTCACTGTCGCCTGCGATTATGCTGGGCTAGAGAGCATGCATTGTGGACACCGCAACAGTGGTCTTGTGTGATGTTTTCCGACGAGTCCAGGTTCAGTTTACATTCTGATTCTCGCCGGACTTTCATATGGAGAGCGCCAGGTACCCGTTACCACCAAGAGAACACCATTGAACGACACCGTTACGGTGGTGCAGGATGGCTCGTTTGGGGAGGAATTATTCTTGGTTCCAGAACTGACCTGCATGTTCAGAGTGTAACGATGACAGGCCACATCTATCGGGATGTCATTCTGGAACAACATGTACGTTTGTTTCGGTGCTCCATGGGTCCTGAATTTCTGTATAGGGATGACAACGCCCGACCTCACCGTGCAAACATTGTAGACGAATGCCTTCAATCGGAGGATATCACCCGTATGGATTGGCCAGCATACTCATCGGACTTGAATCCAATAGAGCATGTGTGGGACATGCTTGGCCGACGAATTGCAGCCCGTCAACCCCCTCCCAACTGTCTTTCGGAACTTCGGATGGCATTGCTTGATGAATGGTGTAATTTTCCCCAAGATCAGATTGATAATCTGATACTCAGCATGCGTAGGCGTTGTAACGCTTGTATTGCATCGTCCGGGAGACATACTCCGTATTAACCATCATACTAACCATGTTATACTGTTTTCTGTAAATAGGCTCTTTTTTTAAATTTGCTCCAGGGAGTAAAAATCGCAATTTTTATTAATTATGTCAAACATATAGCATCTTTTTTGCTCTTTACGTTTTGTTTAATAAATAGACTTTACAAATAAGTCAAATTTGTTTTGCTTTTGTCTCTCTCATTGCCTGAACTTCATTATCCTTAATTTATGGACATGAGTGTAGATTTTTTTATTCTGCATAAATTTTCAACAACACATATTTTAAATTAGCTTAAAAATGTATTTCATTAGTCAGATAAAACTTCTATTCTCTAAAAGATTTATAATCAGTTTGTTACCACATAAAATATTTCATTGTAGTTATGTTACAAAAAAGAAAAAGTCTTTCGTTTTTATCATAATTCTTTTGCATCAGAAAGTATAAAGTATGAAAAAATATTGAATTGATCTCTTCTTTATAATTATGCACCTTTTAGTTTAAAAAAACCTATTTTATAACCCTTCACAATGCTTTTTCTTTTTACAGAAAACAAATTCCAATATTTTCGAAACTAAAATCGTGAAAATTAAAATGAAAATGTAAAATATAAATTCAAATGCATGCTCGGTTAAAAAAAAAATAAATGTTTGAAAATTCGATCTCAAAGAAGAAAGATGTGGTAATGCATTTCGAAAGTTTGTTTGCTTAATATTTTGGATAAATTCCAGCTTTCTGTTTAAAACTTTTATTTTATCTATTTTTTTGTATTTGTTGCTTTTCATTTTTTGGTCTTGACAAACTCATCAGAAATGAAGCATATTTTCAGAAAATGAATTCATATTCATTTTGTGTTAACGGAAAGAAGCAAAAGTTCGTTTGTGTTACTCTGATGATAAGCAATGATATTTTATACAGCCGTTTCTGTATTTCGCAAGCAGAAAAGTTTGTATTGTTTGAAGATATTTCTTCTTTCTACAGTAAATTTTTAAAAATTTTTGAATATCCCTCTATATCTGTTCACAGGAAGTGAAAGTCTCTATATTTATTTTTAATTGAGGTATTTTCATGTTCGTGTATAATGATTTGTTCTAATCCTTTATGTAATAAAAGAAATACCTCCGTTTCCAAAAATTGAGACATTTAGTTAATTGAGAAAAAAATTAAACCACTATGGTTTAATTTTTTCAAAAGTTAAAAATCCATATTTAGACTTTTGATTTTTTTCTAAATTTTTTTCTATTTAAGTGCATTATGTTTACATTTTAAAACAAATACGTTTAAAAAGCATTTAACTAAAAATGAGCCAACTGAAAATAATCTGCAAAATGTATTTATTATTCTGTCTAGAAAGGATAGTCAAACCTGTCTATCTCGAATCTCTTGGGATTAAAAAAAAAATTCGAGATAAACAGGTTTCGAGATACGCAGGTTTTATGAAAATAGACTAAGAAAAATTCTTTACACAATACAAAAGATTGAAAATTTGCAGTACTTTCAGTTTTATTTACACACGTTACAGAAAGTAATCCATTAGGAGTTTTTGATGCAAAACTTTTTTAGACTGGACAGTTTTTTGTAGTTTTGACACAGTGGCAAACAATTTGATCAATATTTTCTTGGGATTCAAGAAATATTCTTAGTGTTTCAATGACTTTTTCTGTTTGTTTTTTTCCCGTAACAATTTTTTCTACATCGATGTTATCCTCTTTGCCATGATGCTCTTCATTCTCAGAAGTTCCACGAACGTTTTCTAAAATTTCGGAATCAGTTAATAATGTTCCGCTTGTTACCACTGATTCATCTACTTCTATAAAGCCTTTAAATGAAGTTTCAGCATTCAGTTTCTGTCTGATAATCATCCATTCCTTCGGGTTTTCATCAGTTTCCTCGGCCGGTTGGTTGATCTTCGTTTTCCTTCTATTGACCCCTCCTCAACCCCCATCCCTTATTCTTCCAGAGCAGAGAACCCGTTTTTAGTACAATTCCCACCCAGTCCCTGACCAAATAACTCCCCTAGAAAGAAAACTAGAAGTGTATTTCCTGGAAATGGGAACTTGTGCGGTTGTCAACGCAATAAGGCTCTAAACTGGAATGTTGTGTTTCTTACGAAAATTCGAGATAGACAGGTTTGGGAAAAAATAATTTGAGATACGTTTGGAAAATACGTTAAATTTTTATTGAAAATGTAGGGAAATTGAAAAAATTCGACATAGACAGGTTTTCGAGATAAGCAGGTTTCGAGATAGACAGGTTTGACTGTATTGTTATATTTCTACATTTCCATTCTAAATCTTTCCTATTTATTAAATCTTAACACCTTGTATCAAGTGTACACATTCCTACATTGGATTTAGTTGTAGGATTTATATCATCTGATTTTCATCCATTGATCTATTTCTAATAGCATTTCATTTATATCTTGATAATAGGTTATGGTGTTTCATTCAAATAAATTCTCTAACTGCTGTGCAATAACTATATACAGGTACCATAAAAAGATATAGGTTCTTTTATGTATGATATTTACCTTTTATTTGGAGGTTTTCAGTCTGCATAAATTTACATCAACACATTTCTTTAAATAGCTTAAAATTTCTCTTATCAATCAGATAAATATATGTGGTTTTTAATTATATAATATTAATTTTGTTACTACATAAAATATTTCACTGTAATTAACAGGACAAAAAGAATATATTTTGAGTTTTATGATACTTCTTTATTCTAGAGAAAGTAGAATGTATGAAGAAAAAATTAAAAATTAAATTGGAGTATTCTTTATTGTTATGATCAGTTTTGTTCAAAAAATCTCTTTTGTAAGTGTCACCCTTTACAACTCTTTATTTACTGAAGAAACAAAAACAATATTTTCGAAGTTAACAGCGTGAGTATTAAAAAGAAAAAAAGGAATATATATTTTCAAATGCATGGTTATTTACAAAAACATACACGTTTAAAAATTCGATCTCAAAGAAAGAAAGATGCCGTAATGCATTTGAAAAAATTATCTGCTTAATATCTTAGGTAAATTCAAGCTTTATGATTAATTTTATATTTGTTTTCTTTTTTCTTTCTTTTAATTTTGTTTTATTTTTTTATGCTTTAAACTTTTTGCTCTTGCCAACCTCATTCAGATAGGAAACATATTTTTAGAAAATGAATGCATAAGATAACATAAAGAAGTAAAAGTTTGTTTGGTGTTATTTCAATTATAAAGAGTTATATTTTATATCGCTTTTTCGGTACTTCACAGGGTTTGTATAGCTTTAAGATATTTCATCTTTCTAATTTAAAATTACTGTACATTTCTTTGTATGATTATGTATCTATTCTTCTGAAGTAAATTGCAGAATGTCATTTAATAAAAATTGAGATTTTTGGATATTTACATATGCTCTTGTATTTTGTCATAAAAGCATTATCTCCGATACTTAATATTCAGAGATTTTATGAATTGGGAAAAAACGCTATGAATTAACATTTATACGGTGTAAAAACATACATTTAGACATAAAATTTCTAATGAACATTATTTCTTTTTGTTTACGGGCATTATGTTTTGTTTTCCATTTTAACAAAAATACGTTTATAAAGCTTTTTACTAAAAACGGTCCAACTCAAAAAAATTGTAAAAATTCTACATTATCCTCTCTAGAATCTTTTTGCTACATAATTATTTTTTTTTCTAATGTACTGCTATATTTATATTTTCTTTCAAAATCTCTTGTATTTTATACAGTTCGATACATTTTATAAAGACTAGACATTCATGCATTAGATTTAATTGTGGGATATATCATCTGATGTTCTACCTTAATTAATCTAATTTTAATGGCATTTTATTAATATTCTACGGCATGTTCCATACAAATGTATTTACTAACTATAGTACAATAGCTAATTAAGAAGCAAAAGGTTGTTTGGTGTTACAAATAATGAGTTATATTTTATATCGCTTTCTCGGTATTTCACACAATTTGTATAGCTTTAAGATATTTAATGTTTCGACGAAAAATTACTGTAAATTTCTTTGTATGATTTTGTATCAAATCATCTTAAGTAAATGAACTATGTCATTTTTTAAATTCAGATTTTTGCATATTTATGTATGTTATGATATCCTGTATTATGTCATAAAAGCTTTACCTCCGCTACTTAATATTCAGAGATTTTATGAATTGGGAAAAAACGCTATGAATTAACATTTATACGGTGTAAAAACATACATTTAGACATAAAATTTCTAATGAAAATTATTTTCTTTTCGTTGACGGGCATTATGTTACGTTTTCTATTTTAACAGAAATGCGCTTATAAATCTTTTCTCTAAAACGGTCCAACTCAGAAAATTTTTAGAAATCCTATATTATGTTCTCTAGAAAATTTGAAATTTTTGCCACATAATTATTTTTGTCCGATGTATTGCTACATTTATGTATTCTTTCAAAATCTTTTGTATTTTATACAATTCGATACCTTTTATAAGGACTAGACATTCATGCATTAGATTTAATTCTGTAATTCATATCATCCTATGTTCTACATTATAATTAATCTAATTTTAATGGCATTTTATTTATATTCTACGACATGTTCCTTGCAAATGTATTGACTAACTATAGTACAATAGCTAATTAAGTACAATATCGTACAATAACTAATTAAGAAGCAAAAGTTTGCTTGGTGTAACTTCAATAATAAAGAGTTATATTTTATATCACTTTTTTGGTATTTCACAGGGTTTGTATAGTAAGATATTTTATCTTTCAACGAAAAATTACTGTAAATTTCTTTGTATGATTCTGTTTATATAGCTTTTTACCATAAACTGACCAATTCAGAAAATTTGTAAATCCTATATTATGCTCTGTAGAATCTTTTTTGCCACATAAATTTTTTTTCTAATGTATTGCTACATTTATATTTTCTTTCAAAACATTTTGTATTTATTACAATTAGATACCTTTTATAAAGACTGGACTTTTATGCATTAGATTTATTTGTGGGATTCATATCATCCGATCTCCTACCTTATAATTAATATACTTTTAATTGCATTTCATTTATATTCTAAGACATGTTTCATTCAATTATATTAACTAACTATATTATAATTATTAATTACAATTACCATAAATATATTTACAATTCATAATATTTTCATTGGGTTTTTTTTTATTCGACGTACTTAACCTTTCACCAAAATATTTCATTAACCCCTTGACGCTCGGGTATTTTTCACAAAATTGTAACTAAAAACATCGGGTTTTTTATTCTACATTTGAAATGTACTAAATAATAAAAGGGTAAAAACAAAACAAAAATATGTAGATGTGTAGTTGAATCATATGTCTCGTTATTTGCAAAATGTAAATATTTTTTTATTAGCACGTATTTTCTATGTGACATGGTTAAAAAAAAATTCGTTTTTACCTCAAATCTATTTCCCACAGAACGTAGGATGTATATAGAAGAATTCAATTACCTTTAGTTCTATTAAAAAATATTTTGGTGACATTATTTAATATGCTCTCTCCAGTGAGAAAAATATATAGCTTTCAGTATGTTTTAAGCTTAAAACGTGAAAATTTTAGAGAAAAAGAAATGTGTAGTTTCTAATGCATGCTCGTTTAAAAAAAGTTTCATGTTTGAAAATTCGATCTGTAAATAAAGAAATACGTTGTAATGCATTTTAAAAATTTGTTTGCTAAAATTTTGGTCAAATTCCAGCTTTACACTCATTTTTTCTTTTCTATTCGCATCTTTAGCTCTTAGCAAATTCATTCAAAGTGAAAAAATATTTTCAAAAAAAAAAGATGCATATTGATTTTGTTTAAGATAACGTAAAGATGAGAAACCCCTTTTATAAATCCGTTTTTTATTTTAAAGATAAACATCAATATATGCTATGTCACCTTTTCTTTAGTTCACTCGGTTTATTTATCGTGAATACATTTCATATTTTTACGTTATTTTATTAAAATTTCGTAGTATTAGTTTATATATTTATACTATTTTTTTCGCAGCTTTTACATTTATGTAAACCAAAGACCTTATGTCAGGTAGATACATTCGTGTTTTAAATTTTTCTATTTTCTGCAATTTGTATCAGTTGATCATCACTGATATCCTTTATCTTTTCTCTTAAAGAGCATTTCATTTATATTGAGATAAGATTCGTAATGCAAAATTTATTGTTGACGACTATAAAACAATATCATTTTACAGTGACCAAAGCAGGATTTACTATTATTTTATATTCTTGTATATCTGATGGTTCATATATATGTAGATTTATTCAGTGTGCATGACACATAACTCTTTAATAACGCATATTTATTAAAAAGAACACATTTTTTTATCACAAAAAAATAT
>CM063508.1:65228045-65240545 GCA_032207245.1 Pardosa pseudoannulata | reverse complement strand
AACTTTAATTAGTGTTTTGATGTCGACTGCATTCCTATATTTCAAAAGTTTGATTAGAAAGACATTTGGCTTTTTTTTTGCCTCCAATAAACTACTCACAATTCATACCTTTGCTTGACTACCTAAATAGATTCAAAATAATTGCTAATAGTTTGTGTATTTTCTGAGGAAACAGTCCTTAAAAATATTACATGTTCCCTTGTCTACTCTGCAAAGACTGGAATTTTAAGTTCCCTACACACACCTCCAATCTATATTGGGCATAAAAATGAAGTAGAAACGAGTATCTTACAAAACAGTTCGTAGGCTATTCCACTAGGCTAATCGAAAACAAGGAGATTTTACTTGTTTCATAACCCGAACTAATTATGTTCTTTATGTTCTATATTATTATATTACTGAATATAACTATTGCAAACAATTTGTACTATCCCAAAATTCTACACCAAAAATTATTTCTAATTTATAAAATAAGATTATATATTTTTAAAACTGTAAAAAAATTTTATTTCTAAAAAATGAGTTGACCTGATAAGTTAGCATATGTTGAAAATCCTTAAAATGTTATTTAAATTTCATATAGCGTTTCACTCATTGTGACTATCTAAATTATAAACGGATTCCCCTTATTTAGAACCAAAGTTTTACATGAAATGGATGCTAGCAGCCATTTCGATTCTCAGGTTAATTAATGTTCGTGAACTATATATTCATCGGGTGACTACAGATGTACCATTCTAAAGATGTTTAACTTAATCCTTCATTCTATACAAACATTACGAATTTCCTTAATATAGATTTAATTATCCGTTTTGATTTTAGGTTTACACATTTGTAGTGATTGTTGACAATTTTATACTTCTTATTATACTTCATTTTACCTTTATACACATTCTTATCTTAGTTCTAATTTTGGATAATTCCAAATTAAACGAAGGTCTGCTAACTTGACAACACGGGTTTTAACCGTTTTAAAAAAGTCTAGATTAACTTGTGTCTCAATACCATCCAGCACATAGATTAATGTTTTTACAAGAAAACCAATATGTTTTTACTGAATTATATGACTTGTAAAATAAATGAGATTGTCGGTTGAGTATAATTTAATTTATTTAGCACTTAGACCAAAGTGCATAGGTGTTTAGAGCGATTACACAGACAACCAGTACACTTTAACTTCTTTTATTGAAAGATCTTGGATAAAATGGGTATATACAAGGAATATATACAAAGATCCACATAATGGAGAATTTCTGCTGCCGATAGCAGATGTACACCCATTCTTCTTCGGCTGATTCTCGTAGAGATGAAGTTGATTGCTCCCTAAATATGTTTCTGTTAACTTGGCAGCAAATGTAAGAGAAACCTTTTCTTTTTACACTCTACTACTCTCGCTACGTTTTACACTCTCGCTAATACTTACAGGCTACTTGGTAGCAAAAATGAAAAAAAATCTTCTCTGCTTAGACTCTGCTTGTCTATACACCAGGATTTGGCCCGAAGTCCACAAAAACAAAGCCACCAAACGTCTCACCAAAAGTTACCTCTCTCTAGAGGGGTCGCTGTGTAAGCGACGCTTGTTTCCAAAAAGAAGAGCCTCGAAAGATGGCTCGCTCTCCTTTTTAAATCTTTCCGAAGTGACGTCGGATTAGCATGACATCACTCTTTTTCTGGGACCTTCATAGACTGGGGAGGTTTCGAGGGTTATCGATATGCCTCTATATTAATTTATGTCGGCCAGCTATCAGAGGCGTGACAGCTATTATTCTATAGTGTCACAACCCTATAATTCATGGCTCCACTCCATTGTTACGCCGGTCCCATCTGCCTGAGAATAAAGGCTGAACAACAGCCGATAACCTCGCCGGTAACAAGTTGGCCATTGTACTACGAGGCATAAGTCTGGAACTCCACAGTACATACATTATTTTTTGTATTCTGTAGATTCAACCCACATTACTGAATATAGTAATTTAAAATAATAAATGATTTGTTGAAAAAGATTGTTAGAGAACTGTGTATTGCTCACTTGGACATAAAATCAAAGTTTTTAGTTTTCTCATTGTTAGTAGTATATTTTTATAATAGTATAAACACACACCAAATGAAATTAAATACAAATTCAAATACCTGCACATACATTTGATAACACCTACATATTCGTAAATGTTATATATCAAATTCATGTAAAATATTTTTTTATTCTTTAACTCAAATTTCTATAAGTATGAATCATTTTAAAATTTCAAAAAAATTCAAAAACTGTTATGAAACTAGCATATAGCTCTTCATATGACGGGATCAGTAAAATTTTTAATTTTCCAAAATTGTAAAGTACCTTATGAGGCAGGTAAAAAAATAATTTCTTTTTTGGCTGAGAATTATCTTTCAACAAATGTGATCGATTAAAGTTATCACACATGTATCTATTTTATTTTATAAAAAACATAAAAAGTTGAAAAATAATAAAAAATTATTTTAAAAATAATAAAACACTTTAGGAATAAAAATTTAATAAAAAACAGAAAGTATTAGATTAGTTCGACATTTAGAAAACTTGGCTATCGTCAGGGGCAGAACTGTCAACTTGAGAAGTACGCCGATCAAATAAGAAGACACTCCACCAAACGCTCCGCGACTACACATGGTGAAGGGACTAATTAGAATATATGAGGGTCAAGTAAAAACAGTCCAGAAATTTAAATATTACGCTTCGTCCTCGCTATCCTATCAAGAATGAATTTATTACAGAATAAGAGGGAGAATAAGGCTTGAAATAATAGCATTAAATGCTCGAAAAGCGGGAATGGGGTGGATTTCGAACTCGCTTTGAATTTTGCTAACCCTAACTCATAAAAACTCCAATATGGATGCTTGTGTCCATTCCAGGTACAACCACTTCATAAATTCGCAGACAGACAACTTAGGCTATTATTATATTAAAATTTCAAAAAATTTCAAAAACTATTATGAAATTAAAAAAATTTAAAATAAATTTAGATAAGGAAATTAATTGAAATTAGCAATTATCTTGATATAAAAATGAGGAATATCATATTAAGTATAATTGCAGTTCACAGAATAAAAAGATAATTAGCTTCTATTTTACAAATGTTAAAAGTTGTTTAGTGGATAAGTAGATTTCCATTTTCTTTTACTTTATATAATTAAGATTTACGGAATATAAAAGACAATAAAACTCTATATGGCATAAAAATTTATTTCTAATTGGCAAATTTCAAAAATTATGTTAAGGTCAAATGTATTTTTACTTTTTATGTTCTTATTTAATCTTTTGGTTTTTATAACAATACTAAAGTCTTTTTATAAAATGAGACCCTTATTACTGAAAAAGTTTATTCGAAATAGAGTAAAACTCTGAAAGGTACTATGTTCCTTTAAGGTTTGGTTTGTAGAGGTACGATCTACATTTTGTAAGAGGAAGGTCAATGAGAGGGTTGTAAAGTTCAGAATGGGTTTTGAACAACTAAAAGCCCCATGCTTTAAAAGACATTTTAACTCAAAGCCTCGGCAATCCCCTTAAATTAGGATTTTTATAAGAGTTTTAAGGGAGAAAAAGAGTTGTTAGACAATAAATTAAATGATTTTTTGTGCATATCTGTTCAAAGTTTTCTTCTAAACTTTTCCCTTTATATGTGAAACGACATAATTATATCCGTTTTTTTAAATCCATCTATCAAACCTCAAGTTTTCTAGAAAACAGGGATATTACTACAAATAAAATTGAGTACCAAATGTTCTTTGAACTATAATCTATTATGTCATTTTACTTTCATGGTATAATTACTGAGTGGGTCCAAAAAAGTGAAAAATTAAATTTTAAAATGGATACTTCAATAATCTTTCCTTTCTATAATATAAAAAGAAATTCCCCGACATCCAGGACTAAAATGTGTTTAAAAAAATTTTTGATTTACTGAACAGCGAGAAAAATCTTCTTTGAAAGAGCACAATCTCACGTATCACTCTAAATTTTGCTATTTACTTCAGAGAAAAATCTATTTTGAAGTTATTTTTTTCTCTTTTTTTGCAAAGAACAGATATCCTTTAAAATAGTTTACAATAAAAAACAACACTTTAGATTTATACCATTTATTAAACTGCGTAGGAAAAAAACATTATATGACTATATATAAATTCAATATATTTGAGAATAATAATTTCTCTTCAAAGAAGAAGATTTTACGGTAATAAGCAGGCAATTTCAAACAGATACCTTCCTAATAAAATAATAATAGCAATTACGACAGAATATTTTCACTTTTCTAAGGAGAGGTTGGGAAATGGTGGAGCAGAAAGACCCAGTACCTAAAGCCGTGGATTTGTAACACATTAATTAGATGGATGTCCATAGAGTTCGGAAACGACTTAAGGCAGAGAATGCAAATTTCGTTAGCTGAATACATTTACTATGGTTTAAAATCTCTAGTTAATTCCATACAAATGACTTTGAAATATGATTTTGTTTTCATTAAACAATTACTACATATCCACAAACATCCTTTACATTAATTATAATTATTACTAATTGTTCTCTAAACATGCAGCTTAAATTGTCTGTCAGTGTTTCGGGTTTAACGCAAAATCGGAGTTAACTCATTAAGTCTTCATTCATCTGTCCTAAGAACCTTCAAAGAGATAGAATCTTGTCTTTCTAGATGAATCTTGAATATAAAATCCAGTAGCTACAAGTTATATATTCGAAATACACGTTATATAGGGTTTCATGATCAGGCAATTCCAGGTTTGGTTTGGTTTGGAGCGCTACGGTCTACTGTTTTGCACACGAGGTCTAATGAGACCGGGACATACTGCTTAAAGTCGATTCCGAACCTCTACGAACATTCTTTCCATAGTGGGATTCGAACCCACGAACTCCAGTACTGACGATCAGAGTCCTAATCAATCGGCCAGCGTTCGGCTTCAGGCAATTCCAGATTTCTGCGTATAAGAGAACTGTGGTCTTTCTCGAGAGAGATAATTAATGAGCATATCCCAATGAGGTCACAAAAAATAGTAAAAATGAAATCTTTCCCAAATTCCTAATCTGTATATTTTAATACATTCAGTTATGTACAGAGCAACGGTGGTGCAGAGAATAATTTTAACCAGAAAACCATTAGCCATCATCATGGTGAAATGAAATCACAAAATTATTATTATTCATACTTTGCAGTTTCATTCAGTACGTATCCTCGAAAACTGCATTGGCCACTTCTGCTTCCTGCTTGAAAATATGGAGATTAAGACATTTAGATGCTGGGTAAAATATTTTAAGGAATTAGAATGGGATAGAGGAAAGTTTTAAGGAAATATGAAAGTTAAATAATTTTGATATATTACACATATGTGTGGGGGTGCGTGTACATATATGTAATGAAAGAATTATATGTTACTTAGAAAAAAATAACTACTTTGCTAAACATAAAAGTATTTCAGAGCAATCATAAATGATATTGCGATAAAGGATATTCCCTATACAGAAGGATTACTGCAGAAAGGTATACATAAAATATAAAATTCTAATAAGTCGACCCTACATGAAACACAATACATAAATAATTCTTTTCAATTGTAAGTCTTTTAAAGTACTCAAATAATTCTGCTCTTAAAAATATTTTATATTTTACGTAATTTATAATTAAATTTTCTAATTTAGAATAATCAGTTTCCAAATGAATTTTTATGTTTTAAATCAAATATATAAATTAGTTTATGTTTGCTTTTATTCCAATAAGTTATTCTTTGTATATTTTTAATTAAGTTATGTTTACACTTCAATCAAGTGTTAATTAGAATTGTAAAAATTATTTAAATATTTGAAAAGAAAAAATGTTTGATGAAAGTAAGTTATTTAAACTTTTCCTGTGCTTTATTTGCACAACAAATATATTTTGTTATGTTATTAATATTGTTGATATTTGCTTGCTTTTTTACAATTACTTGGTAAACTAAACAGAAAAAACTTCCATTTTTTGCAGAAAAAAAACATTTAGTTTTATTCCACAAATAAATTATTTTACTATTACCTTGTATTTTCTATTTTATTTCGTTTGCGAATAAATGTCTTATTTTATTCCTATCATTTTAGTTTCTTTTAGAATACAATTTTTAACTTTCTCAGAATGATTTTGAATTTAAGATTTGTTTATACACGGCAAGAATATAAACTTATACTTTAAAAAATTAAATTTCATTTACCATTTGTTAATAAACTACGAGTTTTGTGGTCAAGATGTACAAGCCTATGCATACTCAATATAATTTTTTGTATATATATTGTAACATCTAGTTTTTACTTTCTTAATGATTTTAATATTTATATATTATACAAAACATTTTGAATATATGTTATATTCAGATAAATTCTCATAAAAAAAACTTTGTAATTTAAATCTGCAAAATCTAATATGTAATGGTTTATTGATAATCTTATATAAGAACTTTATATAACTACTAATTATTAAAAAATATTATAGCCACAAATTCCCATTGTTTAGAAGAATGATTTTTAATATACATGTTGTTATAAATTATTAAAATTTTATTGTCTATATATATATTATATATATATATATTCTATATATATTATATATAGATATATATATAATATATTTATATATATATATATATATATTTATATATATATATATATATATATATATATTATATATTTATATATATATATATATATATATATATATATATATATATATACATATTATATATATATATATATATATATATACATATATATATATATATATATATGTATATATGTATATATACATATATATTTATATATATATATATTATTATATATATATATATATATATATATATATATGTATATATATATATATATATATATATATATATATATATATAATATATATATATATATATATATATATATATATATATATATAATTCAAACGGCCGGCCATATCGAATTATAGCCCCCATTCTTTTTATTTGCCCCGGGCTAATGGGCAAGGAGAAACCTAAGCTATTATCTTATAATGAATAAAGCAGTCGTGGCTTCACTGAAAAATAACATGCAATTCTGAGAACAGCTTAAATGTTTATTGGGGAGCTGTTAAAATAAGGCATCTTAAACAGTCAGACGAGAGAATGATCATGAACACACGTGCTGGAGTTTGACCCCAAAGCGAGACTGAGACAAAATCTTTCCAGAGAAAGCAGCATGTCGGCGAATTTAACAACAAAAATAACTTATATCGGATGAGAAAAATTGAGGTATTTGCAGCAACAGCTGGAAAATGGGTTTGAGTGGACAGAACATTTACATGTATTACACAGAAAGTTTTTGGAAATGGATTGGAAGAATTTCAAGCCGGGGACGCTCCTATAATTACGATATTGTGGCTAGGAAAATAGATTTGAAGGAAATAGAATAGGGCTAGAATTTTTATGAACTATCAAATTATAATAATTTTTATATATTACATATATATGTGTGTGCGTATGTTATTATGTAAAATATTATGTACATTGCTAAGAAAATTTCTTTTAAGAATTTGTTATTGGAACGAAATTTTGCCAGAAATCCGATATTCCTATATCATTTAATTCTGAAATATAGGGAGAATTAAGAAATTTATTTTATTCTCTACCATAACGCTGTGACTATAACTATTCCTCTAGCATAACCTAAATTTCTTTATGATACCAGTTAAAAAAAATTCCTGTTTAAAAAAGTAAAAATATCATATGTAAGGAATACTTGAAAAATTCCATATTCATTTCTAATTGTTTTATGCCTTTGAAACTTAAGGACTGCTGACATTATAAATCATATACCTAAAGTTACTACTAAATATAATTTATTTATTTTAAAACATAAATTCTAATAATTCCGATCTTTTAATCACATTTTCATATAAAAAAGAAAAATATATATTTTAAATGCTTTTATATTCTTCACTTAAAATTTACTTCGAATTTTTACGATAATAATTCAGATTTATTCGAACATTTAAATAGTTGCATATAAAAATATTCATGAATAAATTTAAAATATTCTCTTTCTTTTACAATTAAAAATTATTAACTACTATAAAAATTAGCAATCATGTTAAATTTTGAACAATTATATAAATATAATGGTAATTACATATTAGGTTTCCAAGTAGATATTATTAAAAATATGACTAAATTTGAAAGTGTATTGACTACTTAAAATAGCTAAATTAGAATGTTTTTTTATTGTTAAACGATAACTATTCTTTTTACAAGACAATTATAAAAAATGATTATCCGTGTTGAAATTTTAACTACTACAAACCATTTATCAATATACGTTATAAGCCGTTTTACCTTTTTTTCTTACTGTGTAATTCTCTTTAAACCGAAACTAGATATTTTACTAGTGAATGGCGAAGATAACTTTTGTAGGTCATCTTTCATTTCAAAAGAGATTTTTCTCATTTTATAATAAGATCACAATAGTTAAAACGCTACATTAATAATGTTCTTTCAGTTTGGGGCTTCAGCTGACTTCTTAGTTTAACCCATAATTTGGCTAAGTCTGGCCGCTACACCGGACATGTATATTCATATCTAATATATAATATAATTGTCAGTGTTTGCCACAGCGGACATTATCTCAAAAATAGAAAATGATATATTTTTTGGTTTATATTACAGAGATCCTAATGTTTACACAGACATGGGAAAATGAAAGAAATTTAAAAAAAATATTTGAAAAATCTTGTCAAATTAAGGGTTAAATGGAGAAAAATAGATTGAAAAGTCGTAAAGTTTGGAAGATCCTGGTGAATTTTTAATCTGGTGGCATGTATTTCCCTGTAGTGGATTCTTTCCGTTTTTCTAAATGCTAGACTTACCTGGACATGAAATATTTATGATTCCTGCAATGTCAAGATTGTTGATTGTTTATTGTTGAACAACTCTGTAAGTGGCAGTCATTTGTGTAGCTTACTGAACTTCTTTAAAATAACTATTTAACGTTTTTAGCTTTGGAAGCATTATTAGGGTCTGAAGAACAAGAAGGCATCTTGTTGTTAATCACTGCTTACCATGGAAAACCGTTTTAGGCATTATGTACCTTTGGCATTTGGTAACTGCAATGTATAAACATCGAAAACGTCGAGTACACATCATCATAGAACGTAGAACTCCTTTATTTAACATCACAACATTATTTATATTTACTACCGTTGCCAACGGGTATCGACAAATACAACGTTGCTAATAGGTAACAACAAATAACACATAATACTAATAAACATGGTAAATGATTACAAATGGTTTTATCAATTTATTACAACCCTTTTATAAGTTCAAAGGACGATTCTGATAGCTTACAGACATTTACATGAGCAATGATGTCCTAATCTGAAGAAAAATATAAAACAATGCATTGGCTCTGTTGAAATATATTTAAACTTGAATAAATTAACATACTTTGGAGAAATTTTACCCAAAAAAGTTCAAGGAATCAAATTTTCTTGGAAGTTGTCTTCGAAGTTAAAACAGAAATGTTTGATGAAAAAAATGTGATAATATATCTGAATGAAATAACATTTACAGATTATTATTGCTTGATATAAAATATTTTTCGCTTGAAGATGATTTAAAAAGAAAAACAATGCTTATAGTTACCGAAGCCCACAGGTTTAAACATAAACATTTGCATGGAGGTTTGTAGATGTTTGGAATAGGTTTTAAGCTCTTGTTTCTCGTCCAAGTTATATATTATGTATAAACATAGCTTATCATGGCCACTTAACGAAGGACGGAATCTTTTGGGAGTATACAATCACCTGAAAGGACTTAACACTGTGAAAAAGTATTACATGTATATTTAAACACTATTTTATCGAAAGCATTTAAAAATAAGTGTACCTTTCTAATAGTTCTGCCTTTGCAGACATTAACTGCTCATGCAGATGAACACATTCAGGTCTTCTGGTTTAATGTATATATAATAAAGTTCACTAGAGAGATACAACGTATTGCTCATTTCAATTTCTGTTCTAAGGTTTATTCAGAGAAACTATGTGCACTAGTTACCAAACAAAGCTGTATTTATGGAGGTGGAATACATTGATATGAGAAATTATTGCCCAATCTAAGATACCAATTCAGTGTTCTGGTATCTAGAACACAGTTTCAGATTCCCCAATAGTATCAATCAAACTGGATTACATTCCAGTATGGACTGTCTGGGTGGATAATTCCGTTTAATTTGTCGGCATTCCTATCGGTCTGAATTTGCCTCTATGTGTTCGACTACATTCTCTATCAGTTTCATATTTAATCTGTTCATTCATGCAAATGCGTGTATATCTCATTTCTATGCATGCGTAGAGTACTAATTATAATCAATAACAAATTGTAGGAAATTTTAGTTAAAATCAAAATTAAAACTTTTTATAGCAATAATAAGAAATTTTAAGGTGCTATTATTAAATAAGTTATCATGTTAAGTTTTTTATTTAATAATATATAAGTTAAAAGAAGTACTGTATTTTTAAGATGTTAACAACCCTCTATATATATTTCGTGTATGCCTCATGGTATGTAGATTATTGAAAAAGAACCAGTACTCAAAGTACTAGTCGATGATCTCGAAGTCGATACTCATATATATATATATATATATATATATATATATATATATATATATATATATATATATATATATATATATATATATATATATATATATATATATATATATATATATATATATATATATATATATATATATATATATATATATATATATATATATATATATATATATATATATATATATATATATATATATATGTATATATATGTATATATGTATATATATATATATATATAAATATATATATATATATATATATATATATATATATATATATATATATATATATATATATATAATATATATATATATATATATATATATATATATATATATATATATAATATATATATATATACATACATATACAAATATCTATATCTGTATCTATATGTAGCTATATATATATATATATATATATATATATATATATATATATATATATATATATATATATATATATATATATATATATATATATATATATATATATATATATATATATATATATATATCTATATATATCTATATATCTGTATGTATACGTAGCTATATATATGTCTATTTAGTGCGTGTGTGTGGATACATATTCGCCTCTGCCTCCTGTCCAGATGATGTTCTTATTTTGACGTATTCGTTCTTTTTACTTTCAGGAGTCCTCCTGTTTCCGCCTGTAAGAGTCGGGAGGAGTGGCTCTCCATTTGGGAAGTAAGTCACGCCCTCCGTAAAATAATTAAAATACGATTATTTGGTAAGCAAAAGGTGTAAAGTCCCAAGCTGGCACACACTCGAGTACAAATAAATTTTTTTTTTGATTTTTTCCTCATTGCCTTTCTCTGCAACAATGTCTAACTTACCGTTTCTGATTTTTAATATATTATACTTGCATTTCTTCTTGGCGTTGTTTATTGTCCAAAAATAATCGCCAAGAAAGAATGGAGTTCTTTTTTCGACCTTACAATAGTCATCGTGCATTACTGGCAACAGTATTGGTACGATTTTGTTAATTGGCGACTGAAAGCACTGGATTTGATAAAACAAATCAACAGCTTTGTTAAATTAACGGCTAATTCAACAAATATTTGAGTATCTTACAGTTGGCCTCTTAGCAAGATTCGCTGTAACCGATCGCAAGTCCACTTATAACGTCTGTAGGTGTGATTCTGACCTTAATAGGTACCTGCTACAATTTTGTATATACTACGATAGCTTAGACAGTCCTAGAGAAGGAAGCCGAAAAAACTCTGAAATTAGCTATTAAAGAATATTCCGAAATATGACAATATATCTCCAAATTCAAGACTGAATTAGGATGCCAAAAACACCAACATTATATATATATATATATATATATATTTTATATATATATATATATATTTATATATATATATGTATATATATATGTGTGTGTATGTGTATGTGTATATATATATATATATATATATATATATATATATATATATATATATATATATTATATATATGTATATATATATATATATATGTATATATATATATATATATATATATATATATATATATATATATACATATATATATATATATTATATATATATATATATATATTATATTATATATATATATACATATATATATATATATATATATATATATATATATATATATATATATATATATATATATATATATATATATATATATGTATATATACCTGCATGCATCCATTTATACATACTAAGAAGTATTTATACTTCCATTCGAAAGAGACTTTACAGAAGACAATGTGTATGTAGGTGATAATACAACCCTTAGACTTATCACAAGATATTTTGGTTATCTTCTCTTCTAAAATATTTCTTTTATTTTGCTTTGC
>CM063508.1:65210545-65220545 GCA_032207245.1 Pardosa pseudoannulata | reverse complement strand
TTAAATATATATACATATATATAATGTATATATATTTATACATGCATATATAGACATACACACGTGTATATATGTATTCATATATATATATATATATATATATATATATATATATATATATATATATATATATATATATATATATATATATATATATATATATATATTTATTTCCATACATATGTATATATATATATTTATACAATAGATGTTTCGATCTGTGAACATTGATTTTTCATTTCAGGCGTCTCGTCTTGGTGCGGTTGTACCACTTGTTGTTCAGGAAGTTTCCCCTGTCTTGGTGGAGGTAAGTTTTCAAAAGAACAGAATTTTTCTTATAGCTTTTCCGTCTCCCTTCCGTATGTAACGGAAGGTTACACGTACCTCTATTAGTCTCTCTACATACCTCTAGTACAGGGGTAGGAAACCTGTTTGTCCTTGAGGGCGCAATACTAAATTTGAAAATCACCGAAGGCGCATATTTTACAGAAAATCAACAGGTATAAATAGGCATTAAAAAGACAGATTTTTTATAACTTTATTTTGTTGGTGTCATAAATAATGATACATATAAATCAGTGCGAAACTTGGGTGTCCATATTTTCATGTAATTTCTTATAATTAGGAATATATTTTGATTCCCATTCCTTAAACAATTATCTAAATTAGCAAAAAAATTCTTAGCTGGTTAGTTATTGAAGATTATAAAGAAATAATTGTTTTCTTCTAATTTCAGATTTTAATTTGATAGTCAATATCAAAATTGGTATGAACGGTCTTAAAATGTCGTTCAATATTACTTTTCTTCTAAATCGCAACACTATTACTACACAACAAACAAATACACTTCCCTTTGTAATCAACGAAACAATATAGATGTTCCCATTCATCGTTAAAATAAATGTTCCTTTTCTTTTACATTTGTCCATGATGGGTTTTGAAAGAAAAGAATTATTTCCGATTACTTGGTAGTTTTAAATGCATGGTCTATGCGTGGTCTATTCGAAATACGATCACACTCTAACAAAAAATACGTGCGTGTGATTAGATACGCTCAAGGTTAGAAAACTGCTAATCTATGCACAATCCTAAACTCAACTGACTACTTGCTGTATATCGCCGTTTGACAAGAGTAAGTAAATTAGTCCAGCGCGGGCGTATTAAAAATCGATCGGGGGCCATGGCGCCCGTGGGAGCCGCGTTGCCTACCCCTGCTCTAGTAGATTAAAATTAAGCTTCACTTTATATATGTATATATCTATCTATTTATACATGATTGGCCTAAGAGCTGTAGAAGACAAAAAAGTTCCGAAATGAATAATAACTATTTTTTCATTATTTAAAATGTAATCATTTAAGAAGGCACTTTCTAAACAGTTTTTTAACAACACCACTTTCTGATAAGCTGTTGACCTTCCGTACAGGAGTTTGTATTCCACTGTGGCACGAATGTTCGTAGCCGTTCGGAATCGGTTTTAAGCAGTAGGTTGTGGTCTCATTAGCATCATTCCATAAAAAGAAGACCTTATCTCTCCAAACCGACCGTGTTCGAATCAATTTCGAATCACATTCCTTCTTTTAAAGAAGTGTGGAGAGATACAGGTAAACATGATGTACCATGGGCATCAACCAATAATATAACTCTTTACAAAGACAAACGCTCTCCTCTGATTGGCCAAAATATTTCTAAACAACCCCTTCCGTTCTATTTCAGGAGGTTGCGTCGTTTGCGTCGTCGGGTCCGGACGTCCAGGAAGAGGAGCGCGTCTTGGCACGGTATGGAACACCGAACAATTCTATCTCTTAAAGTCTACACGTTTTAAAACTGTATCTGTGATATATATCTGCGTGCTTGCGTGTATGCGTGTGTGTGTGCAGTTTTAGGAAATCACCTACGCGTCGGGTGTCTTCTTGGATGTGTGTGTGTAAGTATCGGGTAGCGATTGGAGCATGCGGAATAACGAGGTGTTTTTCTTTCTGACAGGGATCGTGCTGAGATAGCGTTCATGCTTGACGTCATCGTAACTGCAGTCGAAACCAGTCTGGAGGGGACCACGGGAGGCCCTGTCACTCAGCGGTAAGACCCCAAACATTTCCTTTACTTTACCAAATACACCAGCAGAAGATACAAGAACAATTCACAAACCAAAACATCTGGAACATATGTATGCTACTCATGGATCTATATATGTATCTATCACTCTCTATATATAAATATATATATATATATATATATATATATATATATATAAAATATAATATATATAAATATATATATATATATATAATATATAAATATATATATATATATATTATATATATTAGCGTGTGTGTGGATATATATCATATGCCTGTCCAGATGATGTTCTTATATACGTATTTGTTCTTTGTACTTTCAGGAGTCCTCCGGTTTGCTGTAATATAGTCGGGAGGAGTGGCTCTCCATATTATAAGTAAGTCATCCGTAAAATAATTACAATAAGATTATATATGGAACGCATAATGTGTATATAAAGCCCCAAGATAACACACAATATACACATAAATATTATTTCCATTTTATATTCTCTTATCTGCAATAAAGTCTAACTTATAATTATATTTTAATATATTAGACTTGCATTTCTTTTTGGCCTCATTTAATGTCCAAAATAATCGCCAAGATAGAATGGAGTTAACACTTTTTTCTCCATTGCTATCGTCTAAATGCATTTCTGCAACCAGTATTGTAATGATTTCGTTATTCGGCGACTGAACGGACTTGATTTGACAGAACAATTCAACAGCTTCGTTGAACTACAAAAGAAGAAATTCACAGAACAATTTTACGGTTAATTCAACAAATATTTGAGTATCTTACAGCAAGGTTCGAAGTAACCGATCGCAGGTCCACTTACAACGTCTGTAGGTGAGATTCTGACCTTAATCGTTTCCTGCTACAATTTTGTATAGAATACGATAGCTTAGAATATTCTAGACAGTCCTGGAGAATTGCGTCGAACAAAAGAGCCAAAACTTCCGAATTGGCCACTAAAGTATATCCCGAAATATAACAATATATCGCAAAAATTCCAAGACATACTTAGGATGCCAAAAACATCAACATTATATATATATATAAATATATATAAATATATATATATATATAATATATAATATATATATATATTATATATATATATATATATATATATTGTATATATATATATATATATATATATATAAATATATATATATTATATATACATATAATATACATATATATACATATATATATATATATAAATATATATATATATACATATAATATACATATAATATTATACATATATATATATATATATATATATATATATATATATATATATATATATATATATATATATATATATATATATATATATATATATATATATATATATATATATATATATATATACATATATATATATATATATATATATATATATATATATATATATATATACATATGTATATATATATATTTATATATATATATATACATTCTAAGAACTTTTTATACTTCCATTCGAAAGAGCATTTACAGAAGACAATGCATATGTAGGTGATAGTACAACACCTAAAATTATCACAAGATATTTTGGTTATCTTCGCTTCTATAATATTTCTTTAATTTTGTTTTGCAGGAGCCCAAAAAGAAGCGATTTAAACGTCTTCGAAAGTTTTTTCGATCCCTTAACTGCTTCTGTAAAGTACGTATATTTCGTATGAAAATAGTTGCATGTGTATGTGTGTGTGCTTGCCTATGTGCACGTGTACTTATTGGCATGTATAATAGATGTATAAATATATATGTAAATATAAATATGTAAAGTTTGAATTTATAATCACTTGATAAGAATGTTCTCAAAGGAAACTGAATTCTAATATGATTCTCTTTTTTTTCTTTTTCAGAAGAAGCAGTGAAACCCTCTTTCAATAGCTCCTGACCTCTCTCAACTGAACCAAACAACCAACTTAAAATAGTAAACAATAGAAAAATCGGCACCTCCTCCAATAGATGTAATAATCAAAACTGTGATACTAAACACTGTGATAAGAAAAACTGTGATATTAAAGACTGTGATGAACACGACTGTGATGAAGACGACTGTGATACTAAAGACTGTGATATTCAAAATTGTGATTTTTAAGACTGTGATAAACACGACTGTGATACTAAAGACTGTGATATGCAAAACTGTGATATTAAAGACTGTGATGAACACGACTGTGATACTAAAGACTGTGATATGCAAAACTGTGATACCCAAGACTGTGATGAACATGACTGTGATACTAAAGACTGTGATATACAAAACTGTGATATACAAAACTGTGATGAACACGACTGTGATAAAGACTGTGATGAATATGACTGTGATATGTAAAACTGTGATACCAAAGACTGTGATACCAAAGACTGTGATGAACATGACTGTGATATGCAAAACTGTGATAAACATAACTGTGATACTAAAGACTGTGATATGCAAAACTGTGATACTAACGATTATGATGAGCATGACTGTGATACTAAAGACTGTGATGAACATGACTGTGATATGAAAAACTGTGATAAACATGACTGTGATATGCAAAACTGTGATACTAAAGACTGTGATGAACATGACTGTGATACTAAAGACTGTGATGAACATGACTGTGATACTAAAGACTGTGATGAACATGTCTGTGATACTTTGTGATAAATAAAGCTGTGATAAAGAAAACTGGGATAAACAACTGTGATAATGTTGTCTGTGATATATAAAGCAGTGATAATTAAGACTGTGATAAGCAAAACTGTGATAATCAAGACTGTGATAATCAAGTCTGTGATAATCAAAACTGTGATAATTAAATCTCGGATAAACAAAGCTGTGATAAATAAAACTGTGATAACCAAAATGTGATATACATGTCTGTGATAATTAAGACTGTGATAACTAAAACTGTAATAAGTAAAACAGCGACATGTACAGCTGCGATACCAATAAGAAGAAGACTCTAAAAGAACTATAATAACAAACTCTAATTTTAACTATGATAAAAATTTCTTCATCAGCTGTGATAATGATATGACTGCGATAACAATATGAATTTGTTAATGATTTTAATAACGAAACCTAAATGATAAAACAACTGTATGTTCATGAAATTCTCAGATGTAGTACATACCATCCTCTACCAATAAAAATGAAACCAAGCAAAGTACTTCTTTATCTTTAACTCCACAGCACTCAGAACCACTGACGTCATCGGTTCCTGTTCTTTGTGCACCGGTACAACTATTATCTCCAACTAAAAATTTTATTCACTACACATATTTATTTCATACACTCACATTTCGTAATTTACAAATGTAAAGTCGTCAACCAGCTTTCTTTCTTCGCTATAGTTGGACGTACACATATATTTTAGTTACAAAAATACCTCAGTTAAGATAATCATATATATGTATATATATGTATATATATGTATATATATATATATATATATATATATATATATATATATATATATATATATATATATATATATATATATATATATATATTATATATATATATATATATATGTATATTTATGTATATATATATATATATATATATATATATATATATATATATGTTTATGTATATATATATATGTGTGTGTGTGTAATGAGACGGGGTTCTTGATGGTTGGTTTCAGTCATGGCCATAAAAATGATACCGTTTCAGCTGAAGACCTTTATTAAGATAAAGTTGAAGGACGTGTTCCCAATTCATCATAGGGACAAGTCAAACGGAAGGGTCAGCAAAACAGTCGGCTAGGACCATGTAGGATTTTAATTGGTCAGGCCCCTTCTCTGAGGGTGTGAACTGTAGCCCCAGTGGTTAATTTAAGTAAGGGGTTAAAAAGGGGAATGCAAAATGACGCGAGAATTTTGGCTCTTGATTTAAGTTTTGAAATTCCCTGAGAATTTTACTTATATGTATATATATATGTATTTAAATATATGCATATGTATGTATATATATATCCATATTATGTATATATATATATATATATATGTAGTATTAAAATCTCTTATATATATATATATATATATATATATATATATATATATATATATATATATATATATATATATATATATATATATATATATATATATATATATATATATATATATTAATATCAATTTAATAACTTCTGTTCATAAATTACGTTATTGGGGTTTGCGCGGTCATTCTTATTTTTCCCACCAGACACGCTATAAGCTTAATTCAGCCTCCGTCTGTACATTTAGTACAGTCTGTACAGTTAGTACTGTTTAGTAATAGAAAACGCATTCTCTTTAAACATGGGTAATTTTTATCACGTGATCAAATGTGCTTAGGGATTATTCATAGTCTTTTTACCCCAGAAAAATACTTACTTAAAAAGTGTGTGGGCACGATGTTCTAAAAATTTTTGGCTGTTGTATGGATTTGCTGGATTGTCACCCGAAATAAAATGGGTTGTGCTTTTGGATGATTTTCGCCCATATTTCATATATATATATATATATATATATATATATATATATATATATATATATATATATATATATTATATATATATATATATATATATATATATATATATATATATATATATATATATATATATATATATATATATATATATATATATATATATATATATATATATATATATATATATATATAATATATATATATATATAATATATTTATTTTATATATATATATATATATATTATATATAATACATTATATATATATATATATATATTATGTTATATATATAAATATATAAATATATAAATTATATATCAATACTATAACTAAAAATATAAAAAATCGAATTAGCATAAAAATGATTTTAATAATATATGAGAATCTTATACTGGATGAAGATAAAATTAAAGTCTTCAAAATATTGTATCGAGTTATAACTATAGCTAAACTTATAGTCTACAAATAGCATCATGTCTTTCGTATGGGCATATCATCGGCAACGCTTTGGGCTCACGAAAAACTTCAGCATATGTTCAGCAAACGTAGCACCACGTGGCTCGCGCCGCTGTGGTGCCTCATCCGGATGCTCATTGCTGCCGACAAACCGAACGTCTATTCCACGTGTAGAGGATTTCGCTGCACGTTGGCACGATAGAGAGAACTGTTTCTTGTTCGGTCAGTGGATTAAGTTATATTTATTAATTGTTTTTAACATTTGGGAATCATATATTCTGTGGAAAACATCTTCATAATTTTTAAAAACAAAACCAGGGATATGGTGTTATATAATATAACTTATATACTGTCTTTAAAACACAATGAATATTAAAATTTGGACTGGTGTGTTGAAATTTGTTTCTTTAAAACAAAAGAACATTGTTTTTCAGCTAATTATTTCAATAAATATAATACATCACCAAAATTAATTTACCACACTAAAAATTTCACTTTATTTTGATGAAATACTTATATTTATATTTCCATGAAAACAAAATCTTACAATATATAAATTTAAACATCAACCGTCTGCAAAATCGTATGGCCAGTTAATCAGTTAAAAAACCAAAAGCACGTAAGTCCCCGCTCTAATACAGCGCTTAGTGCACGAAAAAATAGCTGCACTTGCGTCAGTGCCATAGTATGCTGTTCTTCTCCAGTAGCCCATACATATAAAGCGTGATTTTCTATTTAGTGAGCAGTGCGTACACATTAGAACTTTATTACACATTAGAACACATTAGAATTGTTTGCGCGCTACGTGGTGCAGCACCTAGTACCGCACGCACTGTGAAAATACAAGCAAGCAAATCAACATAATATATTATACATAATATTTATTATATACCATATAAAGATAGGTAGACATAGGTGCAGAAAATTATTGTCCCTCCTAATTTCGCCAGGTTGTGCAGTGCACACCCTGCACATATGGACCGCACGACACTGATATATATGTATCTATCTATCTATCTATCTATATATATATATATATATATATATATATATATATATATATATATATATATATATATATATATATATATATATATATATATATATATATATATATATATATATATATATATATATATATATATATATATATATATATATATATATATATATATATATATATATGTATATATAGTATATGTATATATATATGTATATATATATATATAATATATGATATGTATATATATAATATATATATATTATATATATATATATATATATATTATATATATATATATATATATATATATATATATATATATATATATATATATATATATATATATATATATATATATAAATATATATATATATATACATATATATATATATATGCATATATATATATATTTATATATACATAGATATATATGCATATATATATATATATTATATACATATATACATATACATACATATATATATATACATATATATATATATATGCATATATATATATATTTATATATACATAGATATATATGCATATATATATATATATATGTATATACACATATGCATATATATATATATGTATGTATATATACATATGCATATGTAATATATATATATATATATATATATATATACATATGCATATGTATATATATATATATATATATATATTTACACTCATGTCCATAAATTAAGGATAATTCAGAATTACACAGAAATTGAGCTCTAAAATAAAAATTTCACCTGTAGAATTATCACACACATCTTGAAGAAGAATATGCACATTGCAGGAAACCACCAGATGGCGTGGATAGTACGTCACAATGACGAGAGTATATGAAAGGAGTATATAAGGAATGGTAGCAAAGAAGTAAAATTGTTCACAAGCGCTTTAAAAGCCTTTCAGTGCAATAACCGCATAGTTATGGCACAAAGGTAGCATTTGGATGATTTTTTACGTGGTAGAATTATCGGAAAACTGGAATGTGGACGTACCCATCTGGAAGTATTCGAGGAACTTGGAATCACCTAGAGTGTCATCTCCTGGCTTTGGCAACGATTCAAACATGATGGCAATGTGAGTAGATGTTACAGTACAGGTTGCCGCCGAGTTACTACGCCGAATGATGACCGGTATTTGGCAGTTACTGCCAAAAGAAACAGACGGAGCACAGCATCAGATCTGTCTCGTCATCTCTCTTCAGCTACCGGTACGACAGTTTCAAGGCAGACCGTGTACAGACGCTTAGAGAACATTGGTCTAAATGCTCGTAGGCCTGCCAGATGTGTTCCCCTTACCACAACTCACTGTCGCCTTCGATTATGCTGGGCTAGAGAGCATGCATTGTGGACACCGCAACAGTGGTCTTTTGTGATGTTTTCCTACGAGTCCAGGTTCAGTTCACATTCTGATTCTTTCCGGACTTTCATATGGAGAACGCCAGGTACCCGTTACCACCAAGAGAACACCATTTAACGACACCGTTACGGTGGTGCTGGATGGCTCGGTGAAATATTCTTGGTTCCAGAACTGACCTGCATGTTCAGAGTGTAACGACGACAGGCCACATCTATCGGGATGTCATTCTGGAACAACATGTACGTTTGTTTCGGGGCGCCATGGGTCCTGAATTTCTGTATATGGATGACAACGCCCGACCTAACTGTGCAAACATTGTAGACGAATGCCTTCAATCGGAGGATATCACCCGTATGGATTGGCCAGCATACTCACCGGACTTGAATCCAATAGAGCATGTGTGGGACATGCTTGGCCGACGAATTGCACCCCGTCAACCCCCTCTCAACTGCCTATCGAACTTCGAAGGGCATTGCTTGATGAGTTGTGTAATTTTCCCCAAGATCAGATTGATAATCTGATACTCAGCATGCGTAGGCGTTGTAACGCTTGTATTGCATCGTCCGGGAGACATACTCCGTATTAACCATCATACTAACCATGTTATACTGTTTTATGT
>CM063508.1:65170545-65198045 GCA_032207245.1 Pardosa pseudoannulata | reverse complement strand
TGATATATTATGCAATCATTATTTCCCTTTGTCAAAAAATCTTTGTCGATATATTTGCCTCAATTAACACACATATCTATTTAAGGTTACAAAGTCACTATTTTAGATTTCATAAAAAAATAAGCATTTCTTAACTATTCAGAGGGATTTGTATTTCCGATAAATTTCAAATTCTTTAAAAAATCGAATAGTTTCCAAACTCCCTTCTTGTCATTTTTACAAATGCAAATATTATATTCCTAGTAATAAAAAATTACATTTCGTTATAAAAATATAAAATAACAATATAGTGCAATCAAGCTTTTTTTTCAGTTATTGATATATTATGCAATCATTATTTCCCTTTGTCAAAAAATCTTTGTCGATATATTTGCCTCAATTAACATACATATCTAATTAAGGTTACAAAGTCACTATTTTAGATTCATAAAAAATAAGCATTTCTTAACTATTCAGAGGGATTTGTATTTCCGATAAGTTTCAAATTTTTTTAAAAAATCGAATAATTTCCAAACTCCTTTTTGCCTTTTTTACAAATGCAAATATTATATTCCTAGTAATAAAAAATTACATTTCGTTATAAAAATATAAAATAACAATATAGTGCAATCAAGCTTTTTTTTCAGTTATTGATATATTATGCAATCATTATTTCCCTTTCGTCAAAAACTCTTTGTCGATATATTTGCCTCAATTAACATACATATCTAATTAAGGTTACAAAGTCACTATTTTAGATTTCATAAAAAAATAAGCATTTCTTAACTATTCAGAGGGATTTGTATTTCCGATAAATTTCAAATTCTTTAAAAATTCGAATAGTTTCCAAACTCCCTTTTTGCCATTTTTTGCAAATGCAAATACTATATTAATAGTAATAAAAAATGAACATTTCATTATAAAAATATAAAATAACAATATATTCAAAGCAAGCGTTTTTATCAGTTATTGATATATTATCCAATCATTATTTCCCTTTCGTCAAAAAATCTTTGTCGATATATTTTCCTCAATTAGAATACATATCTAATTAAGGTTACAAAGACACTATTTTGGATCAACGAAGTAGAAAATTGGGAACTCAAGCCAGTAATATAATTATTCAACAAAAACGGTTTCTTCAAATAAATTATGGATTTTGCGTTCATTTGTTTGTTCTGGTACATGGAGAAAAATATTCTTATTCAAACATAAAATTTTTTCGAAAGTTACCATAGTTAGTTATTTTTTTCTTTGCTTTTCTACATATGGCAAATGATTATATTCAGTCATTATCGTGTCCGATTACAAAGATTATAGGTTTTTTATGAAGTAGATTTTTCCAAATGGCTTGCACCGAGAATAAATATTGCTGTTTGAACAGCATTTGCATTTTACCGATGCCTTTCAGAGATAAGAGACTGAATATATTTTACTATATTCTACGGTTGCTTATCAAACATTTAAATAATATAAGGTAGTTCATTTTGAGATCTTGAAACAAGTTTATGTATTTCTATTCCTTAAAGAGACTTGTGCCTGCTGCTTTAATATATTAATATCCGCATTATTTCTATGCTATATATGTTATATTATTTTTAATCTAAAATCTAATCTAAATTATTAAAAGTCTATCTTAAAATATTTTACGGGCATTGCCATCCTTGTATGGCAAAACTTAGCCACTATTTTTTGTTCTTTTCTTAATGTTAAAGAGTTCAAATTCAACAAAATTGCATTTTGCTCACTACCGCTCTTATTATATAAACCGTTATGTAATTAGTTTTACTACCTCCATCTCATCAAGTGTCCTCCACGGGCCTCACCATTAAGAACCCTGATTGGCTGGCTCACACAAATATAAATTTTGATGTATGGATTTTTTTACCCCAGAACCTTGACTTCGGGAGATTATGCTATAAAAAATGCATGACTGTTTACTCCTTTCTAAAATTTCTTTGTTTTCATTTTCAGTTACGTTTTTACTTGCTACTGCATCCACGCCAATTTGGATTTTATTAACTTTGTGATAGGCTCAATCGCCCATTATATATATATATATATATATATATATATATATATATATATATATATATATATATATATATTATATATATATATATATATATATATATATATATATATATATATATATATATATATATATATATATATATATATATATTATAAATATAAATATATATATATATATATATATATATTTATATATATATGTATATATATATATATATATATATATATATATATATATATATATATATATATATATATATATATATATATATATATACATGGATATATATATTTATTTATATATATATATATATATGTGTATATATATATATATATATATATATATATATATATATATATATATATATATATATATATATATATATATATATATATATATATATATATATATATATATATATATATATATGTATATATATATATATATGTATATATATATGTATATATATATATATATATATATATATATATATTATATATATATATATATATATATATATATATATATATATATATATATATATATATATATATATTTATATATATATATATATATATATATATATATATATATATATATATATATATATATATATATATATATATATATATATATAGGTATAGATATAAATATAGATATAGATATAGAGATAGAGATAATTCAGATATAGATATAGATACAGTTAATATATAAATATAGATATATAGATGTAGATATATTGAAGAATATATTGATTCTAAGTTGTTTTAGACATCTGGGAATACACGAAGTATGAAATATATTTACAATAGAATTCGCTCTCGTCAGTGAAAATCGGAAAATTTAAATGTCATAAGGTGTCATTTATAAAAAGTAAACACTGTGTGGTAAGATATTATTTACGTTCATATTTAAACATACTACTGTAAACTAATCTTTATTACTGGAATATTGGTTATAATTTATTTGACTTGAACAGCCTATCGGAAAATTATCGGAAATTACTGCGTGACGCTTTAAAAGTCATTTAAGTTCATCAAAGTGATGAAATTATAAATAAGAGCAGAAATTTGAACATTTAGGAGATTGATTATAAGCCTGACAGCTACCTCCAGTAAAACTTTTAAAACTAATAAAATGATCATAAAAATGCAATAAAGTATTTTTTAACTGCACATGAGATGGAATTTTAGTTATTAATGGGTAAAAATGGGCTAAATGTTAAGGTCTGAGACAGAGAAATATATAAGTTATTTTGTCAGTTAGACTAAACTTGCTGATTACTTTCCTAATCAGTTGAGCAGGAAATACAGAAATACTAAATTTCAGTCAAAAATGTACGATTGATTTCATCCGGAACAACAATTTACAATCCGTACAATCATTATTTTCTTACTAAAATGGGGCTGATATTGCCCTATATCGATGATATTCTTTGTTTGCGTGTGTATGTGGATGTGGGTATTAGTGTGGGAGAAAGGAGAGTTGCTTATGTTTATGGTTCAATGGGGTAAGTGTCGCGATCAAAGCAGGAAATCTATGGTTTGATGCTCCAAACTACTCGATTTTCAGATTCATTCCCTTAAAGTGTCGAGACACCAATTTGAATTTAAATTGGTGTGTTTCACCTTTAATTTGAAAGATTCTCAAAATTGTTCCCTTTTAAATGTCTAGCTATCAATTCAATATTCTTCTGTGATAGACTTTTCTGAGTTAATAAAGTCCTGATTAAAGTTAAGTACCTTCGTTCTCATTTGCCTTTCCGCAACTATCTAATATATTCAACAGTCAGCCTAACTACAAATGACTATGAATTTCAGTGCTGACGGTCGAAGATATTTCCTGAACATAGATATTCAGGCAATATATGGCGCTAATAGGAGGTTTCCCCTTCCTTGTAAATTATCTGCAGTTACAATATTATATAAATACATAGTTTTATTAGACAACTTCTTCATGAAGATGGTTGTATTTTAAAAGACATCTTTAGACATCCTAAACTGGAATATGAAAGACAGGATTTGAAAACTATGATTATTAAATAGATATAAATACTTAGATTATGTGTTTAGTTTTCATCATCATATCTAGGCGTTAAGGACACGAGAAATCTGCAGATTCTTCATAGGGAAGTGATTGTAACTGAATAAGTTGCTATAGGTTATGTACAGGTATGTACAGGTTAACTGGGTATATTGAAGAGAAAGAATTTTACTTTGAATAATCATGAATCTTGAATTTTGGTTTTCTTTTAGTCGGTGAATTAGTATAAAGGTTCAGCAGTACTGGTAATCAATTATTGAATAAGGTAATTACTTACCTCTTTTTTTAATTCTTTAAATTTATATTGAAGAACATGTAAAAACCGGAATGACGAGCCAAAATAGAAGTCTATTGTTGAAACGAAACTGTCTTTAATGATTAAGCACATCACGGAGAGTTAATTGTGCATAAAAGTAATTTAGAATTTAGAATTATGTTTTAAAAAACACGTGTTTAACACTAAATATGAATGGATTACACACACTGAATACCAAGCAAGCAGCCATCTTTTGTGGCCTTAAATACTAAAAACAAATAAAAATAAATAAAAATTGTTACATGGTGATGCCATCTGATGAAATACAAACAATTAGAACAGAAACCACAGACAATAAAGAATAAAAATGAAACAACTATTATGTATGATTTAAAAATTAAAATTAAAATAGTAAGTATTTTATGAAGAATGAACATGTGGAATAAATCCTTTACAGTAGTACAAGTAAATAATAAATGAAACTACAGCTCTTAAAGGGTTTTACTCCGTTTTGTTTTAAATATGTTGAAAAATCATTTATATATTATTTGAATATGAATAATATTGATAACAAGACTTTCCTTCGTAAATTTTAACAATATATTACCTTATCTTCATTTTATAAAGAAATAATAATAATTGAAAATCATTTGAGCCGCATCTTGATGTTCTACGGTAAAACCGTGTTGGTTTGGTTTGAGTGATACGGTCTATTTTTGCAATACGAGGGATAATGAGACCGGGACCTACAGCTAAAAGCCGATTCCGAACGGCTGCGAACATCCATGTCATAGTGGGATTTGAACCCACGAACCTTGGTACCGAAGGCCAGCACCCTGACCAATCGACCATCGTTCGGCGTAAAACCGTTTTGATAAAAATTAATATGACACAATGAAATTTATAACTGTATTATGAGATCATAAGAAAACTGAAAAGATATTCTAATTTCAAACAAATATTATTTAAACTAGCATATAGCCCGTCATATGACGGGATTAGTAAAATTTTTAATTTTCCAGAATTGTAAAGTACTCTGTGTGAAACAGTTAAAAGAATGATTTGTTTTTTTGGCTGAAAATTCTCTGGTACATGGTCATTAATTTGTTTATTTTTACTGACCGCATGTCAGTTGACAACTTTAATTAATCTTGTGATATTACGTGATAGGGTGGACAGTTGAGGTTTTAATATTGACAGTGATTATTTGGCGGTATATATGAATGATGTTCAAAGTTTAGCGAATCGATTGCAGACCGCATGGTTATGTACAAAAAACAAACACACAAATGAAAGAACTTCAAATTATTAAAATTAGACCACATATGGGGATAAAATATTGTCCCAGAATAACTTTTATTTTTTTAACAATTTTTAAATATAGAACACAGCTATTTTTAAATTCTGTCCAAATACTTTTTTTCTAGTCCTCAGAAAACGAGCTAAAATTGGTTTTAAATTAGATTCTCGAATATGTTCCCTTTTAAAGCTCTAGCTATTAGTTCAATATTCTTTTGTGATACAGACTTTTCTGAGTTAATAAAGTCCAGTTTAAAGTTGAGTACCTTCGATTTCATTTGCCTTTTTGCAACTTTGAGCTAAATTTTCAAAGATATATTAACTTAAACGCTAGATAGTTTTTTTGTCCATGAAATAGACTCTTAGATTTTAATGAAAAGAAATTGTTTTGATACCGGTGATAAAATTTCATTGGAACACAAAATTAATCGATGATTAAATTTAAAAATTATCATATATGTACCTAATCTATTATTTAATCCAAATAAAAATAAAAATTAGGTGCATAGTAACTGAGTTCAGTGATAAAAAATTATGAAAATAATGCAGACAATATTTAAATAATTTAAAATAAGAAATACTTAAATGAGATGGGTTAAGGAATGATGTCATAATGCTAGAAAAAAATGTAATTTTCATCTACTTATAATGTGATAAATTGATACATTTAAATGCCTGCTCATAAAAGGGGAAAATAGGGCTGAAAATAATGACATTAACTGTTCGAAAAGGGGGGAAGGGGTGGATTTTGAACTTTTTGAAGAGTTTCTTTGAATTTTGCTAACCCTAACTCTTCAAGAATCCAATATGGATACATCTATCCATTCCTGGTTCAACTGCTTCATAAATTCGAAGACATATGGACAGATAACTTACTCTATTATTATATAGGGGATTAACTCAGAAATGGATGAATGCACATAAAACCATTCTTGAGCTTCTCTCTCAATCAAAATTTTTAATTTACAAAAGTCTGCTCAAAAAAGGGTAAGCACTGCATGTGATTTTAATTTAATGGTAAATACAGAATTTTTATATATAAGTAGAACAATAATTATTAACATACTTTTTAAAATTACTTCATTCTATTTAACCCTCTTAGCAGTTCACACATACAATTCCGCCAAACCGATGAATTCTTAAGGTACAATTTTCGACCTCCAAAACTACTCCAAAAATGGATATAATGTACATTTTTGCTTTAGTTCTTTCCCCCACGGAGTTTTGCGGTAGGAGGGTCAGGTCGATTGTTTATTAACTGCACCCCTGTTTGATTGCCATTTATTGAGGGATGCACCCCTACCTCCTGAGGCACAAAGACACTGATAGCTTTTCATGGCTCTGTTAATCTCTATTTCGAAGTATTTCGTTCGCGGTAACAAATATTTCTCTAATTGCACCACTTAAATATCTTGTATGACTTTCGTGAAAAATATAAACAAGTCTCTCAAAGAATATTTTTATTTTTACTTTTAAGAGAATCCATTACTTCTTATGGAATGATCTTCGAGACTCGACGAACTTTATGTGTATTAAAAATTAGCAATCTATAATATCTATTTATATATCTGTTTATAACCGGAAGTAAAGGGACAATAACGATGGTGGGTTTCCCGTATTCCATTCTAGTCGACAAAGGATGAATAAAAAATCATAGAACGCTTTGGCCACTGACACGGTTAACCTTTATCGTATATTTTGGAGACTTTTTTTCCTCGATGTGTTCCACTCGGAACGTTAATTTAAAGTATTTATTTTTTCTCTTATTTTAAATTTATTTGCTTCATTTTATCTAATTTGAATTTTTACAAAAGAAATATATTTCATGAAATAAAAAGATTCAAAAATGCTATCCTTAATCGAATGAAAAAAAGAAAGATTTCTCAAACTTTGAAAAAGAATTGAACATGATGGTATTTAGTAAAACGTGAGGGAGAAAAAAATTGCTTTAGTTTCAGAATATGAACTAAATTTAGCTCGTTTTCTGCGAACTACAAAAAACATATTTGGTTGGTATTTAAAAATAGCCGTGTTCTTTATTTAAAAATTGTTAAAGAAATAAAAGTAATTCTGGGACAATATTTTATCCCCAAATGTGGTCTAAAAATGTTCGCAGCAATAAAAGTTCACAACCATTTATTTAGAGAAGAATGATTCTCATGGAAAAAAGGTTTTATCTAGTTTTTTTAACTCGGTTAAATTTGCATTTGGTGTTTCATTTTCAATAATACCGTATTTAAAAATTTTATCCTATTATCTGTGAAATAAAAAATGGCTAACAAAAACACAATTTTAATAGCAATGGAGATTCTAGGGAAAATCGTTTATTCACAGGTAATATTTGATTATGTGAAGCTATTTTATTTATCTATATTTTACATCTACAGCTTCCTGTAATTTACCAAAAATTCTTTTAATGTGAATTACCCCAATCAAGCCTTTTTACATATAAAATGTAACTCCATATAATCAGGATAGTTTTTACATTATACAAATTTTTATTCATACATTATAAGAAATTTAGAAGATTTTAGATCTATAACATTCAGATTATTTATGTATAAACTGCAATAAAACATAATTAATTACAATATTTTAATTAAACACCCAAAAAGAGCAAATTTTGATAATTATTAGTGAAAAAATGTTTTAAATTCCCCGTACATTCTCAGGAGTGTTAACTATAAGAAGAAACACATATGGAAGTCTTTAATTTTTTTGTTTAACACTATAGTTACCAAAAATTCTTTAATGGGGATTACAACAATCAAGCCTTTTTACATATAAAATGTAACTTAATAAAATCAGGATAGTTTTTACTTTATACAAATTTTTATTCATATATTATAAGAAATTTAGAAGATTTTAGATCTATAACATTCAGATTATTTATGTATAAACTTCAATAAATGATAATCCATTAGAATATTTTCATAAATCACCCAAACAGAGCAAATTATGATAATTATTAGTGAATAAATGTCTCAAATTCCCCGTACATCCTCAGGAGTGTTAACTACAACAAGAAACACATATGGAAGTCTTTAGTTTTTTATGTGTAACACTATAGTTACCAAAAATTCTTTAATGGGAAGGAATTACCCCAATCAAGCCTTTTTACATATAAAATGCAACTTAATAAAATCAGGATATTGTTTGCATTATACAAATTTTTATTTATACATTATAAGAAATTTAGAAGATTTTAGATCTATAACATTCAGATTATTTATGTATAAGCTGAAATAAAAGATAATCCATTAGAATATTTTAATAAATCGCCCAAACAGTGCAAATTTTGATATTTATTTGTGAATAAATGTTTTAAATTCCACGTACATTCTCAGGAGTGTTAATTATAAGAAGAAACAAATATGGAAGTCTTTATTTTTTTGTTTAACACTATAGTTACGAAAAATTATTTAATGGGAATTACCCCAATCAAGCCTTTTTACATATAAAATGTAACTTAATAAAATCAGAATTTTTTTTACATTATACAAAATTAATTCATACATTATAAGAAATTTAGAAGATTTTAGATCTGCAACATTCAGATTATTTATGTATAAACTGCAATAAAAGAAAATCCATTAGAATATTTTAATAAATCACCCAAACAGAGCAAATTGTGATAATTATTAATGAATAAATATTTCAAATTCACCGTACATTCTCAGGATTGTTAACTATAAGAAGAAACACGTATGGAAGTCTTTAATTTTTTTAACTCTATAGTTACCAAAAATACATTAATGGGAATTACCCCAATCAAGCCTTTTTAATTTTTAAATGTATCTTAATAAAATCAGACTAGATTTTACATTATACAAAATTTTCTTCATACATTATAAGAAATTTAGAAGATTTTAGATCTATAACATTCAGATTATTTATGTATAAACTGCAATAAAAGATAATCTGTTAGAATATTTTAATAAATCACCAAAACAGAGCAAATTTTGATAATTATTAGTGAATAAATGTTTCAAATTCCCCGTACATTCTCAGGAGTGTTAACTATAAGAAGAAACACATATGGAAGTCTTTAATTTTGTTGTTTAACACTATAGTTACCAAAAATTCTTTAATGGGAATTACCCCAATCAAGCCTTTTTACATATAAAATGTAACTTAATAAAATCAGGATAGTTTTTACATTATACAAATTTTTATTCATACATTATAAGAAATTTAGAATATATTTTAGATCTATAACTTTCAAATTATTTATGTATAAACTGCAATAAAAGATAATCCATTAGAATATTTTAATAAATCGCCCAAACAGAGAAAATTTTGATTATTATTAGTGAATAAATGTTTAAAATTTCCCGTACCATCTCAGGAGTGTTAACTATAAGAAGTAACACATATAAAATTGTTTAAGTTTCTGTATTTAGCACTATAGTTACGGTTGCCATGGAAAAACTATTAAAAAGCGAAGTAAAACGAGTAATTTACGTTAATTTGCACTGAAAAAATTGACTGGTTTCCTTAACTGGATAGTGTTTAAATTTATGAATCATTTAGATAACTGTAAAAATAGTTACCTAAATGATTCATAAATTTAAAGACCAATCGATGGGAATTTCGGCTATACTGATCGTCTCTAAAGAATAAATTTAATGTAGAAGAAAATAATTTTTAGAATCTTCTCTTTTCTTTTGATCACTACATGTACAATTATACTTACAAAAACTGTAGACATATTAATGAACAAATTCCAGAATTCCTAAAACTAAACTCAGTTAAAGTGAGCTCATAATATATTCTCAAATATATGAGGTGTAAATTTAAATAATGTGTGAAACACGTTAATAAAAGAAAGTTTTTTACCATAATTCGATACTCCTTTATATAAATAAAATAATTTTAAAATTTTCATCTGAATAATATTACTAATATATGATATCTCTGCTTATATATTTAGTCTGATAAATCCCGACAGACTACTCTTCTACGCATTAATATTTCATCAGATTTTCATTGGTGAATATTTTTAAAGTGTTTATAGATTTACATATATGGCTAATTATCTACACTTCCATTAGAAAATTTTATTAAAAAGTTAGAAAAAATATTTTGCAATTATCATAGAAACAGAAGCTAATTATAAAAATATATTTTTTTAAGTTGATTTATTTCTGAAAAATGCTTTATAAAAAAGGAATTTTGTGGTGTCGTTTTTTAAATGAAAAATATCATACAATATTTTAAAATACAATGTAACATACATTAGACAATGGCCGAACGCTGGCCGAATGGTTAGGGCGCTGATCGTCTGGAGTTCGTGGGTTCGAATCCTACTACGGCATGGAAGTTCGTAGCCGTTCGGAATCGGCTTTAAGCAGTAGGTCCCTGTCTCATTAGCCCTCGTGTTGCAAAAAGTAGACCTAGCGCTCCAAACCAAACCAAACATTAGACAATGTTAATTATTGCATACGTTGTGGCTTTAGTGCCTAAATTTAATTGATATATATATATTTATCTGAAATAAATGCAAGCTGATCAACGAAAAAATACTTTGTGAAAAGACCGAAAATTGATGTTTTAGAAGATATTTCTTTTAACGTCTAAAGTTACAAAGTAACATTATTTTATCAATATAATCTATAATCTAAACATGTAATCAATTTAATATTACAATTACCAATTTAATCTATAAATAAAGGCAAACTGATCAACGAAAAAATACTTTCTGAAAAGAACGAATAATGATGTTTTAGAAGAAATTCCTTTTAACATCTCAAGTTACAATGTAACATTATTTTATCAGTGTAATTTATAATCTAAGAATGTAATAAATGTAATCTATAAATTCTAAATTTATAATATAATTTTTAATCTAAAAATGCAATCAATGTAATCTATAAATTACCAACGTAATCTATAAACTCGATTTTATATCATTTTATTTCTTTGTACCTTTTACAGAATTTACTTTTATTAAAGGGGTATTATATCTATAAAATTTATTTTTCTACTTTTCAGCTGTCTACTGAATCTACTGAAACTAATTAAAAGTCATCATTAAATCAAATTCTCATTGTATGTCCCTAAACATAAATTACGGCAGAAACTTCATTCATTAACTTTCCAAAAAAACTTTTTTTGCAAACATATTTTGCCACAGAAATTCAGACAAATGTAATTAATGTTTTTCATTTACCTTAATGAACTTATTATTTTTACCTTACGTCCTCCCGATTTTTAATCAAATTAAGAGGATTTAAAGCATTTTTATCGTGAGATCAAAGAAAACAGAATGTAATAAGGCTAGTTTACTTGCATTCAAGGTTGGGAGCCATTTAATTAAAAAGCTCGGGAAAGTGTCCTAATAAAAAATAAATTAAAAAATTACTGCAAGAAGTCTATTAATTATAGAAATTTATGAATTGTGAGTTACATAATTATTTATTTTCTATTAATAGAAATAATTTTTTTAAATTTCAAATACATTAAATTTCGATAAAAAAAAAGATTATTTCAACGTAGTAATTACTGAGAGTGATCATTAATTTTACGAAAGGAAACGCAGAAATAAGTTTAACTACATATTTTGTCGTTAACTAACTTCGGAGAAATTAATTAATATTTATTTTCTAGTTTCGGAAGGAAAATTTTGCTATGCTTAGAGAAATTAAGCAAAGATTTATTTGGAAGAATATAATTATACTTAGGAATTAGTTCCTTTCTAAAATGTATGGAGTTCAAATATACCGCAGTAAAAATGCCCACTTCTATTTGCATGCGATCAGAACTTTGGTAAATCGGTAGCTTATGAATAACGATAAAATTGGCATTTTCGAGAAACAAATTTTAGCAATGATTTTACAATTTAATACGTTTAAGGATAGCATACAGATAACTGATTAAATTAATATTTTGGAGAGTATCCTTTTGAAAATAGATAATGATACCGCATATTGAATGCCAACTCAAGATAACTCATTAAATTAGTATTTTTGGAAGACGCATTTTTAAGGGTGAATCTAAAATTACACTTATGGTATATCAACTCTAGGTAGCTGATTATATTAGTATTTTTAGAAATCCTAATTTAAAGGGAAAATAAATAATTCCGCTTATTCAATGCAAACTAAAGAAGCTCATCAAATTAGTATTTTTGTGAGACATACTTAAAAAAGTAATTCTCCTATTGAATGTCGATTTAATACAGCTCATTAAGTTTTCATATTTGAAAGACCTAATTTAGTGAATCTATAGTGAATCTACAATGTATTTAAGTAAATCTATAATTCCGCCCATTAAATGTCAATTGAATATCAATTGAATATCAATTGAAATCATGAGTTATCATTACATTATCTTTTTTAGATTACATACTTTTAGGACGAATATATATTACCGAATATATATTAATAAACTGAATATAACTCATTAAATTATTATTTTTAAAAGACTTAATTTTCTGGTGAATATATATTACCGTTTATCAAATAAACTGAATATAACTCATTAAATTATTATTTTTAGAAGACGTAATTTTATAGCTAATATATAATTCCACTTATCTAATGAACTGAAATAACTCATTAAATTACTATTTTGAAGACATACTTTTAGGGTGAATACATAATACCGCTTATCTAATGAACTGAAGATAACTCATTAAATTATTATTTTTAGATGACATACTTTTAGGGTGAATATATAATACCGCTTATCTAATAAACTGAAGATAAATCATTAAATTACTATTTTTAGAAGACATACATTTAGAACAATTATATAATACCGCTTATCGATTGAATAAAAGATAACTCATTAAATTTTTATTTTTAGAAGACATACTTTTATGGAGAATATATAATGTTGTTTATCGAATGAACTGGAGATAACTCATTAAATTACTATATTCAGAAGACATCCAATATTTTTTTTCATTTTGGATGCAAACTCAAGATAAAGCAACTAATTAAAAACTCAGAAAAAGTTTAGTAAACTCCAACTCAAGATTAACTCACTAAATAAACATTTTTGATAAGTCTAATTTTTATATAATATTATAATTCCTTTTGAATAGAATAAAGTCAATAATGATATCTTTAAGAATCAATAATTTTAGAAATTATTATTTTCAGCAGGAAGGTATAATTTCGTATATAAATTATATATATATATATATATATATATATATGGGCACATAGAATTCCTCCTCTCAATCATAATTATCGGTATGAGTGCAATCTTCTCCACTTTCAAACATCTCTATTCTAAACAAAAACACACCCTATTTCGAAATTTGGAAGGTCGTAGTGACGAGTCCCCGAACAATCGAATGTTATTGCACCAATGACGATACTACATATTAAACTAGATGATTATTGATGAATTCTCGATTATCCGAAGTAGGTTCGATCCCAATTACTTCGGATAATCGATGTTCTACTGTATGTATATATATATATATATATATATATATATATATATATATATATATATATATATATATATATATATATATATATATAAATATATATATACATATATATATATACATATATATATACATATATATATATATATATATATATATATATATATATATATATATATATATAACATTAAATAATAATAAATTAAGTTAATATGTTTTGATAACATATGACGTAATGCTATAATTATTTATATATAATGTTAAATCTATTGAAATCTTATTAAAATAAATGTTTTCAAGAAACAAAACTCTTGACTAAAATATAATACATATAAGATGCTTAGTGTTAAAAAAGAACAAATAATTGATATAATTAGCAAGATATATCAAATATCAAACAACATGGACTTAATATTATTAGTATTATTTTTTGTAGGGAGAACACTTAATAGTGGAAAATATTACTTATATACAATTTTTTTAAACGTACATACTATAAATTCAAAAGAGGGTTTAAATTTGTAGAAAATAACATGGTATATATCATTTACATTTTATATTCTTATTTCCTATATTATATTTCAATTTGAAATTTTCGTTGAAAACAATTCGCTACTTCAGAAATTTCTTATCTCATTAGTACAATAAATCCTATATTGATATGAAAAATAATGACCAGTGTTACATAAAAAATAAAACCTCAATACAGGTGAAGACTTGAATAGTATATGATTGAAAATTGAATGTTAGCATACAGATGCATAAAGAGTTTTGGAGAAGACATTCTAGCTTTAAATTTAAAATGATTATAATGCAGTCACTGCTTTTAGACACATATGTAAAAAATACCTTTTATTTACCACAAAATGAATCAGAGTTATGAATGAAATGCATCATATTAAAAAAGGATATATGTAAAATTCCCTAAACCATCACTAACGGATTACAGAAAATTCTGTCTCTTTAGATACGCATTGGAAATCATAAATCAACGCTGAATGAAAAGCGTTTATAATTCTTTAAAAAATGCGATAAAATTGACATATAAGAAAATGCTATCCATCGTTGAAAATCAATTTTATATCTAGAGAAAATATTCAGGGATACCTAAAGGATAAAAAAATTATATATATATATATATATATATATATATATATATATATATATATATATATATAAAGAAAGAAAGTGTGAGAGAGAGAAAATATGCATGGAAACCTTTTTTATAGTTTATAAAATTACTTTATGGAAGTATGAAAACTGTGTTAAATATAACTAAAATTGTTAAAGCCAAAAGCCTATGTATTTTTTATTTCTAATGCAGCAACCTTTTGGACATTAACCGAACTCTATACAGAAATCGATGTGCTAGAATAAAACGTACAAATCACGGTACAAAAACAAAATACAACAACAGAATAATATCAAATGATCAAGAAAGCAAATTAGTCTGAAAGCCTATTGCTTCCGAATAACGAGAAAAGATGCCTGGCTTCGAAAGGGCTGGACATACGGGGAGGTGTTCATCAATGCACCGCTGCGGCAGAGAGGTCATTCAGGGCTATCTACCAAACGAAGTCTAAATGTTTTTCAAGATGTTTGTAACACTCTATAGCACATAATAGCACAAATCTAGATATCTGTACCGTCAAGAGTTAGTTTCATATCACTTCAGGCTGGACCCATGTTTGGAGACATTTCCCCTCTCTCAAGTTTAATTATGTAAAAGCAACTTGTTCCTAATATTATCTTCAAACCCAATTAACATCACCAAATTTAGGGCTCCGTTTTAGATTTGGTTATCTTTTTAAACCTTCTTTCGCTAGCATTAACCTTTTTCGCTTACTTTAACAATAACGGCAAGCATAATAGTACCTTCTTCCAGGATTTCGTTTTAATTATTTAAACATTGGACATTTTTAAAGGGTTACTCATAATTTTCTTCATAATTTCTTTGCGAAGTGAACTTGTCCTTGGTAAATATCTCAAAAGGAAGGCTGTTTAAAAAAAACAGAAAAAATGAAGTCTATACAGATGGGTGTAGACAGTCATGTTGAGTCGTCAAACGAATCCGTGGGTCAGTCAGGTGGTTCCGAATGGTATCCTTCCATAGCTTTTCTTTTATTTATTTTTCTAATTGTGACTGATGTGTTTTCCTTATAACTCTATTTTGGATGAAACATACTTATAGTCGGCTAAATTAAATGGGGTTTGGTTGATAAGACATATTCCTTTTTGCCAGCTCATCCGCTTTTTCATTTACTGGGATCCAACAGTGAGAGGAAATCTACTGCAAAACGACTACTCTGGATTTTTCTTAAATTTCTTTCAAGAGAGAACAACATATAATGAACAATCATAGAACTAGGGTCTTGAAAACAATTTCCAATAGCCAAAATCACTGTCCCAGAGTCTGGGAAAATAGCTGCACGTTCAAAACGAGAAGTACGAAAGTTTAGGAGTTCTATAGCAACGCTAATAGACTTGTGTACATCTCAACAAATTTAAATCCATTTATTACTGAATATCAGTCTTTTGGCCATACCTTAATTAATATTTAACAAAATGTAGCAATCAGTCAAATAGGGTAAATGCGTGGCCATATTTTTCTTTTCCCTTCCTTTATAAACTTTTGATTCATAAAGAACTGTAATTACTATGTACTATTGTACTTTTTATTACAAAAAAATTAAGCTCACTATTCTGATTTTGACCAAAATGTATCAAACAAAACAAAAAACAAGAATAGAATAATATTAAATGATCGAGAAAACAAATTAGTCAGAAAGTCGCTTGCTTCCGAATAGTGAGAAAAGATACATGGCTTCAAAATGGCTGGACAAAAGAAGAGGTGTTTAGCACTCATTAATACACAGCTCCGGCAGATAGTCCAGGCAGGGCTATCTACCAAACGGTGTCTAGACAGATGGGTAAAGGCAGTCATGTTAGGTCACCAGACAAAAAGCAGTCAAAACTCTACCTGGGACATTTAGGGGGTTCCGAAAGGTACAAATGACAAACGACACATTTTTTGTAGGTCACATAAAAGAACTCATTAGATTCAGACCTAGATATGTAGCCGTATAAACTGCCAGGTGCATTCCTCCTTTCATTGACATTCGAATCCTCTAATACTGAAATACAACAAACTACATTCTCCTTAATCATGGACACTATGACTTTTTGCTCATGGTTCAGCATGGTCTCTATTGTAGTTTATTAAGTATGAAAAAATAGTAATTAACAGGAAGAAAACAAGTTCAACTTTCTTTGAAGAATAAGTTTTATAAAATGATTAATCATTATAAAAGATCTAAAGTTTATAATTAATAATAGTAATAATAGTAAAGTTTATAATATGTATTAATAATAGTAAAATTTATAATTACTAATAAAGTTTTTAATTACAGTTAATAATTATAAATAATCTAATATTTTCTCTTTTAAATTAACTATCTTACTCTTTCTGTCTGTAAAAAAAGCTTACTTATAGCTAGAAAACTAATAAATGTTCAATTTAAATTTTACATTAGTTATCTACAAAAATACTTTGTTTATTTATATTGTTGTTTTCTACGAACCCCCCCCCTTATTGTATCCTGTTATAACTAGTAAAATAAAAACAAAACTTTCGAATGATACTTTAACAAATAAAATACTAATCGCTAACAATAGTTTTCTTTGAACCTCAATCATAAACGTCCACATGATACTGTAACAACTGAAGCGTGTATTAAGAAAAAAAAACACCCTTAGCAAAGTATTACGCAGATGTTCACTGGCCTTCTCAATGCAACCATCAAGCAAATCCTACTTTAGTGAAACAATAATAAATCTGTATAAATCCGCATCATAGATCATTAAAAATAAAAATGCCCTTATAAGAATTTCTCTTTTTTTCATCTGTCTCCGGCCAAAATCTTAAGCTTGTTTCTCCTCAAAATATCTTATTTTTTCCCTTTATTTCCTAATCCATTCTATCGAAAAGTAAATCTCGTCATTAAAGCAACCCAGCAGAAAATGCCACGTACAAAGACGATCTATTTTCTGCGATTTTTTTCTAGGTTTTCTTTTTACTACGGTAGGGATATTTTTTGAAGCCATTGATATATCCCACTCGTTAAAATTATTGAAGTGTTTAATTTTTTCCTTAATATTTTTTACAGTCTCACTATACATTTAATTGTCGATGCTGAAACCCATTTATGTAATGTGGTAACATTTGCTAATTTTAATTAAAAATTAAAAATTATGGAACAGTTTTAAATAATTCAAGTATAAGATATAATTATTATAAAAATTGATATTATGCAAAGAAAGTTCAAGTATAAAGATCTAAAAAAGAACATTTAATATCAAACCAGTATATATTTTGTTTAAATTTACCAACACTGGCTATAATTATAATCGTATGGATATTTACACGATATGTTTAATAAACATAACTATTAAATTGAAATCCAGGTTTGTTCATAGTTCATAAAATAGATTTTCCAGAAAATGACATTAGAATTTAGCGGTAACAGCCAAGAATGTTATGTAGCCACTAAACTAGCATTCAACGCAATTATTTATATTCTTTATATTTGAAATTTCTTACTTTATTATTTATGTAATTCATAATTATGGATTCGGATTTCTTTTATTAACAATAAACATTCAATATTTAATGCATCGTTTATGTTTTATTTTTACTTTTATTTTATTTTCCTGTGTCAATTTTTCAAACACGATGTAGATATTGTGGTATTGCAACATTGTCTCTCCCATGATTCCACCCAAAAGCCGATAAATATTTGCTGTCGTATTAGGCTGTGCAGAACACTGTTTATTTTTATTAGTTTCAAAAGAGTTTAGAGTTTGTTTTGAGTGAAATCCAGTATGCAGTGCTTTACTTTTTTTTAATTTCCCACAAAGCAACATTTAACCACCTCTCCCTATTTTCACTAGGCTTCATTTTTGAAAATATTAGAATGTGGCTCTTAGAACCAAATCCTAACCACACCATCGGAGCATGAGGCATTTATTCCCATGTAGTATCGAATGTCATAACCTATGAACCTACTGGTGTTTAAACACATCATTTTTTGACACATTTTATAACAAAATTTACCATTAATACCTATATTTCCCTTTTAATTCTTTCCACTTTCCGAACATTCTATATAGTAACTCTCTGTACCTCCTACCGTTCCCTTCACCATTTAGTGGAAAGTGGTTCCGCAGCGAAACCACCTGTTAAAAATCTTTTTTTTTTTCTCTACTTTTATGAAGATATATTAATTTTTTTTCATTTTTTTTAAGTTTTAAATATTTTAAACTGACAATGGTTAGTACCACTACATTTAATTTATTTTTCCTTTTGTAATATGTATTTAAATTTGCTAGACCTGAAAAGTCAGTAATTCCATTTTTCTCACTATGACCCCAAATAAAAATATGTATCCAAAACACACTTATAAATTGTTAAGCTATTTATTTATTATATTGTTTTAAGGATATTTAAATTTTCTTCTTCCAATATATTTAAAATTTAAAAAAGTGTGATATTCAAGCTGTACAAGGGAAGAGATTTCTTAGTTAAACCACTCCTCAAAACCCTAAGTATGCTCTAACGCAAACCCCTCTAAAGAATGGAAAAAATTTCATAAATTTTACAATTATAAGATTGATTGATAACATTTATAAACTAATTTCATTATATTATAAAGAATTTATGTTGGTGACCTTTAAAGGGTTAAGTAATTAACCACAAAAACGTGTCGAAAAATAATTAAGATCAATAAATCCTTAAAATTATAGGAAATATTGAAATAATTCATTCACGTTATACATATACATTCACACATTTCCTTATTCAAACACCCACACCCACACCCACACACACATATATATATATATATATATATATATATATATATATATATATATAATTATATATATATACAGGGTGTAGCAAAACGACCGAATAAGGTCTGCACAACTAGATTCCTCGTTGGGAGTACATAAAAACTGCCCAAAGAAGCGTTCTTGTACAACCATAGCTTACGAGAAAAATACGAAAAACAAAGTATGATGTCACTTCCGGTGCAAGGTAAAACACTTTATCGGACATATCAACAACAGTATGTGCATATCTTTTCAGACAATAATGTTTAAAACATTCGCAGCGCATATCGCGTCATGCATGCGCTGCGAATTGCATTTTTATTTATTTAAGACTGTGATAAAATACGTTATAAGAGAATATAACTACAAAGTAATATACTGCAATAGTGTAATGTGTTTCAAAATAACAAATTTTGTGATAAGATTTAACAAAGTTAACATTTATATCTCATACAAATTTAATAACCTGAAAGAATCATAACAAATAATATTTTGGGCGACTTATATATTAATAAATAAACACATAATAACTAAGTAAAAAAAATTAATTGCTGTTTTTTCATACAGAATTATCTTATAGTCTGTAATAAGATAATAAGCGATTATAATAGTTACAAAGTAATTTATTGCAATATTTATCTGCACCTTTGAGATCGGTCCAAGAGTAAGTTAACATACTATTAACGAGTTTTATTTTTTTTTAAATTCCCTTCTGATAAAATTCTAATATAGAAGGGCTTTTGAGAATAATGAAGACTTTGATAGTGCGGCTTTATTCTGTACTATATACGTCTTTATTGCAACAAGAGTAATTTAAATTAATAAAAATGTATAAGAATGAAAATAACTTGCTAATTATTTACTAGCGTTTTGCATTTTAGTTAATCTTTTACATTCATAAATGACCAAATAACTAGACACTAGAGATCTCAATAACAGATTTTTTTTATTTTTCCGGTTTTATAACTAATAATGTCAGCTGTTTGTAATATGTTTTAATTTGTTAGCCTCTATTTAATTAGTTTCTGGTTAAAAAATGTTAAATCATGTCCCAAACATTAAATGTTTCAAGATATACCATATTTTTTTTCTTCTTAAATGCTTCTGTTAATATAAGCATTAGTATATGTGGACAATTTATATAATTTAAAATTAATTTAATAATTAAAAGTATATTTATTGAAATTTTAAAGTCAACTTTCAATGACAGATATAATTTCACATCTGTGCAGGAAATTTATAAATCAGCATATCTCATTCTAATGAGAACAGTTTGCAAGAACGCATTGCCTCCATAATAACCTCACCTTACACCGACTGATTTTTAGCTGTGTGGATATTATAAATTCCTCGTATACCACCCATCTATTTCAATGCTGGTTGAACTTATAGATTCTATCTCGAGGAAAGTTTCTGCTATTAATTTTAGGATATTGCATGATGATGTAACGGGTGTTGGGAGCTGCCTTAATAACATCGTAGAATGTGTTGGCTGTTTTGTTGAATACTTGTTATTGCACGAATGAAGAAAGGCAACATAAGAATGTCCTCTTCATTCGAGTAGTCCACACCCTATACTATACCGGTTATAACTAACTATTACGTACGAATGACTTATACCAGGACTGCGAGATAACACAAGAAAAAAGACACCAGAAAGAAATGAGCGAGGACTTCCCTTTTGCAGATTCTTGCAGAATTTTGCAGACAAAAATAGAATTCTATTATTTTACAATTCTATTTTTGAAGAAGAATAATCTGGTGACACAAATAAAACAAATTAAGTATCAATATGGAGTATCCATGTACTGCTGGAATTGTTGGAGCAATTCCCTGTTTCTGATGACACTATCGTTTTGCAGATAAAAAAAAATGAAGGAGCACTCAATGCCTCTGATGACGCTATCGTTTTGCAGATAAAAAAATGAAGGAGCACTCAATGCCTCTGATGACGCTATCGTTTTGCAGATAAAAAAATGAAGGAGCACTCAATGCCTCTGATGACGCTATCGTTTTGCAGATAAAAAAATTGAGACGCACTCCCTGCCTCTGGTGAAGTTATCCGTTCACTCCGTCTTGGCCTGCTTTTTCTCTGAAGGGGCCTTGAAACCTGCCAAGCAAAATCCAATGACTACTGTTGCGAGGACCAAATACGACTGACCCCCGTTAGCAGCCCCTCTTGTCCAATGGGGTCGAAGGGGGGTCACTGACATCGCTTTCGTCCTTTGGTCAGTCCCCCGCGTTGGCGTTGTCCAGTAGTGTAACTCATTGTTACATACCCTCCCTCGGCAGAATTTGCCTTATTTGTTTATCCCTTTCGTACAAACTTCACATCTTTATCATTCTCCCTTTCGTTTTTATACATTTTTAAAGTTTCAACGGATTTTAGTTCATTCGGTAAAAATAAAAATAATTTTTTAAAGATGCTATGCTCCCTAAAGTATTTTCACTCTGTACCGGTTTATACTTATACATCTATTACATTGTAGTTTACTTGATTTTTAGCAGCTATTAAAACTATTAAAAATGATTTTTAAACAGCAAAACAGATTATACTCACCGTTGATTAAAAATATATTTCCAGGTAAAGATATCAAAATATATAAAAAATATACGTTTTAAGTGATTTAAAAATCCTTTATGCGAATAAAATGCCACAGAGCCAAGATTTTTCTTTCTGGCTTGGCTCGTTTAAGGAAATAGTCATTCTTTTCCTTCCGTAAATCCAAGTAAAACTCTTATCTTATTTATTTAATCTATCGGAAAGAAAGAATGGCATTTGGATGACCACAGGAAGTATTTTCGCTGGATGCCTCCTTTGAAGCATGGGAGGAGGAAAATGAGATCCGTTTGTTTAAGGCCGTAAACCTGCAGGTTATTTCCTTTCCAAGAGCCATTAGGGTAAATATATATTTGGAACTCAAATCGAAATCGAGCCTTATGATAAAAAGAAGAAATCTTTTTTTTCTGAAAACTAGTCTTCTATAATTGGATAAATTAAAGAAATGTTTGAAAGAACTTTCTAGCAAAAACTCCAAAGTTCTTATGTTCTTTCTTTCAGACTGTTGTAAGTGGTCAAACACATTTCTGACGTATTTTCTCATGACGTAAATTCTGAAGTATTTTCCCATGATTCTAGCATGAGGAAAATAACAATGAATTTCATTTTCATGAAATTCAATTATTTTAAATCAATGTATAATTATATAAATTCTATTTAAAATATTTTTGACTTAATCTGTTTTATTTTTATACTTAAAAAATTATTTGATAAATACTTTAGTACTATTCATTTATTATATGTAATTCATTTATTTTATTTTTTATATGTTATTCACTTATATCAATTAAAGAAATGTTTGAGAGAACATCCTAGCAAAAGCTCCGAAGTTCTGATGTTCTTTAGTCTAGAATGCTGTAAGCGATCGAACACATTTCTGACAAATATTATATCGTAATTCTAGTATTAGGAAAGTAAGGGTGAATTTCAATTTAATAAAATTCAGTAAATTCAAATCAATGTATAATTATATAAATTCTATTTATAGTATTTTCAACTTAATCTGTTTTATTTTTATACTTAATTTTTTTTAGATAAATACTTTAGTACTATTTATTTATTAGCAATTAATTTATTTTATATATTTGTTATATGCTATTCATTTATTATATCACTTCAAGATATGTTTGAGAGAACTTCCTAACAGAAACTCCGAAGTTCTGACGTTCTTTCGTCTGGAATGTTGTAAGCGATCGAACAAATTTCTGAGAAGTATTTTATCATAAATCTAGTATTAGGAAAATAACTATGAATTTTAATTTGATGAAATTCAATTAACTCAAATCAATGTATAATTATATAAATTCTATTTAAAATATTTTCAACTTAATCTCTTTATTTTTATACTTAACAATTTATTAGATAAATACTTTATTATTCATTTATTATATAAATTAAAGAAATGTTTGTCAGAACTTCCTAGCAAAAACTTCGAAGTTCTCATGTTCTTTCACTACAGTATTGTAAGAGACCGAACACATTTCTGACAAATATTTTATCCTAATTCTAGTATTAGGAAAATAACGATGAATTTTAATTTAATAAAATTCAATTAATTCAAATCAAAGTATAATTATATAAATTTACTTTACAGTATTTTTGACTTAATTTGTTTTATTTTTATACTTAAGAATGTATTAGATAAATACTTTAGTACTATTCATATATTATATGCAATTCATTTATTTTTTTATTTGTTATATGCTATTCACTTATTATGAAAGGTTTAAGAGAACTTCCAAGTAAAAACTACAAAGTTCTGATGTTCTTTCCCTAGAATGTTGTAAGCAATCGAATACATTTCTGACAAGTATTTTCTTATGACTCTAGTATGAGAAAAATAACGATGAATTTCATTATAATGAAATTCAATTATTTTAAATCAATGTATAATTATATAAATTCTATTTAAAATATTTTTGACTTAATCTGTTATACTTAAAAAAATATTAGATAAATACTTTAGTACTCTTTATTTGTTATATGCAATTCATTTATTTTATTTATTTGTTATATGCTATTCACTTATTATATCAATTAAACAAATGTTTGAGAGAATTTTCTAGTAAAAACTCCGAAGCTCTGATGTTTTTTCACTAGAATATTGTAAGCAATCGAACACATTTCTGACAAGCATTTTCTCATGATTCTAGTATGAGAAAAATAACGATTAATTTCAATTTAATAAAATTCACTTAATTCAAATCAATGTATAACTATATAAATTCTATTTAAAATATTTTAGACTGAATCTGTTTTATTTTTATCCTTAAAAATTTATAAGATAAATACTTTATTATTCATTTATTATATGCAATTCATTTATTTTATTTATTTGTTATATGTTATTCACTTTTTATATCAATTAAAGAAATGTTTGAGAGAACTTAATAGCAAAAACTCCGAAGTTCTGATGTTCTTTCGTCTAGAATGTTGTAAGCGATTGAACACATCTGACAAGTATTTTATCATGTATGAGGAAAATAACGATGAATTTTAATTTAATGAAATTCAATTAATTCAAATCAATGTATAATTATATAAATACTACTTAAAATATTTTCGACTTAATCACTTTATTTTTATACTTAAAAATTTATTAGATAAATACTTTAGTACTATTTATTTATTATATGTAATTAATTTATTTTATTTATTTGTTGTTCGCTATTCACTTTTTATATCAATTACAGAAATGTTTGAAAGAACTTAATAGCAAAAAATCCGAAGTTCTGATGTTCTTTAGTCTGGAATGTTGTAAGCGATCGAACACATTTCTGACAAGTATTTCCTCATAATTCTAGTATGAGGAAAATAACTATGAATTTTAATTTAATAAAATTTAATTAACTCAAATTAATGTATAATTATATAAATTCTATTTAAAACATTTTCGACTTAATCTGTTTTATTTTTATACTTAAAAATTTCTTAGATAAATAATTTAGTACTATTAATTTATTATATGCAATCCCTTTTATTTATTTGTTATATGTATTCACTTATTATATCAATTAAAGAAATGTTTGAGAGAACTTAATATCAAAAACTCCGAAGTTATAATGTTCTTTCGTCTAGAATGTTATAAGCGATCTAACACATCTGTGACAAGTATTTTATCATAACTCTAGTATGAGGAAAATAACGATGAATTTCAATTAAATAAAATTCAATTAATTTAAATCAATGTTTAATTATATAAATTCTATTTACAGTGTTTTCGTCTTAATCTGTTTTATTTTTATACTTAAAATTTTTTAGATAAATACTTTAGTACTATTCATTTATTATATGTAATAATATAAAGCAATTACATAATGCATATACTATTAATAAGTTATCAAAAAGTTACACACATAATTTTGAAAGCAATTAAGAAAAATGCAGTTATGAAATGGACATGAAAATGTTACAAATATTTTAAGTTAAAACATGCTGTATATATTCAAGCATTTTTGTTTAGTGATTATAAAAGTGTTCATCCATCCGTTGGGTTTGGTTTTAGTTCTTGTTAAAGGCTTTAATATGTGTGTTGTCCCAGGATAGGAAATTATGTTGCCCTACCTAAATAGAACTGCCATAATAAAAAGGGCAAGAAATAAGCAAAATTGTATGTTATAATGCTAATAAAAGAAAGAGATGCGCATTTGTAAAAAAAAATTATGTAAACATCATCCATTCTTTATTTAACACTTAGTATAAATTTGGTAGTTTCTTAATTCAATAATTCGCATGCTGCTAATGGTAGATCAATTGACCGTTGGAAGAAACCATTTAAATCGGATAGTAGAAAAAGCCCAACCCCTAATAGAAGAAATCAAAGCAGTATTAATAGTATTTCATACAATAAACCGCTCAAAATAAATAATTTCATGGAAGAATTGCATTATGCGACAATAACTAAGCCATTGAGTGATTTACTGCGCGATAACGCAATGTTTTACTTTGGAGCAAAAGTTTTCTGAAAATCCTGTATTACATATTTTCAAGCAAGGTGCTAAGCTTGAACTACACACAGATGCGAGCAAGTATGGGTGTGGCGCTGTTTTATTCCAACGGTCTGATGACAATAAGTTACACCTTATTCACTACATGAGTAGAAAACCTCCCCCAAAAGGAGAAGTATTCAAGTTATGAACTTGAAGTTTAAACTATCATTGAAGCCCTAAAGAAATTCCGTAACTATTTGGCTATCAGCAAATTTCTAATTGTGACAGATTGTTCAGCTATTCAAAAAATATGAGTAAGAAGCAACTAACACATAAAATCGCTAGATGGACTCTATTTTTGGAAGATTTTAACTATGAAATTGTACATAGTCCAGGTAAACAAATGAAACATATAGATAGCTTAAGTCGATATCATATTGTCCTTGTAACTCATGAAATCACACCCAAAATCGTTAATTTTTATTTAAGTGATATTCTAGTGGTACCTCAATAAATGCAAATGGAAATTGTTAAAAATATTCATTCTAAAAATCATTTAGGTATTAACAAAACTGAAAGCATTATAAAACAAAGTTTCTACTTCTCTCATATCAGAGAGTGTGTAGGAAATGTCATATCAGATTTTTTAGAGTGTATACTTGTAAATAAAAAACGGGAAAAGTTGAATGACTTTTGAATCCTATTCCGAAGGAAGACATACCCTTAAGCACATAACACATTGACTTTTTAGGACCTTTACCATCTACTAATAAACATTATAATCATATTTTCACTGTGGTTGATGCATTTACCAAATTTATATGGATATGCCTCGTCAAAAATACTACTTCCCAAGATGCCATAGAAAAGCTTAAACAGCAAGAAATTGTATTTGGAAGTCCACATCGTATCATAACTGATAAAGGTAGTGTGTTTACGTCGAAACATCTCCAAGAATATTGTGAGAGTGAAAACATCCAACATCTTAGCATTACAACCGGAATCCCCAGAGTAAACGGTCAAGTGGAAAGAATGCATGCCACTATTATTCCGATTTTAGCCAAATTGTCTTTAGATGATTCCAATAAATGAACAAATTTGTTCCG
>CM063508.1:65163045-65165545 GCA_032207245.1 Pardosa pseudoannulata | reverse complement strand
AGTGAGAAAAGTTTTTTGCATATCCTTCCACCATCAAAAGACCTAAGGAAATATGTTTCCAGGCACTGTCTAAAAGTAGGTGGGTCTTCCTGGTGCAACTATACTAAATTGAAATATTATTTTACAATTTCATGCAGTAAGTGCGGTATGAACTATGTTAAAATAAGAAAATAAGTACATAGAATATATATACACCAATTAAAAAATATATATACACTAATTAAAAACCAATTAAAAACTTTACTTAATATTTCAAAGCGCAAGTGCTAATATTTTTTTTTTAATTTTTTGATACTTTTTAATTTTTTTATATGAAAACAACCCGTAACTTTAGTTTTAGTACTGAAACACGTTAACGGAATAATTTATTTTATTTCAGTTTGTTACAAAGATTTTATTTGTAATGCAAATATTTTAAAAATATCTTTTGAGTAAAAAAATTCCACTTTCTTGTGTGTATTTCTCATGTTATTCTTTAAAACAAGCATACTATTTGAAATGATACAATTAAATGGTTTAGTCAAATGTAGAGTATTATTAAAGATTTATTCTTTAAGGAGCAAAACATTTTATTTCGTAAGTGTTTGAAAGAAGACTATTGTGATAAAAACGTTTATCCTCAAATGGTGCTAAATCCCCTTACACACCTGCGAAAAATATTTTGAATAACAAAATCAAAATGTTGGTTAATGAAATTTTCTTACCCAAAGAGTTGTTTTCTTACCCATCTTGTTTATAAAATGAAATAAGATTTAAATATATATCTAACATAAAAAGGTTTCGATTTTCACCCCATTAAATTGTATACTTTAGAGATGAATCAAACCTAAATGCATGGTCATGAACTAAATGACTTTGTATCAATACGCATCGTGTTAACGTATTTGAGAAACTATTCGAGCTTACTGAGTGCGTAAAAGCAGTGTATGTCATTACGAAATCGAATATTTTCATTTCCACTTACGACGTTTTCACTTCCAATTTAACTGTCCTCGTTATCCCTTAAAGAGAAAAAAAAAGAAATAAATATCGTTCCGAAGTGAATAAAATGAAAAATGCAAAAGTTGGATATGCGGGACGTGATTTAAAGGAAATGCTCTTTAGAGCGGAAAAGAAAATCATCAAGCTCTGAGAAAATCTAGAAAATGGTGGAAAAAGAGCATTCTCTTAGAGAAAATTGTATTTTTTTCGGATGCAAATGTTGATAAAGAATGTCTCAGTGTTTTATAGTCCAAACGCTTACTCTCAGTAAATTATCGCAATACATTTAGATACGGAATAATTTTTCTATTGATTTCAAGATTTATATATTTTTCTCGGTTTAACTGTAAGTTTTACTCCATTTAAATAATTTTGTCTACTGTAACGAAATCAAATAAAACTGAAATAAACGATATTACATTTCTAGTGAGCCACGGTAGGTCAATTGGTAAAAGCAACGCTCTCGTAATTGGAGGGTTAAAGGTTCGGAGCCAGAGCCAGGCTAAGGTCCGCCGTGTCCGTTAAAGGTGACCGGTGTACGTAAAATATGTTCGTGGTCATAATGTTCTCCAAGTTCTCAATCAATACCTCTGGGAGTGGTTAAGCCTATGGGTCGTTTTATTGGTCCTTGTTTCATCATTACGATGACCGTCTTGAGCATAAGTCGTGCTTACAGCTGTAAAGTGCACGTCAAAACAAAAGGCGTTCCCCCTGTAACGGCGTGATATAGCGGTGTATCGCCAAAGAACATTGCTTTGAAAGGTGGACTTGTGTGGATACAAAAGAATTGTTTTCTACGGCACCATGAAGTCTACACGGCCGCGCACTATAGTAAAGGAACAATACGCCAGACTGGACGGTACCTTTTTTGACAGCTAAAAAGATGATCGCGGAACGACAAAGGGTTTGCCGCTTCTCAGATGTTGCCGCTAATGCAATCTTAGCTTCGCGGCCGATAATGGTTTAACTCGGACCAATGCAGTTGGTCGAAAATGAGGTCATCGCTAGGTGACCCAATAATAAAATTGTGGGTGAGGCCGTCTCTTGGAGGCCCCTCCCCTAGAAAGAGACGAAGAAGATATTTTTTTGGAAAGAAGTTAGTTAGCAAGCAATCAGCTAATTCGGAGGTCGCCTTGACCTGTCTCTCTACCGGAGAGTTTTATTTGCTATAATCCCACCTTGGGATCTTTTCTTGAAGGAGTAGCCAGCATTGGCTAACTCGAAGGTCGCCTTGACCTGTCTCTCTACCGGAGAGTTTTATTTGCTATAATCCCACCTTGGGATCTTTTCTTGAGTAGCCCGCATCGGCTAACTCGAAGGTCGTCTCGACCAGTCTCTCCATCGGAGAGTTTTCATTAGCGAAATCCCGACTTGGGATAAATCTTTTGTGAGATTGAAGTGATACCCTGTGAGTGGGTTTTTAATATTCTAATATAATCCTCTTCAGGATCGTTGCTGTTCTTCAGAGCGAACTGTGCTAGATCTTCTAAGAGTGTTTCAGTGATATAGTGAGAAAGCT
>CM063508.1:65139792-65152292 GCA_032207245.1 Pardosa pseudoannulata | reverse complement strand
GGGTTTGAATCAGAATTTTTAACGCTGTTTGTTTTAAAGCGTAAGCAAACATTAAGAAGCCTAAAAGCTATACAAACTCATACAAATCAGTTTTGAAGGTTTTAAAGGAATTATTCTTCTTAGATTAAGAAAATTAAATAAATTTCCTAGACATTGATTTTCTTCAAACCTCGAATACTCACAGAAACTGCTGTCATATCATAAATTCAATGGGTGACACTGTAACCTTAATTGGTGTTAACTCCATTTCTCCTCTCAGATCTAAACAGCTAAATACCATGTAATTATATGACATTTATCACTGGTTACGTCTAAATGACAACAATGAGACTTCGTACAGGAGTATTTTAGAGACAATTCGATTTTCTGTGATGTTTTCTTGATACAACTTTTATTTGATATTTATTTTCAAAAAATAACCAAAGCCAAGTAAAGTTTTTAAATAATATAAATATAAAAAATGTGTAGAAATGATATTTATTGCTTTTAATTGTAGAAAAGAAAAAGTGAACGTTTGGGCAAAAAAAAAATATATATATAATAGATAAATGTTGTAGTCAGCTAATTTAAAATGCAGCAAAAAGATTTCTTAACTTACGTATAAAAGTCACTCACCGGTAGATGGTTGCAATGCAAACATTTTAAAACGCTGTCCTTTTAATTTTTTTAAATAAGAAAGAAGAAAATTTATTTTAAAAAGACTTTGTGACAATGCTTTCTGATTTATAGTTTCAATTAAAGCATCGTTAACCTTTCCAAATTCATTTAGTAAAATATATTTATTATTAAAATATTTTCCAATGGATATATTGTTATCTATTTATAAATTTTTTATTAGATAATGACCTTCAGTACCTTCCTAGCTTAGCTTTACCTTATACTGGTGAGAAGATCTCATTTGATTGCAATATCATTTAATAGCAGCAGGATGTGGAATTTCATAAACTTAGTTTATAGTTGAATTTATCACTGTAATGATCATAAAATCGTGTGGATCACACTGTCGTGCTTTTTTACACCCCGTATACCCAGGCATTCATAAACACTATCTCGAGTGAACCCAAACAAACTACCGTAACTATAATACCCACTTATATCCTAAATTTGTCGTTTTGATGGTACAAATACCATAAAATATTAAAATTTCTAAAGCAAAACACCGGAGTTTTTGGATTGGAATGGAACGAAAATGCCAAACCAATTCAAATCGCATTGAAGAAAAGTCTTGAAGACCTCGGGAATAAAAAATATTAACATCTTAAAACACATCTTAAAAAATTTTCTTTTTTGCAAGCCGTCAGTGGAGATTTTATCATTAATAGAAAGTGTTTTCTGATAAGGGAATCCTGTTTATCTCTTAACAATAATAAATAATAATGTATCTCGGAGGTAATAGTTTATAACCTCCCGAAGCTTTTCATATTACGAGGTTTGGAACTTTAATAGTGGCAACTATTTATTTACATGGAATACAAAAGTTATTCATGTCACCATGTTTTACAGTCCTTCAATATAGTCTCACGCATTGTGTATAAACCTTTTTCAACAATGTGGAAGTCGCAGAACACCTGTTGCAGGGCGAGTTCTGTTGATAGTTCGAATGCACCGGTCTATTGACGCAAGAATCTCTGGAGCAGTTCTGAAGCGAATGCCACGAAGTGGTTTCCTTCATCTTAAAAATTAAGACAAAGTCACAAGGGATTAGACCTGAAGAGTAAAGTGGATGATAAAGCCCTAGATGAAACTGTCTTGTTGTACGACCTCTGGCACATTCAATTTTTATCCAACTTCTTTGTTCTTGTTTTGAAAACATCCTGACAACACTTTAGACCACAAGCTAATACAAGGATTAATTATTTGCGTCACTCCACATGCGCATGAAGTCGGAAGAACTATTCTTTTTACTGAGAGGTAAAATAGATATGTATCTTACGTGGGCTATACGCGATATTCTTTGGTTTTGTTACGTAGCGTTTTTACAGCATTGTTGCCACTATTAAAGTTCTAACCCTCGTATAAACTAAGATCCAAGAGACACAGAAAATCAAGCTAAACGTGAAAGAAGTTTATTCATTCAATTTAGTCTACCCTCATATCATGGTATTTTGCTATCTTTTCACTCCGTGGAAACTAATATTTCATTTTATTCATCCTACTGAATTATTTCTTCTGTATGGGACAGCTGTTATAAAGGTTGTTGTTTACAGATCCTCATTGTATCGTCATTCGTCATTTCTTTAATTAGTCTTTCTGTTTGGCCTTCTAGTTAATTTTACTCCAAATTTAAAAAATTAAAGAAAATTCTCAGCTTTAAAAATATATTTTTACGTTTACTAAATTTTATCAAATATTTGAAATTTTGAAACAGTAATGTAAACTCATTTAGGATGTGACTTAGGAAAATGACCAAGTAAAGGATTACCTTCCATAGAAAAAACTGAAACTTTTAAGCAGATTATATATTATCTCCCATTTTAAGTCTCCTAAAATAAATATTTTTCCTTTGTAAATTTCTTTACTCTGAGCAGAAAATAAAGATTAGAAAATCGGTTTAAGAATATTTTTCGACATCTTGATTAACACTATATAGATAAAAAATATACTTTTTCTACTCGAAAGAAAAACAACCTTTCTTATTTTAAATACTTTAGTATGTTATCTGTGTTAGAACTATCACAATCAAGAAATTAGCTTTAGCTTATTTTTTTACCTATTGAAAATGCAGATAAAGTAAAACTTATGAAAGCTACCTGGAATACCTCAAAAATGTTATTATATTTAAGTATTTTTCAAATTGACAGTAAACATCTGGAATTTTACACAGATGATTGATTATTCAGATATAAGGTATACTGTTTTCTCAGTAACTCTAACTCAAATTTAAAATTGATACAGTTTTAATGCGAGGGGTGATTAAATAGTAAGTTTTAAATCCGATATTACTCAAATTTTATCTGCTAAAATTTTGTCTGAAAAATTAGTAGTTAATTATCATACATGCGGTCGACTACAGTGTAGAATTTCACCCACCCGCCCTCTATTTGTAAAGTTAATACAAATGGTGACTTGTTTGGAAAATTGTTCTTGCCAAGATATCCGCTCCCTTATTTGATTTCTGTGGGAAAAACTTGTTACCAAGGCTGAGATCCGCCGGCAGCTTATAGAGGATTACGGGAGTTGTAAAGTTATCAGCCTATTGCAGAATGGTATCGAAATTTTGCAGCTACTAGAGACATGATCAACAACCATTTCTGGGACATCATCAACTAACCTTTCTACAGCCCGGACCTCACTCCATGCTACTTTCTCCTCCATTTTTACAAAAAGGAGCACTTAGAAGACCGACGACACTTCGTCTGAAGTGGTAAAACAGTGCAAGATAACGTAGCTAAACACTTAATCTTTACCTGAAGGATATATATAAACTCATCCAACGAAGCGACAAATCCCTAAACTAAATTAAACACTATGTCAAAAAACAATCTCATGCATGTTGTATCAGTTGGTTGGATTGGTTGTAGGAACTAAAATGTGCACTTTTGCCACCAAGCTTTGTAACATTACGACTTGATCACGCCTCGTAAAATAGTTTTTTTTCACTCCCAAAACTAAAATAACCTAATGTTTTTCCATATGTTTGCATATTATTTGAGCTAAGCTCAGTGATAAATTTACCACTTAGTTTTTATTCTTTTAATTACTTTTTGAGAATGAAATAATAGTTCAGAATCTTTCAGGTAACTTTGATGCGAAAATGTAGACAGACTTAAACCAGATAGTGAAAGTCCTGCTTTTCATAAAGTTTCTGAATTTGAATGAAAGTGTTGGTGGTTATGTTTACAGCTGTTTGGAATTGAATTCAAGCAGTTGATCTTTACCTAATTATTCCCAATTTTGTAATATCTGTGGAGACCGTAGAACTCAAAAACAAAAGAAAGACGGAAGTAAACAAATCTTTACTTAAATTTCCTTATTAACTGGCCGAACGCTGGCCGATTGGTTAGGGTGCTGATCGTCGGTACCAGAGTTCGTGGGTTAGAATCCCACTATGGCATGGATGTTCGTAGCCGTTCGGAATCGGCTTTAAGCAGTAGGTCCCGGTCTCATTAGCCCTCGCGCGCAAAACATTAGACCGTAGCGCTCCAAACCAAACCAAACCTTATTAGCTGAACTAAAGACAGAATTTGCGAATCCGATAATTTTAAAATTCTAAGAAGATAATCGATTATTAACGTGGTGTAAACGCACATGGAATAACATTTCTATCATCTAAACATATTGCTGCAGTATGGCCAAAACGATAAAGCTCTGCTCTTCAATTCCGGAGTTTAGGGTTAGATTCCTGCTGCTGGTATGGTGAAATTTATAGCTTAGGAGACTCTTGAGAGGTTTGCAAGCTGTTTTTTTTCTTTGCACCATATTCTATGCTTATGGATAGTGCTCTTGGCTATATGTGTGAAAAAACAGAATAGCTTGAAGATATAAATAATCGAGTAACTATTTTTGTCTGAAGCAACTTTTGAAAAGCTAACTCGAAGCATTAACCCTTTAAAGGTCACGATTAAAAATTCTTTCAGATTTAAGGGCATTGAGTTACAAACGTTGTCTGTGAACCGTACAAATAGGAAACATATGAAAACAAATTTTATATTCCTTTGGTAGCTGGTATTTTTTTTCTTATTTATTTTTTTATGGGAGGAGGAGTAATTGTGAAACCCTTCCCCTGTACAGCATGAAAGAGTTACTTAAAATTAATTATATTGGAAGAACAATGTATAATTATCATAAAAAGGATTAATAAATAGATAACTATACAGTTTTTCATTGTTGTTTTGGATAGGTGTTTTTATTTGAAGTCATAAGGAGAAAAATCGAATTCGAGATTTTTCATGTAAAGCAATTTTAAACTAATATATTTCGAAGAGAAATAGAAACTATGCTAAATTCTATTATCTATTGCTGCGTCAAAGAATCGATAACATAGAACATAGATAAAATCCTTCGTATTGTAACGTCACAGCTCTAAAATAGGTAAGTTTGGTAGCGTTATGGTCGAGCAGGGTTCTTTAAAGGCCTCATGAGGATGACACATCGAACACAAGCGGGATGGAGAAGAAGGAAGGATTTATTCTGTTATATACAAATATTTACATCATTTACGTTCTCGGCACTGCTCATTCATGCTCGCCCGCCGGACAACAACTCCCAGCGTCTTCTCCCACACCAAACGACGCTTGGCCCTTGTGACGTCACTCGAAAAAACCCCACACCCCTTTACATGTGCCAGTCATCTACCCTTCTTTTTACCCGAGTAAAGGGATTTTGCTTGGAGGGTCGGAGAAACCCGTTTACATGGTCAATTATTTCTACCCTCCATTTCGCCGGGATCGTCGCTAGAAGTCATAGTGGTCTTACGGGACGGCAGTCATCTGTAAGCGCAAAGGATGATGGGAAAGGAAAGTAAACTCTGCTATTACACGGGTAGAAAGGTGGGTTCTTTCTACCCCTCAATTTTTCCCTAGCTAGGGATAATTTTTGAAAGGGGAGTACAATTCGCTTATCTACCCTGCATTCTACGCTGCTTTTGGCACATGTAAACGGGTCTTTTCTCTAGGAGACGTTAGGGAGGGAAGAATGGAGGAATGGTTACCCCCCAGATAGCGAAGAACACTGACGTCAGAGCGAGCCGTAATACACAAACAAATACATATTAAAAGTTTTCCAGTAGCTTGATGCTACAGTATGTTTTTAAAAAGAAGAGAAAAAAGTATTAACAGGTGGTTTCGATGCAAAACCACTGCCCGTTAAAGGGTTAATTTGTCTTATTTTAGCTAATTAAAAACGAATTTTTAAATTTTTAACAAATGCTTCTGCTTTTTCTAATTTTTAAGAGCGAGCCGAAAGTTACACTCATGTTACAAGAAAAATCTTTACAGACTATATTTGGCAAAATAGCAATCCCTGTAAAATATTTAAATATTACTTTACACAACAATTTGATAGTTCTTGCAATAATTTCAATGCACTTTTTGAATGATTTCCTTTACAGTATATAAATTTAGTAAATATTAATAAAACTGCTCATAAATTTTATGTTAGCTCCTACGACAATAGCATGATACTGATATTCTTTAGATAAAATCCTTCGTATGTTTTTAATAAGAAGAGAAAAAAGTATTAACAGGTGGTTTCGATGCGAAACCACTGCCCGTTAAAGGGTTAATTTGTCTTATTTTAGCTAATTAAAAACGAATTTTTAAATTTTTAACAAATGCTTCTGCTTTTTCTAATTTTTAAGAGCGAGCCGAAAATTACATTCATGTTAAGAGAAAAATTTTTACAATCTATGTTTGGCAAAATAGCAATCCCTGTAAAATATTTAAATATTACTTTACACAACAATTTGATAGTTCTTGTAATAATTTAAATGCACTTTTCTAATAATTTTCTTTACAGTATATAAGTTTAGTGAATATTAATAAAACTGCTCATAAATTTTATGTTAGATCCTAAGACAATAGCATGATACTGATTTATTAATAAAGATATTCTTTAGAAATACATATCATCAAAAATACATATCATCAAATATTTAAATATTACTTTACACAACAATTTGATAGTTCTTGCAATAATTTAAATGCACTTTTCTAATGATTTCTTTTACAGTATATAAGTTTAGTAAATATTAATAAAACTGCTCATAAATTTTATGTTAGATCCTAAGACAATAGCATGATACTGATTTATTAATAAAGATATTCTTTAGAAATACATATCATCAAAAATACATATCATCAAATATTTAAATATTACTTTACACAACAATTTGATAGTTCTTGCAATAATTTAAATGCACTTTTCTAATGATTTCTTTTACAGTATATAAGTTTAGTAAATATTAATAAAACTGCTCATAAATTTTATGTTAGATCCTAAGACAATAGCATGATACTGATTTATTAATAAAGATATTCTTTAGAAATACATATCATCAAAAATACATATCATCAAATATTTAAATATTACTTTACACAACAATTTGATAGTTCTTGCAATAATTTAAATGCACTTTTCTAATGATTTCTTTTACAGTATATAAGTTTAGTAAATATTAATAAAACTGCTCATAAATTTTATGTTAGATTCCTAAGACAATAGCATGATACTGATTTAATAAAGATATTCTTTAGAAATTTATAATCATCAAAAATACATATAATCAAATATTTAATTATTACTTTACACAACAATTTGATAGTTCTTGCAATAATACATATCATCAAAAATACATATCATCAAATATTTAAATATTACTTTACACAACAATTTGATAGTTCTTGCAATAATTTAAATGCACTTTTCTAATGATTTCTTTTACAGTATATAAGTTTAGTAAATATTAATAAAACTGCTCATAAATTTTATGTTAGATCCTAAGACAATAGCATGATACTGATTTATTAATAAAGATATTCTTTAGAAATACATATCATCAAAAATATCATAAAAAGAAAATGAATATTACGAATTTTAAAGGACCTTATTAAAATGTATTCAGCGAATCCAATAAAATCGTGACTAGATATTCAATTCGTTTAAATTTGCATTAAACTCCGATAATGAGGTTTAGATTTAAAGCGATATTCATAAGAAAGGCAGATTACAGATTTGAATAAATTCGACGGCATTTGTTCGCTTGATACATTTTACATAGTTAAATTAGAATACGCCGCGAACACGATAAAATTTCACATACGCGTTAAATTACTTTTCGGGGAACGTGGAATGTTTGGTGGCAGTTCAGAGGGCACAAATATGTTCCAAACCTCATTAACTTTAATGCGGGCTTTTTGGAATTTAATGCCTGCCCGCGAAACACCATATTTGTTAAGTTAAAGTGGAACAACAATAGCGTCCGTGCGTGTCGATTTAATGAATTTTCAACCTAATACATGGGTTTTAGTACGAGAAACAGTTTTCAGGAAATCGTACTTGTTTTAGGGCTTTCACACGTTTCGTTATTTATGAAACGTATGCTTGTTAGGCTATTCACTTTAAATTCTGAGTCACGGATAAATTCATAAATATAACAATCTGAAAATGTAAACAAAAATAATTTATCTTTTAAAATAAACGCTGTCAAAAATACAATAAAATATTTTTCAAAAGCATCATTCATCACATATGAAACATATAATATACTAGCATATAGCCCGTCATATGACGGGATCAGTAAAATTTTTAATTTTCCAGAATTGTAAATTGCCCTATGAGGCAGATAAAAAAATAGTTTGTTTTATGTCTGAGAATTATCTCAACGCTCAATAATTTGTTTATCTTCACACTCCTCTAAAGTCTTCCAATACTGTGAATGCAGTTTAGAATCCCGTGGAATTCATTTAGTCAAACAGTGTGGTTATGCATAAAAAAAAATACACAAACGAACAAAATTTCTTAATTTCCAAAGACATATAACTTAAACGCTAGATATTTATTAGTCCCGTGAAATAGACTCCTAGAGTTTTATGAACAGAATTTAAAATAATTACGCATGTATCTAATCTATTATTTAGGCCAAATATAAAAGAAAATTATTTAAGTCATATCTAAGTTCAGTGATAAAACGTATGAAAATAATGCAGACGATATTTAAATAATTTAAAATAAAAAATTATTAAATGAGGTGGTTAAAGGAGTGAGTTCACAATGCGAGAAAAATATGTTATTTTTATCTATTTATTATGTGGTAATCTCAATCGCCTGCTCTTAACCGAGGAACATAGGGCTTGATATAATGGCATTAAACGCTCGAAAAGGAGGGAAGGGGTGGATTTCGAACGTTTTAAAAACTCACTTTGATTTTTACTAACCCTAACTCATCAAGAATTCAATATAGATATCCCTATCCATTCCAGGTCGAACCGATTAATTAATTCAAAGAAAGACGGACAGATAACTTAGGCTATTATTATATAGGAGATGTATGAATAGCGTTTAGTTTTAAGGCTAGAAAAAATATATAATTTTTATATTGTGGTATAGGAACTAAACTTTTAGTAAAGTTTTGAAATTCATACAAGTTAAAGGTTAAAATATCCCCCCCTTTAAAAGTTAACTAGAGTAAAGTTGCGCATGTAGATTATAATGGGCATAGTTCCGAAGCTATGCTTGTGGTGAAGCCTGTTTTCTCAATCCTCCATAGCTTTCTGTAGTCACAAAACCTGCGTTGGTAGGCTGAAGGTATGAGTCTGTTTCTTATGTTCTGTTAAGTACGTGTGTCATATGTAATGAAATATTCAACTATAATCAAGCATGAGAAATCAGCTTTAATGATGAGTTAATCATTATTATTATTATTATCATTTCTTACTTTAATTCCTTCTTAACGAAAACGGCTTAATCGGCCTAACAAACAAATACGACGACTCGGCACAATGGTCCACAGTATAGATATTTACTTCCTTCCCCCACCATGTCATGATGTATAAGGAGAACAGTTGGTATTGTCACCTGCCACAATAAGAAATCCTTAATCTTATATTCAGAGTTGAGAACCAAGTACCACATGGGCTAGTCTGGTGAAATATACTGAGACAACAATTTCTTTAAGAGAGTGACTTTTGACTACAGACATCTGCCTAAGTGTGGCGTTCAGTGTGACTATTATTGTGGATAGATACAGATTTTTCCTGAGATAGTTATTACTTTCTTTTCAAAATACCAGAAATATCATTTTTAACTTTGAGAATCAGAGAAAGAATTTCGGGGTTCAACTGAAGGAATGAAAAACTCCCTCGTTCTAATTTAATGGCTAGGATAAGAAGGATTAATAAAGACGAGAAATTAAGATTTAGAATGATAAATGGGGAAAAGGGATAATTTTGGATAAACTTTAGGGCTTAGATATTGACATTATTACACATATATGTATACATAAACCAGACCAAACCAAACCATATCATAGAATATCATTTTCAAAACTGATAAAATTTAACTTTTTCATAAACCTCCTATTGCTAATGGACGTTTTTTAATGGAATTTGTCCGGTGTTAACATCTGGGTAATCTGTAACATTTTAATATAAAGGTTTCAGTTCAGATTATCCATATATTTGGTTTGGTTTATAACGCAAAGATCTTCTGTTTAGCAACAAGAGGGATAACGAGACAGGAACTTGCTGTTTAAAGCCAATTACGAACGTCTAAGAATATCCATGATATCAGTAGGATCCAAACTTATGATCCCTGGTACCTAAGGATTAAGGCTATTAGTCAGTACTTATTGTTTTTCCGAGGTGTTAAAGTTAAGGGTGAAAGGTATTACTGAGATGTGTAATTAGCTGGACTATACAGATTTATCAAATGGATAAAAAGTTCAAGTAATTATATAAAATGTGGTGTGTTTTAAAGTACAAAGAGAAAATTACTGAGGATTATCAATAACTACGTTGAATACTTAGAAATATAAAAAATAACACCCGAAAATTTTCTGATTACAAAGACATTAGTTCTTTGTAAAAGTAACTTTATACAATATTTTTATTTATACAATATATTAGAACTTTAAAATTACTTACAGTTTAATCTCATTAAAACTTTCTGTAACTAAAGTAATTTAGACAGAAAACAAGTACAAATTGGAAGAATATATATAAATTCTTTAATTCAAATATGTTCTTTATTCCACGAGAACAACTTTTACCAATGCAAAGCGCGAATTATACAAGGCTAAAAATACATTAATTATTATTTCTTCCGGAATAATATCTAAGTACGCCATATTGTGCAGATTCTTCTAATTTAACACACATGATTTCGTAAACTTTCGCCATAAACAAGAACTTACAAACTAACCGCATTAGGAAAAGTACCATTTTTAACAATATTAGTATATTTCTAGCTTTAATTAATGATATCATATGTCGAGTGTGCAAACCTTAATTAAAGTTAATTAGAGGATTCGTAGTGCGATATATATTTTTTCCGCCAATAATATCTCTGTATGTGGTAACATCTTGCATGTAACGTATTCTTTTTTTTTCTTTTGTATTATGCAATTGAAATGGCAAGGTATAATGGGCAAGACAGAAAAATTATGCTTAGTAGGGAGTTAGCTAATAATAGAAATCTTAAGGATAAATGTATTTTTTTATCTTTCATTTATTTTCTACTCTCGCATACGCATATACTGATCTAAATATAAAATTTTAATTAGAAATTTTTAGTTCTTATATTTTTGTTAAAATGCAAAAATTAAAATTCTGAATACAAATCAGTGTATTTTTTTAAAATTCTACTGCATTGCCTTGACAATGAATGCCTGCTATTTATAGTTATGCTTTCTAAAGGCAAAGCATGATTTTAGTAGATGTCATATTTTTTCTGTGTAAAGGTGAACATTTCTTTTGAAATGCTCGCTTATGAAGGCATACCATGAATAAATTTTTATTTATTAAAGTATTTTATTTTAATTTTCTTTAAGTATATTTTAATTAATTTAAAAATTACATATTTACATGGTGCCTAGTACAGTCTTTAACAGGTCTTTTTCAGTAGAACAACTTGCGTAGGGATATGCTTTTAATTCCAAGCTTGTTTTAAAAAGCATACATAGTATTCTTTTTTTAATGTTTCTTAATTTTAAAATTAAATATTTTAAAAAATTCAAAATTCTAATTTTTATACATTTTTCTGTTACATATTCTCATATTTTGCTTAAATTGAAACCATAGCTTAAAAATGTACTTTTTCTCTGTGACAAAAATGAGAGGGATATTTAAATTCTAAATTTCAAGATTTGTTTCAGTTACCTCTTAGTAGATTTATTACAAAAAATCAAAGTTGAAATCCTGTTTCTCCGCCTCTTTTACGACAATAGAAAGGTAGCGTTCCCAAAGGGATGTATCAATATTATGTTGTCATTCCGACCTGGTCTATCAGAACTAGAAACTTTATAATAGGCCAACGTAGTACTGCATTCGAAAGATCAACACTTATAGTATATTTTTGCCACTTAAACTTTAACAGTTGGCTATTGGTTAATTTTCAGAGAATAGCAACATAATATAGTATGGTTCGACTCTAGCCAACCGAATGTCATTTTACTAACAGCAGGAGACAACTGAATACTAACGTACTGTTTAAATGAGTCATTTTAATACCAATGACTATAAATCTTTGTTCACCGTAAATTGAACAACTACATCACACTTTAGTTGGAGTCCAAGAATAATACATTTTCTTACCAAAATATCTTAGAATGCATGTCAGTGATGTAGTTCTACAGACAGCCACAAGAATGCATTAAAACTATAATTTAGCTATTTTAGTACAGAACAGCAACTCCTAACGCTGCGGAAAATATAAGTAGTTTTACACTGCACTGTAAACACAAGAGCTCACTCCCTTCTTTTCCAACCACGAATTAATCTTGACATACTGCAGCAATCTTCTGGTACACAGTTTTAGCACTATATATTGCGGTTCACAATTTCTTC
>CM063508.1:65132292-65134792 GCA_032207245.1 Pardosa pseudoannulata | reverse complement strand
GGTTTCCGTTTAATTCTACAATAGTGCTATGGTACGTTCATTTGCGAAACGAGAACAAATATGGCCGGAACTTAACTCTTTAACTTTTCTTAACATTACATACGATATACACATGCAAATCTTTATACTGTTGTATATCGCATGTGATACACAGCTAACTGCATTTTAGATGAGAAATTATTTAGTGTAGAGTCTTAAACTTAGTTACAATTCGACGTGGAAAATATTTATATCTAACATACAGCAAAACAAAAGGAAAGAGGGTTAAAACAGATTGCTGTTACAAACCAGATTTCTTTCTTTCTATCAAATAAAATATTAGATTGTTCTGTATTGTTTTCGTGGAGAGGAACCTATTATTAAAAACTAGTCAAACAGGTTCAATTATTTTTTTCTGACATTTTAAGGTGTTTCACTTTATTTAGGTATATTTTTCACAGCCTAGGGTAACTCATTTGTTAAGAATAAATGTCTTATGTATGTGCCCCCCCTGCACAGTTTTCACACACTCTCATAGGTTGATTTATCCAATGTATAAATTTTAAGAAATATATTTTCTATAATAACCATTTGCAAACATAATTTTTTAAATAATTGCCTTAAAGGAGAGTAAACATTTGTATGTAATTTCAGATTCTGAAATTAGAATATCTTTAATATAAAAAAAATGAAAAGAGATTAAAGTATCCTTAGAGGATAAGCTTAAGTATGCAACACATGGTGCATTTTGTTGGCTGATTATTTTAAATTGAAACTCGGGAGCAATTTTTAGAAGCTTGAGTATTTAATGACGTTTCCACTGAACTCGCGCAATATGTTGCACAATTTAATTTTAGATTTTAAAAGACTTAACTATGACTATGTTTCTTAATGATTAAAAATAGGAGCTATGATTAACTACTTTCACCAGAGATGACTTTGACAAAATTAAGACAAAAGCTTTAACCCTCCGAGTGGAACACATCGAGGAAAAAAGTCTCCAAAAAATACACTAAATGTTTACTTTGTCAGTGGCCAAAGCGTTCTTTGATTTTTTTCCTTCACCCTTTGTCGACTGTAATGAAATACGAGAAACCCACCTTCGTTATTGTCCCTTTACTTTCGGTTATAAATAGATATAAAAATAGGTATTATATATTGTTAATTTTAAATACACATAAAGCTCGTCAAGTCTCGAAAATCATCCCATAAGAAATAATGATTTCTAAAAGTACAAATAAAAATATTCTTTCAGAGGCTTATTCATAATTTTTACGAAAGTCATCCAGGATATTTCAGTGGTGCAATGAGAGATACATCTGTTACCGTGAACGAAATACTTCGAAATAGAGATTTACAAAGCCATGAAAATCTATCAGCGTCTTTGTGCCTCAGGGGGTAGGGGGCATCCCTCAATAAATGTCAGTCAAAGAGGGGTGCAGTTCCTAAAAAATCGACCTGACCCTCCTATCGCAAAACTCCATGGGGGAAAGTACTGGCAAAAATGTACATTACATCCATTTTCGGTGCGTTTTTGGAGTTCGAAAATTGTACATTTTGAAGACATCATTAGTCTGTTGTAATTGTACGTGCGAACCGATTACAGGGTTAAATCTCATCGAAATATTTTCATTGTAGGCCAAGAAATCTTAGTCATTGATTCTAGGATAGCAATACTATTCATTTCTTTTATTTTCTTTATTTCTTATTTTTCAGTTCAATGGTTAATAAGACTGAGATTTACTATTTAATTGCAATTCCACTTACAGAAAGGATTCCATTTCTTATAGCAATAAAATATTGGAGAATTTCTCATCTTTTTTAAATAAGAATAAATAAAAATAAGTCTTTATTTAAGTTTTTTAAGTCTTTTATAAATCTTTATTTTCTTTATTTCTTATTTTTCAGTACGACGGTTAATAAGACTGAGATTTACTATTTAATTTCACTTACAGAAAATATTCCATTCATTATAGCAATAAAATATTGTTGAATTTCTTACCTTTTTTAAGTAAGAATAAATAAAATAAGTCACTGAAGCTCTATCTACTGATTTGGGTTAATAAAGACATTTTTCTGTGTCGTGAAAAATTTCTTTATTAAAAGAGCTTTAGAAGAAAGAGCTTCAGTGACTAATTTTTATTAATCACGGAACTTTCTAGCAGTGTGTTTTTTATTCAAGACATTATATTCAAGAAGATTACGTTTTCTTTATGAAATTGAAACACGTGCCTTTGCACCATTTATACACACGCTCACAAGTAAATCCTCTGGATTGTCTACAAAATTCAGGAAATGTGTGATGATACATTACTATTTACAAACAGATTATTTAAAATATTATACTCATCAATTCATGCATACCTTATAGCAATAAAATGTTGGATAATTTCTTCTCTTTTCTAAATAAGAATAAATAAAAATAAACCACTGAAGCTATGTCTACTGATTTGGGTTAATAAAGATATTTTAATGTGTCAAGAAAAATATCTTTAGTAAAAGAGCTTTAGTAGAAAGAGCT
>CM063508.1:65122292-65127292 GCA_032207245.1 Pardosa pseudoannulata | reverse complement strand
GGCAGGCCCGTCGTCGAAAATGTCGATAAAATCACAAAAATAATAAAAAGTTTACCGGCATGTTAGTAGTCGTAGCATCGCCCAGGAGCTTAAGATCGATCATAAAACAGTTTTAAACCATTTGCGCAAAGTTGGATTGCAAAAGAAGCTCGATGTTTGGGTGCCACACCAATTAACACCAAAAAACATGATGTATCAAATTTCTGTCTCCGAATCCTTGGCCAAATGAAATGAAATCGACCGATTTTTTAAATGGATGGTGACTGGGGATGAGAAATGGGTCAAATACGACAATATTCTGCAAAAACATGGTTGTCAAAGAGCGGTGAAGCAGCTGAAATGGTGGCCAAACCAGGACTAACAGCCAGGAAGGCTCTTCTGTGTATTTAGTGGCACTGGAAAGGGATCATTTATTATGAGTTGCTTCCGTATGGCCAAACAATAAATTCAGATCTCTACATTCAACAACTGAACTATTTGAAGCTAGAGATAGACCAGAATTGAACAAAAGAGGTGTTGTGTGTTCCATCAGAACAATGCCAGGTCATACACATCTGTAGTGACTCGCCAGAAACTCAGAGGGCTCGATGGGAAATTTTAATGCACCCACCATATAGTCCGGACCTTTCACCAAGCGATTACCACCTTTTTATCGCATTGCAAAACTTCCTGAGTGATAAGAAATTGGGATCAAGAGAAAATTGTGAAAATCGATTACTAGAGTAGAAGGACAAAGACTTCTATTAGAGAGGCATTATGAAGCTACCTTTAAAATGGCAACAAATTATACAACAAAATGATGCACCCAGATCGGACAATCCGAACCATGTTAAATAAAGTCATTTATTTCACACAAAAAACATGGATTTCTCTTTCTCCAACCTAATATATCTAGATACAATCTATCATATAATATTTTATATAAATCTTTACTCACTAGACCCAAGGGATGGGTCGTTTTGACACAAAAACTATTCTGTGTTATCTTAAGAGATTTATTATTTTTCAAATAGTAATAAAAAAAATAATATAAATTTTATAAGAATTTCTGACGATAAATTTTGAAAATATATTTTAATGAGTATTATATTATTTTTGTCATTACGATCTAAAAAAAAGAGAAATCTGTTAAGAAAGCAAAAAATAGTTTGGGGTCAAAATGACCCTTCCAGCGGTTCTAGTGCTACAGTATATCAAACTTTCATATAAAATATTGCACTAGAGAAGTATATACAGTACCTATAAAACTACAAATACAAATATAATATGGATGCAAATTGGAAAAGTTTACAATTGATTTCAAGAACCACTTAAGTCGAAAGTTTTAATAATGATAACTACAGAACACACCGGCTTGTGTCTGCCAGTTGATGATTTCTTAATTAGTTACCGTTATTCACTAGAATTTTGTATTATTATACATATATACATATACATATATATATACATATATATATACATATATATATATATATATATATATACATATATATACATATATATATATCTATATATATATATAGTATATATATATATATATATATATATATATATATATATATATACGCTATATTCCAGTAGAGGAATGTAAAAGCACATTCTAAAATTACAAAATTGTTATTTTAAATCATGAAAATTATTTAGTTATGATGCAAATAAGTTATTACTAAACTTATATTTTATGTGGCAAAAATACCAATAAAATTGTTTTGTAAAATTTGTTATAACTAAAAAATACATAATATAACTCGCTGAATTTTATGAGGCATAAATTTAATTACTCTCGTTTGTACATGAAGTATCAACTCAGTAAAACCTTAGTAAAATTAGCGTAACGATCAAAGATTTCACTGGTAAAAGATCAAATAATGTTTATCATCAAACATGACCTAGGGGAAGAGGATAAATTTGAGCTTAATGGGTTTTAATTAAAGTGGTAACTCGTAAGTAAACATTTTACTTGAGAGATTAACCTTTAGAATATCGTTTATTATAAATTTTAAAAGTGTAATTTAACGGTAAACAAACGAGAAACGTGTTGAAAGAGAAGGATATAAATAGAGAACAGAGCAATTTTCTCGGAGGTAAGCATTTTAGACTGGTAAAAAATATTCAGCTTTAATTAACAATGTCAATCACATAAGCCAGATTGGGTTGTTTTAATTTACGAGAAAATTCAGTTAAAAAGCAAAAACAAAATAAATTTTTTTTAAATGGGGGGGAGTTTTTCTTGAGGTATTAATCAAATTCTTTTTATTTCTACTCAGTTGAAATGTTGAAGTTCTTAATAAACATGAAAATAAAATTAACTTTGTTTCTATATTAAAGAAAGAACGGGCTAATTATTCCAACAAACACTAAGAAATGTACTTAAAATGGGGTTTTAAATATTAAAGATTCACATGAGTTTATAATTAACAAAATATTGTTTAACAACAAAAGCAATAAAATCCTCTGACTGTTTCATTTCTTAACATTTAGTACATTAGCTAATAAGTAAAAACGGTATTTAAAATGCCCTGTAAAAATAGATAAGGATATTAGCTACCTTTTTTGCTCACGTGTTTTAAAATAGTTAATAATGCTAACCTACACGGGATATCGGTCCGTAGAAAAGGAACTTTTGTGATAAAAAGGTTGACAGCTTAAAATGCTTATTTCATTACAGCAATCCACTGATTTTCCGTATTTTATAGATGTCCTAACTTGCTGTATCTCTAACAGATAGTTGTTGTATACTACTTAACTTTTCTAAAAGTTCAATGTTTTCGACATCGTCTGAGGTAGTTTATTAATTATTGGTTTGAAAATAAGCCCACACATTTTGTCACGCAGGGTTTCTAAGTCTTTTTCATCACATACGACTGTGCCTGCTTACAGTAATGCCTGTTTGCAATAATACATTTAAGTCTACTTTGTTCAGTTTCATTTCTTATTTAATTTTAAAAATTTGCTGTTATACCGAAAAGATTAAAAAGTCGTAGAAAAATAAATAGTTGTAGAAATTTTTGTTTTGATTTAAGTTATATCTTAAAACCAGTACTGTACGGTATCCACTTTTCTATGTTAAGAAGTAAATTGTTAAATGCATAACAGATCATAGAATTTCAAAACTATAGGACGTCAGGCATCATAATTCATCACTTAGTACAAATTAAAAAATGTAAATTAGAAACAGATAAGCATTTTAAACTTCTTAGCGTCATCTCTAGAACCAAAAACATATCCGTCAAAAAGACGGCTATAAGATTTAATGGAAAAAAATAATCGATAAACCACTTTTAAATTACAACAAAATCTGTTCTAGGAGATTATGTTATTATTTGAAGCCAGAATATTTCGATTAGATATACCCTTTTAACTCAATATTAAATGATTTATTACTCTATATATTGCATGTAAATTATATTGCTCAAAATTGCAAAATTTACTCTAGAACTCACTTTTTGCACTCATACATATTCATGGTTTAACAAACTACTTTATTATGCATTATTTATCACCTAATCGAAATCAAATATATTTCGATAGCAGTTTAAAAAATATGACAATATGCTGAACAATTCCGATCAAAATTTAAAATTGTCCATGAATTATTTAGAGCGCAAAATAAATCCAGCCATCTAACAAACATTATCTTAAGTACTTCTTAAACTGACATAATTGTTAACAAATATGTCTAATTTGGGTACTATTTATTCTAGATCAAATATTTATTTTTACTCCAAATAATGTAGTAAAGAAAACCTCCTATTTTCTAGAATTTCCAAGTACTTGAATAACTTATATGATATTATTTTTTTTCTATCACAATAAATATTTTTTTGCAGTACCGAACTCAGGTAATTTCTCCATAACTTGTGTTAAGTTCGCTAAGCTCTACTTTTCTGGTGCATGACTATAATAAACTGTAATCTACTGCTTAAAGCCAATTTCAAACGTTTGTGAACATCCGTGCTAGTTTTACAGTATGAACTCATAAATTCAAGTTCTGATAAATAGTAGTTATTAATAAATATGTCTAAAAACTTTTAATTTCTTGGACGGATGGTAGAATAAATAACATTCAAATATGCTAATTAAAGTAAATATTTGAAAAAAGGGCATTTTATTGAAAATATCCAGAGTGAAAATGTATTTATTTTTTTTATCCTCCTTTTCATGACTATGGATAATTTTGTCATAAATCTGGGTTAGTTTGGTGAATACTTCATCACATATTTAAACAGAGACTGATTTGTAATATATTAAATAGAATAATTCTTACTTATAAATTTTCAGAAAAGCCAACTAAAATAAATCCAAACAGATTTCTAAGAACAGGAAAAGTGCATGTTTCATAATATATGCATAACATATGCGTATGTGCAAAAGATATGCTTACTATACATAAATATAATGCCAAATTTTAATAACTGTCTACCTGTTTAGGTAGTATTAGGAGACAAATTATGTAAAAATTTAAAGTTATCAAATATACACACTAAAAAGAACAAAAAGAAAAATAAAAGAAGCACCAACAAGAGTTATCCGAATGGGACAAAAATAGATAGATGTGATGTACATGTACAGAAAAGCAAACTATTACAATTTGAGAAAAATGGTATGATTTATTCAAATGATAGAGCTTCACAAAGTAAAAAACTCAATAACGAGTTTGTCCACCTCTGGCCCTTATGCAAGCTATCATCGGGGCTCAGTTCAAAGCGGGATTCATGACTGAAGACTATTCTACTCCAGTCAGTAACATTCCATTTCGAATGATTCCGACATCACTGCAAACAGACTTGTCGTTGTACACAAGTCAATGGTAATTGACACAAGAGACACCGTGACCGCAGCCCCTTTTGCGTGAGCCGCCAATGAATGGTCCTTGCGGTCACTGAAGCCCTAGTAGCACATTAAATCAATTACAATGATGCATCTGAGGCCACTCTGATGATTGATTGGTCTCACGTTCTGCCGTTTTTCTAGGCCGACTTCTGCCAACTTTGTCTAAT
>CM063508.1:65104792-65117292 GCA_032207245.1 Pardosa pseudoannulata | reverse complement strand
ACTGTTTTTAACGAAATATTGTATTTTATGAAAAAAATAATTATCAGTTATAAAAACTCTTAATGTATCAAAAATAAACTTTCTTGGGTAAAGAAAAAATGAAGCGATTCGTATTATCTTAACCGTGGACTGCAAGAATTTCTTTTAAGACTAAATTCTTCCACACACATATTTAAGCTCTCAAAATATTTCTTAAAAATATTTAAGTATTTTATTTATTTATTTACTGTTTTTAGTGAAACATTGTATTTTATGAAAAAAATAGTTATCAATTATAAAACACACTTAATGTATGAAAAATAAACTTTCTTGGGTAAAGAAAAGAATGAAGAGATTCATATTATCTTAACCATGTACTGCAAGAATTTTCTTTTAAGGCTATACTTTTCCACACACATATTTAAGCTCAGAAAATATTTCTTAAAAATATTTAAATATTTTATTTATTTGTTTACTGTTGTTAACAAATTATTGTATTTGATGCAAAAAATAATTATCAATTATTAAAAACTCTTAATGTATGAAAAATTAACTTTCTTGGGTAAAGAAGAGAATGAAGAGATTCATATTATCTTACCCATGTAATGTAAAATCTTTAAGACTATATTTTTCCACACAGACATATTTAAGATTAGAAAATATTTGTTAAAAAAATTTAAATATTATTTTCATTTTTTTACTGTTGTTAACGAAATATTGTATTTGATGCAATAAATAATTATTAGTTATAAAAACTCTTAATGTATAAAAAATAAACTTTCCTTGGTAAAGAAGAGATTGAAGAGATTCATATTATCTTAATCATGTACTGCAAGAATTTTATTTTGAGACTACTTTTCACACACACATATTTAAGCTCAGAAAATATTTGTTAAAATATTTAAATATTATATTTATTTTTTTACTGTTTTAACGAAATATTGTATTTGATACAAAAAAAATTATCACTTATAAAATCTTTTAATGCATGAAAAATAAACTTTCTTGACTAAAGAAGAGAATGAAGAGATTCATATTATCTTAACCATGTACTGCAAGAAACTTCTTTCGAGTCTACTTTTCCACACACATATTTAAGCTCAGAAAATATTTGCTAAAAATATTTAAATATTTTATTTATTTATTTACTGTTGTTAAAAAATATTGTATTTAATGCAAAAAATAATTATCAGTTATAAAAACTCTTAAAGTATGAAAAATAAACTTTCTTGGGTGAAGAAGAGAATGAAGAGATTCATATTATCTTAACCATGTACTGCAAGATCTTTCTTTTAAAACTATACTTTTCCACACACATATTTAAGCTCAGAAAATATTTATTAAAAATATTTAAATATTATATTTATTTTTTAACTGTTGTTAAAGAAATATTGTATTTGATGTAAAAATAATTATCGGTTATAAAAACGCTTAATGTATGAAAAATATTGATATAAAATTGAAACTAAATACCTTGATCAACCAACATAAAATTTCCTTAGCGAACAAAATTCAAACAAAATGTATAATGTAAATAAAGCAAAATGAAGAACAGGTGCAACACCAAATAAAGTTTTTGTACTCAGTTACTCCTATTTAGGCAAGAAAATTATAATGAAATTTGTAAAAGAATTGACTGATATACAAACCAATATGAAATAAATGCAAATATTTTTTGTAAAATATAGTATAGGGGGAATTTTTAAATGACCCATATGGTAATCCCTGTAGAGTGCAGAGTTAAATATTTGCATACATTTCGATTGTACTCTCAAGGATATGATATAAATATTGGAGAGTCTCAGGACTGTAGAAGTGAAAAAAATTGAACAGAAATTAACTTCCACGTAATGCCACGTAAACTGCTATCTATATACCTAGTTTCCCTGAACAAAAGGTATTCAATTTCACCACAAGAATTAATATAGTATATTGGGACTGTAGTGTTTAATCTATTGGTATAACACAGCCTTTTAACCAGTGTCCATCATTTGACTTCAAACTTGACTCAAAGTTTCCTCCCGGGGACAATGTACTAGTATTTGTTTAGCATAAACAAATGCATCCGGAAATTTAAAAAATCTGTAAAATAAATATTGTATTATGTCGAAATCAGTTATGTAGAGTGTAGTAATAGAAATGTAAAATACATAGTCGTAAAAATAATAAATTAAGTCTATAGGTATACTAATAAGAGGTTTTATTAAAGTCAATAATGCAGGTAATTTACACAAGTCTGTGAACATACATATTATCTTAAGATATTTTTCCGATTATTCTACTATTATAAAAATAATAATACACAATCTATTTCATTTAGGTAGCATCATATATTATCTTAACCATGTACTGCAAGAATTTTCTTTAAAGACTATACTTTTCCACACACCTATTTAAGCTCAGAAAATATTTGTTAAAAATATTTAAATATTTTATTTATTTATTTAGTGTTTTTAACGAAATATTAAATTTTATGAAAAAAATAATTATGAGTCATAAAAACGTTTAATGTGTGAAAAATATTTATATAAAATTAAAACTAAATACCTTGATCAACTAACGTAAAATTTCCTTAATGTGCAAAATACAAACAGAATGTATAATGTAAATAAATCAAAAGAAAGAACAAGTGCAACACCCAAATAAAGTTTTTTTTAACAGATTTAATACTTAGTTACTCCTATTTAGACAAGAAAATTATAATGAAATTGGTAAAAGAATTGACTGATATACAAACCAAAATGATAAAAATGCAAATATCTTATGTAGAATTTAGTATAGGGGGAAATTTTAATTGACCTATATGATAAACCCTGTACATTGCAGAGTAAAGTATTTACACACATTTCGATTGCACTCTCAAGGATATGATATAAATATTAGAGAGTCTCAGGACTGTCGAAATGAGGAAAACTAAACAGAAATTAAATTTTACATAGTGCGCCCCGGGAAACTGCTATCTATATATCTAGTTTCTCTGAATAAAAGGTATTCAGTTTCACCACAAGAATTAATATGTTATATTGGGACATTAGTGTTCAATCTATTGGTACAACACATATTTTTAAAACGTGTCCATCACTTGACTTTAAACTTGCTAGTATTTGTTTAGCATAAACAAATGCATCAGAAAAATTAAAAAGATATGCAAAATAAATATTGTATTACGTCGAAATCAGTTATGTAGAGTGTAATAGTAGAAATGTAGAATACATAGTCGTAAAAATAATAAAATAAGTCTATAGGTATACTGGTAACACGTTTTATTAAAGTCAATAGTGCAGATAATTTACAAAAGTCTGTGAACATAAATATTCTCTTAAGATATTTTTCCGAATATTCTCCGATACGGTATTATAAGAAAAACAATACATAATCTATTTCATTTAGGTAGCATCCTGTATTACGAAATAATACATATTGATATTTAAATATAACATAAAAACAAAGCATTTATTGAAATTTCCCTTGTGACCTCTAGTATGCTTAACAGAGAATATTTTATTACTATTAAGGAAATGTTTTTTCAAGTACATAAATATTTTGATTTCATACAAATAATTCTAAATAGAAAAAGAAGCAAAGAACAGAATTGGAAAAATACTTTTTTATGAATGAAATATACTACAATTTATTGTAAATAACCAGAGAATGGCCTCTATCCATTCTTTAACCTTCATTACACATCACAGTTTTTGTTGTCTGCAATTGCATTAGTACATGAAGAGACTCTACAAAAAAAAAATTAATTATTTGTCGAAAAATGACGAGTAATTGTGTCCCATTTTATTGCTGTAAACTATTATGAAGAATAGATAGATTGCTTCAATTATACTAGAATAATTCTTTATTTTGAATAAACACTGAACTTGGACCAAAAACTTTCAAACATTAAAAAAAGTAACCAGTCAGTTATTTGAACTTTATTACTTTTAACTGATGGTGTATAAGACAGGAAAATATAAGATATCTACAGACTCAGAAATAGGAAATTTCCTATTAGCGAATCGGGTAATTTATAATACTCTGTGAACATAAATATTCTCTTAACGGCTTTTACAACGATCTACTGCAGTGATCATAAAATGAAATTTATTTCATTCAGATGGCATAACTATTATACCGATATAGATTACTAAATAATGTATATTAATATCCAAATCTCAAAAACACCGCAATCATGTGGATATCTCTTATGGCTTTTAGTATGCTTAACGGTGAATATTATATAGCAAATAATACCCTTTTTAAAAGTCCACAACGTACTTCGATTTCATTTATTCATTTAATATCTCTAGAAACAAAAACCAACATGTAATAGCAGCGGACAAGTACTTAGTATAGATGAAATATACGTCAATCTAAAGATAATAACAAGACAATAAGCAGTATCCTCTCTACATTTATCATTACATATAACAGATTTCAGTGTCTGTAATTGTCTTATTACTTGAATGGACTCTCCAAACAAAAATAATATTTCTTCGTAATGGCGAAAAGTAATTGAGTCCTATTCCATAACTGTAAATTACTAGAAAGAAAACACACACTAAGTGATTTATCGCCAAGACTGCAACCAACACAACATCCATTCTTAACGGTGAATATTATATAGCAAATAATACCCTTTTTAAAAGTCCACAACGTACTCCGGTTTCATTTATTCATTTAATATCTCTAGAAACAAAAAGCAGCATGTAATAGCAGCGTACAAATAGTATAGACGAAATATACGTCAATCAAAGGATAATAACAAGACAATAAGCAGTATCCATTCTACATTTATCATTACATATAACAGATTTCAGTGTCTGTATTTGTCTTATTACTTGAATGGACATTCCAAACAAAAATAATATTTCTTCGTAATGGCGAAAAGTAATTGAGTCCTATTCCATAACTGTAAATTACTAGAAAGAAAACACACACTAAGTAATTTATCGCCAAGACTGCAATCAACTCAACAGCCATGCTTAATGGTGAATATTATATAGCAAATAATACCCTTTTTAAAAGTCCACAACGTACTCCGGTTTCATTTATTCATTTAATATCTCTAGAAACAAAAATCAACATGTAATAGCAGCGGACAAGTACTTAGTATAGATGAAATATACGTCAATCTAAGAATAATAACACGACAATAACCAGTATCCATTCTACATCTATCATTACATATAACAGATATCAGTGTCTGTAATTGTCTTATTACCTGAATGGACACTAATGGGGAAAATCGTAACGATCGTAATGGTGAAAATTAATTGAGTCCTATTCCATAACTGCAAATTACTATAAAGAAAAGATACACTAAGGGATTTATCGTCAGGAATGCAACCAACACTCACAGGAGATTTATGGTTGTAAACTCCCTGATGGCCTGGTATATCCGTATTTACAACCGAATTTTATTCAGAAAAGAATAACGGATGAAACAAATTGGTGGATGTGGGTTTTCATAATTATTGGGAAAGATTTTTCGTAAGATATTAAAATCTGTAACAGAATAGATGAACAGTGCTATGCAATAAATTTAATATACTGTGACGTTCCACCACAGTATTTTAAACATGGTGTTGTACCAAGATTAATACTGTCTATATTAACCATCCCTCATAGAAATTCAACTAGAAAAGATATGTAGTTTTGTTCAAATTAATAAATAATTTTAAAAAACCCGATTTAATGTAGATAATTAATGTGTACAAAACTCTAGAAAGAAAAGACAAACTACTAAAACTGTCTCAGTCTGATTCAAAATATTTTAAATAGACACTGAACTTGGCTCAAAGACTTTCAAATATTTAAACAAAAGTTATTCGAATGATAATCCTTTCAACTCATAGTATTTTAAGACAGAAAATAAAAGTTGTCTACAGATTTACTTATAGGACATTATACTAAAGTAAAATAAGTTATATTATTCTGTTAGATTAGTAAGATTCTCTTAACATGTATGTACTAATAAAATACAAATAGTTGCATAAATAATATATCCCTATTAGTCAGTTAATGATTTATATTGATGTTTAAATCTTAATGACCTTTTTTTATGTTAATTTTTGTTATGGTTTTCAGATTGATTGACAGTTAATATTTTATAGCAAATAATAACCGTTTTAAATGCATATAACTATTTTGATTTCATTTGTCCATTTAAGAGTAACGGTAGCTCAGTCGATAAAGACATCGGTCTCATGAGGTATTGCGAATTCTAAGCTGGAACAGTGCAAAGATCCCCAGTGTTCATTTATGATGATTGGGAATGCAAATTAGGTTCGTAGACGGAAGGTCCTCCAAATTCTCAGATGATAACTCAAGAGGTAGCAAGCCAAGCCTGATGGTCATCTCTTTGGTCCCTGCTACCAAATTACGAAGACGTACAAAGGTCCCCAGTGTTTATTAATGACGGTTAGGACATTGAGATTAGGTTCGTAGACGCAGTATCCTCCAAGTTCCCAGATGATAACTCTAGAGGTAGGAAGCCAAGCCTGGGATTCATCTCTTTGGTTCCTGCTTCCATATTACGAGGACGTGTAAAGTTCCCCAGTGTTTATTAATGACGGCTAGGGTATTGAGATTAGGTTCGCAGACGCAGTATCCTCCAAGTTCCCAGATGATACCTCTAGAGGTAGGAAGCCAAGCCTGGGGTTCATCTCTTTGGTCCCTGCTACCATATTACGAGGATTATCTATGTGTGTGAACTATGCATGTGTTGTCCTAAGTATCAATGTTGACAGTCTATATGTTGCTCCCATAATAAAATGTCCAACAAATATTGCCGCATAAAGAAGATTAGCCAACGAGCTCAGAGACCGAATGGTTAAAGCGCCCCACCCAGACCCGAAGATTGTGGGTTCGATGCTTGCCATGGCGGTTGATCCAAAGTACGGATTTTTAATTTTAAAATGTTATTTATTGTTTCCTTATGTTCTTGAACATTCTAGATCTTTCTTTAATATATAAATTAGTTATTTCTCAAATATTCTGTTCGGGTATAAAAGCTGATACCCACTAGCTGTAGGCAACTTCCTGATCTTGTAAAGTTGTGAGTTGCTACTTAGCTTCAATAAATTCGTCTGTTAAGTTAAACGGTGTGTTCATTCGAATCTTTGTGACAATATATGTGTCTTTGTAGTGACAAATGTATAAAAGCAAGTGCCCTTGCATTGTAAATAAAAAAAAGAAATATTAACTTAAATAGCTCTAGAAATAAAAGAAACTGATAATAACAACAAGTACTTCATTTGGATGAAATATACTTCAATCTAATGTAAATAACTAGAAAATATTAGGCATTTATTCTACATCCTTCATTATACGTGACACATTTTGTTGTCTATAATTGCATTATTACGCAACAGATTCTCAAGGGAAAAAATTTTAAAAAAATATGTCGAAAACATGAATTATTGAATTATTAATTAGTCTCACTTTTGAACTGTAAGTAACTTAGACGAATGCACGGCTTCACTTATCCCGAAATAATCAAAACGACCCTGAACTTGGTCCAGACACTTCGAAAACAAAAGTAATCAGTCAGTTAACTGAAATATAATCCTGTTTAAAGAATGGTCTTGAAAGGGACAGGAAAGGTGGGTACAATAATAGAACACTTCTATTAAAGAATAATACAAATATTAATGTTTAAATCTCAATGACACATTATTCATTTTAATTTCTTTGAGACCTTTAATATGCCTGTTGTTGAGTATTAATACCCTTTTAAAAGTAAATGAACTGTTTTGATTTCAACGAAACAGTTCTTGAGTTAAAGAAACGCAATGAATAGCAATAAACAAATACGTTTATGAATGAAATATGCTTCAATTTAAAATAAGTAATCAGGGAATAAGTGGTATCCATTCTACATCCTTCATTACACATGACGGATTTCGTAGTCAACAATTGCATTATTACTTGAATAGATTGTCCAAACAAAGGGAATTATTTCTCGCAATGATGAAGAGTAATTGAGTCCCATTCATGAACTGGGGATAACTCGGAAGAGTAAACTACTTAAAGTATACTAAAATAATACTTTCTTTCAAGGCAACACTGAACTTGATAAAATCCCTTCGAAACAGTAAAATAAACGGTACCGGTCAGTTATCCGAACGGTAATCCGCTGGACATCAAAATGGAAAAATTTAATTTAACTTCCGCTTTATAGGGCTTAAAATTCAAATTATATAATAGCATGTTTTCTTATACAGAAATTCAGACCTGAAAATTCTACAACTCGGTAATTTCAGACTCACTTTCGTATGCGTAGTGGTTTCTTTCTCTAAGTATTGGTAAGCAAAATTTCATTTTAAATAATTAGTTCAATACATTACTTTTAGTGAAATGTTTCAATTAACCTTTTCAAAGGAGTTCTCTATAAGTGTGTACAGGTTTTGTGGCGGAAAAGGGTTTCTTTGATGGGCAGGAAAACGCAGCTAATTATTCAAGCAACATACACTCATGTCCATAAATTAAGGGTAATTCAGAATCACACAGAAATTGAGCTCTAAAATAAAAATTTCACCTGTAGAATTATCACACACATCTTGAAGAAGAATATGCAAATTGCAGGAAACCACCAGATGGCGCTGATAGTACGTCACAATGACGAGAGTGTATGAAAGGGGTATATAAGGAATGGTAGCAAAGAAGTAAAATTATTCACAAGCTCTTTAAAAGCCTTTCAGTGCAATAACCGCATAATTATGGCACAAAGGAAGCATTTGGATGATTTTTTACGTGGTAGAATTATCGGACGACTGGAATGTGGACGTACCCAGCTGGAAGTATCCGAGGAACTTGGAATCGTCCAGAGTGTCATCTCCAGGCTTTGGCAACGATTCAAACATGATGGTAATGTGAGTAGATGTTACAGCACAGGTCGCCCCCGAGTTACTACGCCGAATGATGACCGGTATTTGGCAGTTACTGCCAAAAGAAACAGACGGAGCACAGCATCAGACCTGTCTCGTTAGCTCTCTTCAGCTACCGGTACGACAGTTTCAAGGCAGACCGTGTACAGACGCTTAGGGAACATTGGTCTATATGCTCGTAGGCCTGTCAGATGTGTTCCCCTTACCGAAACTCACTGTCGCCTGCGATTATGCTGGGCTAGAGAGCATGCATTGTGGACACCGCAACAGTGGTCTTGTGTGATGTTTTCCGACGAGTCCAGGTTCAATTTACATTCTGATTCTCGCCGGACTTTCATATGGAGAGCGCCAGGTACCCGTTACCACCAAGAGAACACCATTGAACGACACCGTTACGGTGGTGCAGGATGGCTCGTTTGGGGAGGAATTATTCTTGGTTCCAAAACTGACCTGCATGTTCAGAGTGTAACGATGACAGGCCACATCTATCGGGATGTCATTCTGGAACAACATGTACGTTTGTTTCGGGGCGCCATGGGTCCTGAATTTCTGTATATCGATGACAACGCCCGACCTCACCGTGCAAACATTGTAGACGAATGCCTTCAATCGGAGGATATCACCCGAATGGATTGGCCAGCATACTCACCGGACTTGAATCCAATAGAGCATGTGTGGGACATGCTTGGCCGACGAATTGCAGCCCGTCAACCCCCTCCCAACTGTCTATCGGAACTTCGGAGGGCATTGCTTGATGAGTGGTGTAATTTTCCCCAAGATCAGATTAATAATCTGATACTCAGCATGCGTAGGCGTTGTAACGCTTGTATTGCATCGTCCGGGAGACATACTCCGTATTAACCATCATACTAACCCTGTTATACTGTTTTCTGTAAATAGGTTCTTTTTTGAAATTTGCTTCAGGGAGTAAAAATCGCAATTTTTATTACTTATTTCAAACATATAGCATCTTTTTTGCTCTTTACCTTTTGTTTAATAAATAGACTTTACAAATAAGTCAAATTTGTTTTGCTTTTGTCTCTTTCATTGCCTGAACTTCATTATCCTTAATTTATGGACATGAGTGTAGATTCACAATAGCTTTTTTCCCCACAACCAATAAAACGGTCACAAAAATTTGTTGTTGCTGTTGATCTATGTACCTTGGTCAAATCAAGCATGATTGAGCAAAAGGCAACTCGTATTAAGACAAACGAGTGCACCTTTCGTTTTTACGAGCACACAAGGGTGAAAGTACGACATATGTTCAAGATTTAGGCAGTGTTGAAATATATAATCGCACTCAAACTTAACGACTTGGCCGATTATTGTTGTATTTAAGTAATAGCTTTCTTGAACGTTCGATGTAATAACTTTCTTGGACGTTCGATGTTTTCTTTAGTTGATCCTGTTGTGTTTTGATTGGCTGTGTTTAATTAGTTTTGTTGGTGCCAGAAATTTGATTCGCTGGGCGCAGGATATTCTCAAAACTATAAAAGCCCAATGTACCTCGTATTTCTTGTATACTTTTTGGTGTTTTGAATAAAAGGTGTTGGAAATCTGCGGCTTTTTATTATGCTTCAAGAAGCAGGAACCAAGCAGAAGTCCCGTAGGCTTGGTATACCACCCCCAGAGGTATTGATTGAGAACTTGGAGGAAATTGTGACCACGAACATATTTTAAGTGGCCCAGTCACCTTTAACGAACACGGCGGATCTTAGGCATTCTCGGGCTCCGAACCTGCAACCCTCGAGTTACGAGAGCATTGACTTTGTCGACTGAGCTGCAGCGGCTTACAAAACTTTGTACACTTTCTAAGCATTGGAAACTAACCCAAGCTTCTGATAAGAACTAAATCGAACGTGGAACATATGCTGCCCCTGCTCGTTTGAAAGGGTTAACTACTGTGAATAATTTGTATTTCAAAAATGGAGCATTTGTTTCAACCAAAGGGTTGTAGAATGAAAAACATAGCATTTAATAAAAAATTTATTGATAAAAGATAAGATTTATTGATAAAAGTTAAAGATTTAAGATGAATAAGCCAGCCAACAAGCGGTTTCATATCTGTATACTTTATTATCTGTTTTGTATCTGTAAGGAGATTATCCGTACCAAAGAGGCATTATTTTCCAAAATTATGAACAGTAATTAAGTCTGTATTTCTTGAAAATGTCCATAGCTTAAAATAATTAATAACTGCAATTATCCCAGAATTTTCGTCCTTTTCAAATCGACGCTGAAATAGACTCAAACATTTTGGAGCATTTAAACAAAAGTTACCTGTCACTTACTGCAGAATAATCCTTTTAACTGGTGGTTTTCAATAAAGAAAAAGTTCATTTCACTTTCTCTTTCTAGAAATTAAAAGCTGAACTAGAAAAATGATCATGTAATACTTCTCATAGAAATTAAGACCTTTAAATACTACATCTTTGTAATTTGGGGCTCGCTTTCGCATATCTCCAAACTTAATTACTTATGTAGTCTTTCTGTAAGATAAATATTCCTTGACTATATTTTGTCTTTATTAAATATTTCATATGACTGCTATTAATATTAAATATGCATAGCAGTTAAATGGAGAGACGTGACATGATCCAAACGTGGAGAAATTCTTTCTATAACTTGTAAGAGAATGTTTGCAGTATAGCAGTTACGCACTAATTAAGACAGTAAAATGTCAGAACAATTTCATCTCTGTCGTTTTCTTAGTTTATTATTAAATATACTTCTATACGAAAGATAAATAATAGATAGGATAAAGAGGTTCTTTGCATAATAATTTCATGTTATCACAAAGTTCGAACACTTTCCTTAAAGATACTCAATTTTAGAAAAATATAGTGGATCAACAGCGGATATTCAAAGTTATGCTAAAATATACTTATGAAACAGAGGGCAAAATTTAAACGCAGAGGTTTTTTAAAACTTACACCAAATTATCTTAAAAGTTATTTCATCAAAAATTACCGATTCTGATAACTTTTATTCCTCATGAACTACAAATTATTAGTAGCAATTGAGAAACACATAAAAAGAAAAAAATACTAATGGTGACAATATTAATATTTTCTGTTCAAAATGCTTGTAAAAGTTATATAAGGAACTGACAGGTTCTTAATATTCCCAAACTTTTAAATACAAGTTTACAAAATTTGGAGTACTTTATAAATTGGCATATTTTTTTAGGACTGATGAAAGTCCATTAAAAATGAAATAACTGCAAATATCCAAAGATAAGAGAGTTTTATTGTATACATATAGTGAATATTGCCCGTGTACATTGTTTGAAAGGATGCTAATGATCTGTAAAACTGTGTACTTTTATCTGAAAATATATTCATATTATTTTATTGAATGGAGCAGAAACAACTCATCATATGTTCATACATTGCTTTATCTAAAGCTGCGTAATATGAAACCTAAGTCTGTATTCGAAAAGCTCCATATAAAGTACTTCTCTGTTTGGGTTCCTACTATATGCTTCAAACTGCCCTAATGCTTTCTACATCCGTTTGGTTTGGAGCGTTACGGTCGACTGTTGTTCCACGTGAGGACTGACGAGACTGGGACCTTCTGATTAAAGCCGAATTTGAACAGCTATGAAAATCAAAGCGTACAGTACGATTCGAACCCTTG
>CM063508.1:65074792-65099792 GCA_032207245.1 Pardosa pseudoannulata | reverse complement strand
GTTAATTTATATCATGGCTGACTCAATATATTTACATAAAGTGAAATGTGGTTACAACCGAAATAATTTGTATCGATATTTTCTTTTTATCAATGAACCTTTCCAACAACTTCAGTACAAGAAGTCTCAGGATCGAATCCCCGTACAAGAGATGTGGGAATTTTAATTTAATCTTTAATTTAAAAAAGTATTTTAAAAATACTTGACGCCATCACGCGTACAGTCATTATAATCGTTATTAGAATAAATTAAAATTACCAGATCATCTACACGAGGATTCGCTCTTGGGATTCATACTGAAGCCCGTTGCTCTAACTACTACGCCACAGATACGTTGGCAAGGAAGCTTTTGAACTGGCATTATAATAATCTCAATAAGCGCACAATTCTGTTTTTTTTTTAATAAAAAACATTTTATCGTATCAAATTGTGAATCTAAACCATTATCGAATCAACTTAGTAACATACACAAAACTTCAAGAAAAAATCAGTACAGCCGTTTAGGAGGAGTTCTGTTACAAACACTCGGACAGAAGAATTTTATATATAAAGATAATCACTGCATTCATAAATCTTATTTAGTAATAAAAGAAATCAGAGGTTACAGGAAATCCATTACTAGCTATATTGTATAGTTCGTCTTATTAACTAAGAAATAGAGTACATGGATTTCGTAGAGCATTCATATTCTGCAGCTATCACTCGTTCAATCGCATTAAGTCCTATACCTGAGACTAAGTCATGTATTAAGTCACATACGGTTTTTCGTCAATTTAAATGAGATTCTTTTATAAGGAATTACATAAAAATTATTACCGACCCAGGATTGGTTGAATTTGTATTGGAGATTTACTGTGTACTCTTGCTACACGATGCCTAATTTAGGAATGCAGACAAAAGTGTTTTCAAGATAATTTAAAATATCAAAGTGTGTGAAATAAGAAGAGGAAAGTTGATCGCTGCAAATAAACAAAAAAAGCAGAGTCCCCAATTGTATTAAATCATATACCTGAGACTAAGTCATGTATTAAGTTACATACGGTTTTTCGTCAATTTAAATGAGATTCTTTTCTAAGGAATTGCAAAAAAAATATTACCGAAGCAGGATAGGTTGTATTTGGAGCTTTACGGTGTACTCTTTTGCTACACGATGACTAATTTAGAAATGCAGACAAAAGTGTTTTCAAGATAATTTAAATTATCAAAGTGTGTAAATAAGACGAGGAAAGTTAATCTCTACAAACAAAAAAAAACAAAACAGCGTCTCCAGTTGTATTAAATCATATACCTGAGACTAAGTCATGTATTAAGTCACATACGGTTTTTCGTCAATTTAAATGAGATTCTTTTATAAGGAATTACAAAAAATTATTACCGACCCAGGATTGGTTGAATTTGTATTGGAGCTTTACAGTGTACTCTTTTGCTGTACGGTGCCTAATTTAGAAATGCAGACAAAAGCGTTTTCAATATAATTTAAATTATCAAAGTGTGTGAAATAAAAAGAGGAAAGTTGATCTATACAAACAAAAAACAAAACAGCGTCTCCGAGAAAGTTTTAGATTAAAGTTGTCATAATATAAAGGCGTTGTATTTTTTTTCATTTTTTTAATAAAAATTTTGGAAAATTTACTGTTCATATAAATAAGTTACTTTCCTTTATACGATATGCAATACCTGGTTTTTTTTGTAGTATTTTTGGAAGGTAAACGTTGAAATAACACTTTCGATTGGTACCTTTTATAACTCTGGAACCAATTTATATGCAAAAGATATTGAATCAGATCTCTTAAGTGGCATATGAATAAAATCTTAACGCCTTTCATTCATCTAGTCCATCCATCTATTAAAACAGACAGCTCAGTATTTCGAAAGACATCCTTGCTGCTTTAATATAGCACTGAATACATTATCTCGTTGCCGCAAAGTCGGAAATTAATTTAAATATCTAAGAAGCATTGTATGTCTTATTGCGAAATGAATTCAGGATGAACGTCTTTAGCTTTAAAATTTATATTGCCTTAGAAATATTATGTATATTCTTCAAATAAAACTTACCTGTTTAGTACCCTAATTTTAATTACAAATATAAAACTCATAAGACTTTTACTAGGGAAAGATAATAAACTAAAATTATTTTTAAAAGTTGAATATTTAAAAGTGTTTTAAATAATTTGTTTATATACCAGGTGGCTATAATTAAACTGACAGTGCTTGCTCACAGTGTTCTGTAGAGCTTTGTATTTGCGAGAATGGCGCCACATTTTGTAGGAAGATTAAACAAGACGGGGGAAGAGGGATTCCGCGGAAAAACAAATTAGTTCCAAAAGTCACCGCTAGGGGAATATTTGGAGCTGTGTAATACAAAATAGAGTGTTAACAAATGCAAATCAATACGGAAATTAATTTCTTAACTGTGCCAATGGATGTAACGTGAAATTTGAATAAAGAACTTCTTCTGCTGCTCAGCGTACGTGATATTGCAGATCACGAGACTTTATCGGTGTTTATGTAGATTTTACGCTTTTTTAAAAGTGTTGCCATATTGCACTTGAACTAAATCAGAAAATGTGCATAATAAAAGGTAATTTTATTCCGTATTAATTTGCATTTGTTAACACTCTATTTTCTATAACACAGCACCAAATATTCCCCTAGCGGTGACTTTTGGAACTAATTTGTTTTTTCGCGCAATTCTTCTTCCCCCGTTTTGTTTAATCTTCCTACAAAATGCGGCGTCATTCTCGCAAATTGATAGCTCTACACAACACTGTGAGCACTGTCAGTTTAATTATGGCCACCCGGTATCTTTGCTAAAATACCAGTAGAAGTGAATAAATGATAATACCTAATGTACCTAATGAAAATACCTACTGTAATTGAAAATACCTAATGTACGATAGGTAGTATGTCTTATTAAGATATAATTAACATTTAAAGCGATATCTGTAAATTAAGGCCTACCTATTTGTTACTAGATTTCAAAAAATCATATAAATCTAATAAATATTTTTAAAGGTTAAAAACTAAATGATTAAAATGTTAAAAATTTAAACTGTTTTAAATAATTTGTTTATCATTTCTGTACTTAAAAGATCAGTATAAATGAATTAAATATAATAACTGAGCACCATAGAATTTATTAAGAAATGCATTCATAATAACATTAATATCTTCAAAATTTATATCAAGTCAGAAATCAAGTCACATTATCTCTAAATTAAGACCTACCTATTTATGATTTTAAATACACATAAAAATCTAATGTATTCTAAGTGGCAAAAATACCAAAAAATTCAAACCTGTAAAAAGTGTTTTAATATGCTTATGAATTCTTACTTTAAAAATAGAAGAAACAAAATTGTATGCCGTATGGGAAAAAGCATTCAGACTTCACTTCACTGGCTCTAAAATTTATATAGATTTAGAAATTGTAACATTTCTAATTTAAGACCTACCTATTTATTACCCAAATTCCAATTACGCATAATAAAATGATAAGTATATACTGATAGTCTCAGTATAACTGACAGAATATAAACTAAAATATTTAGAATGTCAAACATATAAACCAATTTTAAATAAATTGATTATCCTTTCTTTACATAAGGATAATAATACAAATGAATAATCCAAAATACCTAAGAAATAATGTATCTCATATTTTAAAATGAATTCTCATTTACTCAGTAGTTTCAAACTTTATATCTCTTTAGACGTTACTCCTTTGTCTCATTATCTTTAATTTAAGATCTGCCTAATTATGCCTTAATATGAAATATACATATAAAGCTTAGAAGTGTTTTTAATAAATATCAAATGTAAATTAAAAATACAAAACAAATCGTAAACGTATGAATTTCTCTTATATTATACATTTATTGGTTTATTGCGTAAAACTAAGAGTAAAATTGAATTTTAATTATTTTTTTGTATATCGCTGAAGCGACGCAAATAATAATTGTTAGTAAGAGAATAATAGTTTTACAGAGGTTATCACAGTAAGAAATATCATTAAATCGAGGGAGGCATTAGAACTACAGTACCTGTATAGTATTTGAAAGGTTACAGTAAAATCCCGATACAATAATACTTAGGAGAACCAATAAAATTATCATTATTGGGGGATATATCTTTACATCAAGGAATGATAGCATTTTTATTTAAATTACTTCAATTATGCCTGGTTTGATATGTTTATGTCAACTAATAATTCTTTATAGTATATATTAAGATGAGGCCGACAGAGTGTCTAGGCCAGCCGCACGTATAAGCGGAATACTCGTAGGAAAATACAAAATTGAAAAAAAATTCCTCCTGCTGAATTTTGTTTATTTTGAATATAAATAAAGGTGTAAATAGGAAATATTAGGTTGGGGAAAAAAGAATACCATTATTTTTTTCGGTAGGTGGCTGTAGTGATTGATATCTCATAAAGTATCTCTCACACAATTTCAACTTTATGCTGATTGTCAAGGTGGCATTTCACACTAAAAAAAATATTTTAACTGTTTTTTTTGTTTGGTCCTCTTCTTTTGTGGCCGAACGATGGCCGATTGGTTAGGGCGCTGATCGTCGGTACCGGAGTTCGTGGGTTCGAATCCCACCATGGCATGGATGTTCGTAGCCGTTCGGAATCGGCTTTAAGCAGTAGGTCCCGGTCTCATTAGCCCTCGTGTGCAAAACAGTGGACCGTAGCGCTCCAAACCAAATGAAACCAAACCCTTCTTTTGTGAGTTACAGGTGTTAAAAATGGAAGTCAACAAAGAGAAAATTTGGTACATTTTACAGTTGTTCTTTGATAAAGGTCAAAATGCAAGCCAGGTGGCTGAAATTGTAAATGATGTTTATGGTGCCGATACTGTAACAGCTAATTAAGTGTAATTTTGGTTTCGTCAATTCTGTTCAGTCATTTTTGATGTTAAAGTTGCACTTTGCACAAGCAGGCCCGTCGTCGAAAATGTCGATAAAATTGCAGAAATAATCGAAGTTGACCGACATGTTAGTAGTTTCAACATCGCCCAAGAGCTAAAGATTGACTATTAAACAGTTTCAAACCCTTTACGCAACGTTAGGTTGAAAAAGAAGCTCCATGTTTGGGTGCCACACCAATTAACACCAAAAAACATGATGGATCGAATTTTCGTCTGCAAAGCCTTGGCCAAAAGGAATGAAATCTACCCATTTTTTTAAAGGATGGTGACTGAGGATGAGAAATGGGTCAAATACGACAATATTGTGCGAAAACGATAGTGGTCAAATCGCTGTGAAGCAACTCAAACGGTGGCCAAACAAAGACTAATGGCCAGGAAGGTTCTACTGTGTATTTCAGGGAAATGGATTTGAATCATTTATTATGAGTAGCTTTCGTATGGCCAAACCCTAAATTCAGATCTCTACTGTCAACAACTGGACCGTTGTAAGCTAGCGATTGACCAAAAACCACCAGAATTGGCCAACAGAAGAGGTGTTATGTTCCAGCAGGACAACGCCAGGCCACACACATCTGTAGTGACTCGCCAGAAACTCAGGGAGCTTGGTTGGGAAGTTTTAATGCATCCACAATATAGTCCGGACCTGACACCAAGCGATTACCACCTTTTTCTCGCATTTCAAAACTTTCTGAGTGATAAGAAATTGGGATCAAGAGAAGATTCTGAAAATCGACTACTAGAGTTTTTTGCCAATAATGAATAAGACTTCTATGAGAGAAGCATTATGAATACTACCTTTAAAATGACAACAAACTATACAACAAAATTATGCATATTTGATCCAAATTGGACAATCCAAAACATGTTAAATAAAGTCATTAATTTCACTCAAAAATAATGGATTTTTTTCCCCAACCTAATATAATGCTATTTAGGCCATTATGCCAATAGGACCACAATCGGTCGAAGATATGCCAAACATGGCGTCTTGGTGTAAAAAAGAAAATGGTGTAAAAACTGATGCAGAAGAAATTAAGCTCCACACTCCATCTTCCTTACTCTCTCTACGAGGGGGCCTGCAAATCTCTGAAAAAGTTCGTTGGGCAGCATTGCCTTGGCCGAAGAGGACTACTCCGCGGTCAGCAACCCCTCTTAACCAATGGGGTCGAAGAAGGGTCACTCAGTTTGCTTTCGCCTGTAGGTCAATTTCACGCTGGCGTAGTTGAACTGTAACTCTTTGTTACAGTATAAAGCATAAAATTGTTAAAAAATGTCAAAATATAGATTAATTTAAAAAAAATAAGGCAAGCATCAAATTACCATAAAAATTTATTTAATGAAATTAATCAGGTATCTTGTTTGCTTATTTTGTTTTCCCTGCTAAGTCAGTTAACAAAATCTCAATAGAGTCTAATCCACAAAAGTGATCATAACTTGTAGATAAAAGGCTGGAAAGATATTCACAGAGATTTAAGAGATTCCAGTGCTACAAAAGTGGTCAATAGAGAATACGACTGATCTGTTTTTGCATTATCAACTTCATAATCGTTTTCATTTTTATCCAAGATTTTGGCCAAAATATCTCTGCCACTAATACCCGCAAAGACCATAGCTTCACCCTTTATCTTAAACATTCATCCGCGTTATCTCATCCTAGTAATTTGAAGTTCACATATTGTTGCCGAGGAATGTGAAAAAGAATATTTTTCGTGGAAGAAATATCGTTTTACATAGGATTATAATTGAAATTAATATTGTAAAACCAAGGATATTTTAAGATTATCATGTATGCAAATTCACCGGGGCTGCAAAATATTATTGTTACAGACGTATTTGCAGTTTCTTGGGATACTGATGTTGCGAGTGTTTACTGTGTATGCAAATTCCCAGGAACTTGATAAAAATATTATCGTTACAGGGAATATTTATTTAATATCGTATATTGTAGCGAAGTTTAACTATACACTGATTTTACTGTTTACTAAGTTTCGATATTTTAAACTCATTATTCTAACGAAATCTAAAACATCTTTTACATTAATTTTTCTTTACGATTAATAAAATTTTCCGTTTAGATTAACTACTCATTTCTGTATACTAATATCGTAATCTAATTTCTTAATTCTATTATCTTAACCTTGACTTGGGCACGTATAATATGTTCCTGGTCACAAAATAATCCAAGTTCTAAAACGATATCTCTGGGGTTGGCAGGCTAACCGTGGGAGTCTTCTGCTTGTTTCCTACTTCTAAATTCAGAGGATCCAGTGGGGGTAATGTTACTCACACGTGCTCCTAAGGTGATGCTAAATGGGTCACAAGTTCGAAACATTTTTAAGGCGTTAGGATGATGTCTGTATCGCCTGCTGCAGTGGAAAATAATATCTTAATCTCAATATTCTAACTAACAAAATCAACATTTACTTTTATCAGTACTCCATGATTTCTTTAGAAAGACTTTATTTCGTAATGTTATGATTTGTGTTTTCAATGTTTTATGTATAAAAAACAGGCCAATGTTTTTGAGAGTATACGCCCCAAAAACAAAGACTGAGACCGGCCATTTAAAAACCTTTAGAATTGACTTTACCCGAATAAGTTATTAGCGCTGTCATGAGAGAACAAGACAATCCTCTTTATGTGTTTTGAGATTCGTTCACTCTGAATAGCACAAACAGGATGAATAGGTCATATTCTAAACTTTTAATTGACACTTATGTAATTGCTTTTAGAGGTTATATTCCACTTAAAATGATAAAGTGATTTCTAAATTGTTACCAACGAAATGATGAAATTTGTACGCTATGAGAAATTTCTATTGCATTTTGTCATTCAGAAGCCACTGCGGTTAAGTATTTTAATATATTTTGATTTTTTAAATGTAAATGGAATTGTTACAAAAGTAAGACTGTTCCCAGTTACTAATACATATTCGATTTCATGCGAAATCAAATGTAGAAGCTCCAGGTAAAATCTTCTAATCCGAGAAACCCTGACAAGTCGTTAGAAGCACCTCTTTCCACATAAAGAATTAGGATAACCCAATGTATTCTACGAGTCACACACGAAGGAAAGAATGACATCCTTTTCTCAATGATGATATGACAAAAATAACATTGTTTTCAGAAACCAATGTGGTAAAATATTTTTTATATATTATGATTTTTGTAAATGTAAATGAAATTGTTACAAAGGAACCACAAATTTTCCCATTTATTGATGTATATTCTATTTCATTCAAAATCAAATGTTGTACCTCCCTGTAAAATCGCCTAACCCGAATGACTCTGAGAAGTCGTTAAGAGAACATTTGTCCTCCTGAAGTACTGAGACAGTCAAATGGATTCTACGAGTCACACACAAATAAAAGAAGTACATCATTTTCTGAATGATGATATGACAAAAATAACATTGTTTTTAGAAACAAATGCGGTTAAATATTTTTTATATATTCTGATTTTTGTAAATGTAAATAAAATTGTTACAAACGAACCACAACTGTTATCATTTGTTGATGTATATTCGATTTTATTCTAAATCAGTTGTTGTATTTCCAAGTAAAATCGTCTAACCCGACTGATTCTGAGAAGTCGCTAGGACAACCTTTCTACCCCTAAAGTATTGAGACAATCCAATGGATTCTACTAGTCACACACAAAGAAAAGAATGACATCATTTTCTGAATGATGATATGACAAAAATAACATTGTTTTCAGAAACAAATGCGGTTAAATATTTTTTATATATTCTTAATTTTTGGAAATATAAATAAAATTGTTACAAAGAAACCACAACTATTATCATTTGTTGATCTATATTTGATTTCATTCTAAATCAAATGTTGTACCGCCAAGTAAAATCGTCTAACCCGACTGACTGTGATAAATGGTTAGAAGAACCTTTCTCCTCCTAAAGTATTGAGACAATCCAATGGATTCTTCGGGTCACACATGAAGAAAATGCTACCATTATTTACTTATAAACAACAACAATTTAAGATGAAAAATATTATATTCAATTGCCTCCAAAGGTAAACTTATTAGGAATTACAGCCTCGTTTCAAAAATGCTTACTGTCTCAGTTAGGCAACAAAAAGAAATAGATATCCGAAAAGAAATGGCGTGTCAATTTTGACATTCTCAAATTGTTTCTGGTTCCAGTCTATATTCTCCCTCACTCTTCTCTACGTTTTGGGGTTCCGAACACCTAACAATATATATTTGGCCCTTAGCATTTACACCAGTTATTCAATTGTTCCGACAGACCGTTCACCAGATAAACAATTGACTCGCATCCTGAGTCCTCGTATAAACTTCTGAAGTTACTCCTCTTTTTATTTCCCTGTAAATCTGTCTTCACAGCTGATTTGAGCACAATTTCCGCTATTCCGTATGCATCACTAAAGCACACATATTGTTTGTGATACCATATTGTGTCTTAATAGGGGAATAACGAGAGAGAAAATACCATGAAAAATCTTTGTCAATTGTTCCTAATAAGAGTCATTTGTTACCTGTCTCCAGGTGTAGACAAATAATTATCAGGTATGGACTCTGACATGAGTAAATAATATAATTTAGCTTTGATAAAGTTCACACACTGCTTAAAAAATAATTAATTCGCATCAATATAATTAATGTTATTTATTATTAATTTATTTAAAAACTAAAAATGCTAAACATTAATATATTAAATTTAAAAAATGTACATTTCAGAAGTTATTTCAATTTATTTTATGATTTATTAATTTCAATTAAATTGAAGCATGCCCAGTAAATATATTAAGCAGAACTAATGGGAGTAATACTACAAATTAAGTGAGAATTAAAATCAAAGATCAAATATTTGAATTACAGTATATTTATTTCTTTTGTATAGACACAAGGAAATATTAAAAGCTGAATCATAACTAAACCCTTTGTTACTATTTAACCATCTTAGTAGTTAAAACTTAACTATGATGATCATGACTTTAATTACTGTTTTCACCCCTGTATTTAAGAAATGACACTTTTCTATTTGTTAAATATACATTTAGATTTAATTTTTACCTATATTGTGCTCTTATTTATACTAATTTTACATTATTGTGGAGTCAAATCTATGTACCTACACGAAACTTTGCTACTTGATATAGTAATTTTCTTTAAACGAAAAAAAAAATTATGACTGATTATTTGTTCAAATTCTCATTGTAGTGTGATTGATATTATATGCCAATAACATCTTGGCGCATTTTGAGATTTTTCGATACTCATAAATTGATATCCATAGCGGCATAAACATGTATAAATGTATAAATGAAATATGTATAAATGAAATTTATATCATAAAAACTCAGTTAGAGGACTTCTTTTAAAAATAAATTCAGAAAAACGACGTTTCAAAAACTTGTATTTATTAATTCATTTATAAAACAAGATGATTATTATTATGAAAACCTTCCGGAACAATCTCAGATTTCTGTCGTTAGTATAGTATCAAGATCTGACAAATAGCCTTTCTTTCGAGCCATTGGTCGCACCATTAAGTAAGCACGTTAAATTTTTCACGTGATTTGCTGTTTACAAGAAATAAAATATTGTTTCTCAGCTGAAACCTTTCACTGAGAATATTTTTCCCAGTGGACAGCTGCTTCTTTTCTAGTTTCAAATGCTCTGAAAAATCTGACAGTCACTTTGCGTATTCTTCTTCTTGCGATGTAAGATTTTTTTATGTTTATCTATAACTTCCGAGATATTAAACACTGCATTGTCTCTTATATGTGATCAACACTTCAATGAAGAAAGGACTATTCTTTGAACAAATTATTATCATATAATATGGCAATTATACATAACCTTCCTATAAGATTTATATGTTTAATTCTACATAGGAATCAACCATTTAATTTTTTATAGTAGAAAGGGCATAAATGCATATCTTACTGTAGGATTTCAAAGAATAGTAATCATTATTAGGTCAAATAAAACAATGTTTTTGGTATTTATTTTTTTTTTTAATCTCAGACTCCTTAAAGGTCAAAACCTCCAAGGCAGTTTCTCTTAAATATAGCCAAAGCTGTTCAAAATCGATGCTAGATTTCTTATTATAGAGAATGCACTAAAGTTTTAATGCATGTTGGAAACAAAAGATTGGAAAAAAATATTTTATAGTTTACAGTGGTGTCCAAATGTTAAATGTTATTGATATTTATGTTAACATGTAAGAAATTTTAAATCAGAATGACGGGAAAATTAGTACGTATGCGGATGTAATATGGTTATAGCAGAAGAAAACAATATAAAAAGGATATTATTTATATTCAAAAGTAGTTTGAAAGAAAATTTTCAGACGAAAAATTTACACGGTAAATAAAGTAATTAAAATGAAGAGGTGATTTGGTAGTTTAATACAATGTGTGCGCTTTTCTTTTCTTTTTTTTTTCAAGACCCTCGGGTAGTAGAACAATTTCTTATATTTTCTATGAGATGATGGATGAGTTGGAGCCTCAATGAGTTCCAAGTGTTATGGAGATCTCGCTACAGTTCTGCAACGAAGTTTGGTGGGTGCGGAATACAATATCCCACACATGCTCGATATTATTAAGATCAGAAGGGTAAGTGGATCATTTCATGGACTGTACATCTTCAATTTCAAGGAAGTTTTTCAGCAGGATTACACAGTGGCAGAGTTATCTTCAATGAATATCAATACAAAAGATAGAGCACCTCGAGACAATCGAATCTAAAGTTCAAGGCCTTTATCTGTTTGGGGTAGAAGTAACAGACCTTGTCTCCAAGATGTGGACATCTATGAGTCATCCAGCAAAATACTTGTCTACGTCATGATTCCTCATACAAACTTATGCCTTTCCTGATACTTTCTTGATGAAAGTGTGCTCCACGTTCTCCACATATCGTTATCCGACGAGAATTCATGCTTAGATTAAAGTGAAGCTCGTCACTGAACATCACATTGCCCCGCTATGCAAAGCTCTATGTTGATGGTCTAAATTCCAAGTTAAACAAAAGCATTTATGGGCTGGGTATAATGGAAATTCAAACTTCTGGTCTTCTGGCTAACGGACTACCACGAAGGAGTATTTTTTAAACAGTTTTCTTGGAAACTTTCACATCTGTGGCGGCTGTAGTCACTGATCTCAGTTCTTTGCACTTCTGACGTCGTGCAGTTATTGCCAAATATCTGTTTTTCGTATTGTCATTATTGGTAGACTTAGGTCTTTAAAGTAAAACCTCTACCTTGAAACCTAAAGCCGAAATCTCTACATTACATTTAGAGTTACATCCAGAATTCCAGATACAGCGGTTTGAGGTAATTCTGGAATTTCAGAAAATTTTTCCTTTCAGAAAATATCCAGCTCGAGTCCTGTTATCATTTGATTTTTTGGTAGTTATACACAGCGATTACCAAACCAACTTGGCTCATTTTATAATTACATGATTTTATGTTAAAACTCTAATTTTTGCTTACTTTAAAAATATAATGAAAGTTGTGTCTAGAAAACTCAGATTTAATGTTCTATGCCCAAATAAAAAGGAAAGTCATGTACGTTTATCTTTATGTATATGTCAATATGTATGTCTATGTAACATATAAATACTGATTCTAATTGTACATTTATCTGTATGCAGGTTTAATATGTATTTCTCGTTATATATAATATACTATATTATATATAAATACTAATTCTAGAATCTGTAACATTTTGCGTCAATTTAGGAACGTCCCCTATAGCAAGAAATGAAAATCCAGATTTCTTTCTCTTCGGATGTCAAGTCATTATTTTTCTTGAGGGAAGATCCGGTATATATATCTAATAAGGACACGGGAAAAATATTTAACGATCTCCCCGATACATTTTTCATCAAAACTTTGCTGTTACAACAAAGAAATAAATGACGTGGATGCCATCAACGGAGCAAAAAGAAAAGAGACAATGAAAATCTTACGAAGAACATGGGGTTTTCACTTTTTAATTGAAACTCGTTCCTTTTTATTAGTTTAAGTATTCTTTCTTTTTCTCAACTTTCGAATATAGATAGTTCTGATACGTAATCATTTTATAAATTAATTTCGCAAAAAAAGATGAATAAAAACTGTTTCTAAATGAGTAATCCTGTTTCATCGTGAATAAAGTGAAAAAAATTCAATAAGAAGAATACAAGGAAATTTTATTTAAATTACGAGTTATTAGTTTTTAAAATAGTAAAAGAAATGCCTCAAATTAATTTTTTATAAAAAAAAGTAGAAAGAAGTTTTTATTTTAAATTTTTTCCATATTGTGCATGTATACAATTGCTCATTTTACTACTGGTGTTTTCGGTTTATTTGCTGTGAAAATTGATTAAACGTCAAACAATTATAAGAAGCAATCAAAAATAGTCTTTTATATTTTCTGGCAAAATATCTTTGACGGGATATGATAAATTTTAACTCATATTCATGTAAAGATATTTTAAATTAAGAAACTATTCAACTTAATGATAAATATATCTTAAAATAATATTCGTGGGATTCTATCCTTTTATTGCAAAACTTCGCGAATTACTTTTATTCTTTTTATCTGACAACACCAAAATTAATTCTTCCTGACCCCGCTCTGATAAAAGACTTTATATAACAAGTTTCTCTTCGTACACGTCACTAAGCGTCACCCCCTTGAATAACCATTAAGAATCCTGATTGGCTGGCTCACACACTTATAATTTGGGATGAACGGGTTTTTCATCGTAAAAGCCTTCATGAGATGGTGCTATAATAAACTGCATTTCTCTTCATCAAAAATTTTTGTTTTCTCTTTTCTCTACGTTTTTACGTACGATTGCACCCAAGAAAATATGTGTTCACTTCCTTTGTGGTGGGCTAAATTGCCCATTGCATTGTATCGTGTAATCCTCGTTTATATTTGAGTATTAACCTGTGATAAAATATATAGTGGTGATTTTATTTTGATTACGTTGTGTAAAGTATTTTTGTACTAAATTTAACCACAGGTTCTGAGACTACAGACATAAATATGAAGATAAACTAAAAGCTAAATTAACAGCATCCGAAACTAGCTTAATATAAAAAAGTAAATTTATTATAATATATATACATCTATGTACATACAAAACTGATTCTAATTTTCATAAAATAAGCTTTGTCAACATCTTCTAAATTAGTTCTGATAATATTTTAATACTTAAGTAATTTTGTAAAGAGAGAGAGGACCTAATCTCAATTTCAAAATGTATTAAAAGGGGGTTCCTTTGGGGAGTGAAAATGGCGTGCCCGGAACACTGCTGGTTGATGGGTCTCTATGGATCTTTCGTCGGTCTGGTCAGGGGCTTCCTCCTAGGTGTTTTGGGGTGCGGCCGTGGTATTTGATGCAGGAACCCTTCCTGTCGGACTTGGCTGGACTCTAGAACTCGTTCCGTCGGACTCTCTCCTAGTCTAGATTATCGAACACCTTCTGTCGGACTCTCCTCTAGTCTCGACTATCGAACACACCTTCTGTCGGACTCTCCTCTAGTCTCAACTATCGAACACCTTTTTGGGGACTTCCGAACCTCATCTCAATTTTTAGATTTTTCATATTTATTTATTTCAACCTTGTCCCCTCTTCCTTCTTATCGTCCAATCGGGATAGTTGTAAGAATCTCATTGGTCTGCTTAAACCCCGCCTTGAGACCACCAACGTGAAAAACCTTATCCCTTCTAATTGGGCACTGTCCCTTAGGGACTCATAAATACTCCACAAAGGTACATTCTTATTTAATGTCAAGTACGGAGACGGGATTCTAATCTGGGACTGGGATCAGAACCCCGTTCGAGACCACCGTACAAGACAACAATATCCGTAAAATATAATTTTATGGTCCTCTGTCTTTTTACAAAGATGTGATTAGGACAGATTTAGATGCCGAGCATTTTACTTCTTGTATGAATGAATCAATTATATTACTAATCTAAATCGCCTTATTACACATTCATTTTTGGATTATTTTAAAAGTTATACTCTAAAATGCTGAATCTTAGTACTTCTTTTGGCAAAGAAGTCTCTCTTATAATCGGAGGATTGAGAGTTTGAGGCTGGAGCCTACCAAAAGATCCACCAAATCCACCAAATGAGGCTGAGGAACTTAAAATAGGACCGTGATCACAATACCCATCAAGATCCCAAGCGATACTTCGAGAGATAACAGGTAAAGCCTGAATGTCCTCTGCTTGTTCCTAACTTTTAAATTACGAGGACGTAGAGGGAACAATGTTACTCTTGTTTGAAATATTCTTAAGCTATAGATGCTCTTCGGATGGTGTCAAATAAATAACAGTTTTACAATCATGTTTGACATAAAGATATCTGTCATCATTGCTGGCTGCTTGAAAAAAAAAACTCTGAAGAATGTAGCAATTTTTTTATAAGAAGCATTTTATAAATTAATTGTATTAAAATGTGTTAAATATTATTTCTAACGAAATAACCTTGTTTATCTTGAATAAAATGAAAATGTTTTTCAATAAGAAGATTACAGAGAAAATTTGTTTAAATTACGAGTTATTAATTTATTAAATAATAAAGCTAAATTGTCTGCTTTAATTTTTTTAACTTGAGAGTAGAAAGAATTTATTTAAAAAATAAAATAAAATAAAATCTAAATTTAAATCATTATTTAAATTTTCCATTTTAGGCTTGTAACTAATTATTCATATTTATATCAGTGTTTTCAGTTAACATGCTTTGACATATTTTGCGACGATGTACATTTTACAAAAGAAGTATCTAGGAAATAATCCTGCTCTTCGGTGCCAGAGTTCTCGAGTTCGAATCTCGCTGATAGCATGGAGGCTGGTAGCCGTTCGGATTTGGCTTTAAGCAGTAGGTGCTAGTATCATTTGCAATAGTGTAGATGGCAGTTGATCGTAGTGCCCCAAACCAAACCAAACAAAGCCTCTTACTGGGCTGCGGTCATCTATGCCAAATATGATTTATGAACTCTCAATCTCCTGAAGATTTTCCTGTTTAGAACTTTCCTTCTTCGATTTTAAACCAGAGATGTCCTTTTTAAACCAGAGATGTCCATAAGACTCATTAAGCAATTAAAAATAATAAAAATGTTTTGTTTTCATTTAGTTAAAATGTTCAAATAGTAAATTTATTTTACGAATTTTCCTTAAGAATATGTATAAAAAGAGAAAAATTATAAAAACTTATAATTTGTTTAAAGGTCTCCTAAACAAAACCGTTATCATGTTTCGTAGGTTTTTATTGAGATGAGTCAAGTTTCTTGTTTAAGAGATCCGCTATGAATAATTTGCCCACCCTTCAACTGCTATTGAAAGACGTAGGAAGTTTACGCTGAATCCAAACCTCCTCTATTTACCAGAGAATGAATGCAAGGGTGTGAGCTTTTCAAAACATCTTTTCTGCCTACCCTAGAGTATTATTCAGAACTCATTCGATCCCACCTTTCAATAATACAACAGCGCTATTTTAATACAACGGTTTTTAAAAGCTGATCCAGCTGAGGTAAATAAAGTTGACCTTTGAACGTGACGTCACGAGCAGAGGTGAGAATCGGGTAAATGTTGCCCAGTTAAAAACCATTTCTAAACGCTATACAAATGAAAGATCATGAAAGCAAAATAAATTTCGCACTTGATTGCAAACATAAATAAGGAAGGTCAACTGCAACTATTGCTTTTATTATTCAGATAATCCATCGCAATGGATGGTTTAAATTAATTTCAATCGAAATTGAAAGAAACATTTTTAATCTCTGACAGATCTCGAATTTTTGAGTGGTAGTATTGTGTTTCCTTAAAAATAAGACCTAATTATACCATAAGCCGTAACATGACTTATCAAGGAACTCATCACCCCTATTGAGTATTTTCTGAGCAATCAGGCACCTCTGTCCGAAACATCTCAGACACCTTTTATCCTGCTCAAAAATCAGTATGCTGCGTTCCGATGTACTGAGCTTTTCCTTGAGGAAAAGCATGCAACCTTCTTCTAATATAACCCCACCCATAAAATAAGTCTTTGTCAATATCGTCAGCGACATGGGGGCTATATTGTCAAACGACCAAAAATCCTACGCAACAAGCATGCGAATTTAAAACAAACGGACGTGGTTGCGATAGCTCAGAATCTTCAATATTCAACACATCATTTTAACTAGGAATGTTCAACATTTGATTTAACTATAAATGTAAAGTAAAATAAATGTTGATGCCCAAATAAAAGGAGTGCAATAACGGTCATGCAATTATATATTACCCACCTTCACCTTAAAGATGTCTGACCTACACCTGAAATATACAGATCCTTTAAGGTTTCACTTTAAATATTAAGCCAAATTTTTACATTTATTCAAGAATACAAGAAAGGAAAGGGGAAGACTCCAGGTATAATCCTTGAATGTGCATAAATGTATTTTTGAGCTTGAACAAATGTGTTTCTATAACATGTAAAAACTTTAAAAAAATAATTAATATATGAACATGAACAAATGTTAATTGCATGAAAAAAATTCCCTGATAATAAGCCTTAATGTGTCCTTTGAATTCAAAATTATTAGAAATAAGACCGGGTCTTATTTCTGAGGGAACATAGTACAAGATAGACATGATCTCATAAAAATAATCTTTGTCAATGAATACTTGATTTAATAATTAATAATAAGTATATCGCTCTCTGAAATTTATTACTTTTATCGACAATACATTTCCACTTAACACACATTTTTCTCCACGTTTGTAAGCTTCAAAGACCAGACATGATGCTCATTACAAGGTCAGATTTCATAAATTTATGGCCAGTAAATAAGGATTCCTGACATATAATCACAAAATTTAACAACTAGCCAATCTTTATGAGTGGGCATTTCTTGCGAAATATTTCTTTCCTTTTGGCGTATATAAGGGATTCGTAGATTACACATTAAAGATCTTTGTAACAATCAGGACATTTTAAGGAGTACGATAGCATTTTGTTAGCTTCAAGTAAAGTTTATTTTTTTTCTCTTTGAAAACGTTTTTTTTTCTTTCTATGTATTTCTGGCTTACTAAATATTTCGTTATATTCACACTATAAAATTCTTTCATAAGAAGCAAGAATGGTTTCAAGTATGGTCTACTATTTTAATACAAGAGGTCTAATAAAACCAAGACCTACTGCTTAAAGCGAATCCGAATAAGGATTCCTGACATATAATCACAACATTTAACACCTAGCCAATCTTTATGAGTGGGCATTTCTTACAAAATATTTCCTTAATTTTGGTGTATATAAGGGATTAATAGATTACACATTAAAGATCTTTGTAACATTCAGAGCATTTTAAGGAGTACGATAGCATTTTGTTAACTTCATATGAAGTTTAAATTTTTTCTCTTTGAAAAAGTTTTTGTTTTCTTTATATGGATTTCTGGTTTTAGTATTTCGTTATATTCACACTATAAAATTATTTCATAAGAAGCAAGAATGGTTTCTAGTAAGGTCTACTATTTTAATACAACAGGTCTAATAAAACCAGGACCTACTGCTGAAAGCCAACCCGAATAGCTACAAATATCAATGTAAACAGAGATATTCAAACTGTACCAAAACGCAGCACCCTACCCATTTTATTATCGTTCTATCTTTCTGTCTTGTCTTATGAATGAAGCAGATGAATCAAGAACTTTTTAGAAGGAAATAACAAGCATTGGTGTCAGACTTTAATATCCAAGTTTGTGGATTAGGATATTTCTATTGGCCTGACTGTTGTAGATAGTTGTAATTAGCTTTATGCAGTAGGTCTTTTTCTCATTAACTCTGTCGCAAAGGAGTATATTGTTGCGATACGAACTTAATTATGATTTTTACTACTTACTTGCATGGACAGCTTCCCCCTGTGTGTGTTTGCTTCGCGTCAAACTTTATTTGTCATCATTTTTTGAACGAGTTGAAGAAACAGGATGAATTGATTTCGATTATGCAATTAATTGTGAAAAATATTTGTTTAAGATCTACCTAAATAAACTATAATTATGTAACATAAATCCAAAAATTTATTTTAATAATTTTTAAGGAGAAACCTTGATAGATCTATAATTTTAAGTGTAGGTCAGACATCTTTAAAGTCAAGCTAGGTAATGAATATTCACATAAATTATTTTAATATTTTAAAAACTTTAATATTTTAAAATTAAGTACATTTTTTAAAAATTTTCTTATGTATGGATTATTTTAAAAGTTGATAAACGTAATGTTTCTAATCCCATTTTTCGATAGATTTATTTTTAAAAACGCTTATTTAAACTTCGAATTTATAGGTACAAACTTATATTTTCAAAAACAAAAATATTGACGAATACAGTATGTAAAATGCATTTCAAAAATATTATACTGACATACATATTATTTTCAAAATACTAAGTTGTCTGTAGTAGTGAATACAAAAGAAAAATTTAATATTATCTATTACAATGTGAACTCCTATTTAAACTTCGAGTTTACAGGTACAAACTTATATTTTCAAAAACAAAAATATTTACGAATACAGTATGTAAAATGCATTTCAAAAATATTATATTGACATACGTATTATTTTCAAAACACTAAGTTGTCTGTAGTAGTGAATACAAAAGAAAACTTTAATATTATCTACTACAATGTGAACTCCTATTTAAACTTCGAGTTTATAGGTACAAACTTATATTTTCAAAAACAAAAATATTGACGAATACAGTATGTAAAATGCATTTCAAAAATATTATATTGACATACATATTATTTTCAAAACACTAAGTTGTCTGTAGTAGTAAATATAAAAGAAAAATTTAATATTATCTATTACAATGTAAAAAACAGAAGTGTAACATTAAATACTAGAGTTTCGAAAAATCAATACTAGTCAGAATATTTCTTTTCAAAGTAATCTTCAAATGGTAACTTTTGAAATTTTAGTTTATTATTATTTAAGACTATATTAAGAATGTTAGAATATTTTTAAGTCCTTCAAAATAAAAATGATGCTTTCCAGTGACAGTGGGTATATTTTCTAAGTATGCACCTCCTAAGTATTACTTGTATTAAAAATATACTAATTTGTTTTATAAACACATTTCACCAATCATTTCGGGTTCGAATTTCTAGTTTCGAATTTCCCAGTTTTATTTTTGACGAACATAAACACAAGTACAGCTTCTTCTAAAGAGCTTACATTCAGTTCTGTTAAATTTTGACAAACAGTTTGGTTTAGTTTTGGAGCTCTGCGGTCTACTTTTTGCAACACGAGGGCTAATGAGACCGAGACCTACTGCTTAAAGCCGATTCCTAACGGCTACAAAATAGTTGGTATTTTAGGGTATGAAATATTAATAGGACACTCGAGTCTTAAATCCCTAATATAATTAATTTTTAAGATAAAAACTACACAAAACATTAGTTAATGTAATGTTCTCAAATCTGTTATTTTTTAGTACCACTAAAAATTAATTTGTATATGTATATAGAGAAATGTAACAGTGAAATCAGCTATTTCTACAGTTTGTCGAAGTCAGATAAAGAAATTTGGAGTATCGGATCACTAATTGCATAGTTTATTCTGTTATTAGATATGTTTGCTCTTAGATACCAGAGTTCAAATGTTCAAATTCCACAACTGGTATGAATGAATACAATGGATCATGGATGTCAAATATCCTTTCTTGTCTATCGGCTTTCAATCTTGCTTGTTAACTGTTGTCGGTTAATATCTATTATGCTTTAATACATCCACCAGTTACAAGACTATAAACACAAAGGCAAAAAAGGAATATGAGGCAGTTTTGCTTGAGATTTCCAATTTTGATATTTTCAATAATTCTTTCTTTCACAAATGTATTCAGGTAACGTCTTTACGACATAATTCATCCTCTTTTGACCACTTAACATGTTTCATAGGACATAAACTACTCAAATCAGCTTGATCTTATAATCAAGACAAAAAGCCCTTTATATTAATTTCCCCAAAACCTCGATCTACACTATATACCTTGAATATTTTTGGCTTGGTGTCGAGAGCTACAATTTACAGTTGTGCTACAGAGGGATCAGAGAAATTGGGTTCCACTGCTTAGAGCCGATTTGTCCAAGCCAGCAACGGGATTCGTTCCCGAGAATCCCGGAAGTGAAAACTTCAAGAGCGTCATAACATACGCTTATCGTTCAGCCATTTGAGTAGGATATCAAGAGATGTGAATATATTTTATTATTCTGTAAGATTTGGTTATTCATAATGACCACAAAATAGCATTGCTTTACATTGTACAATAAATATGTTTTTATCTCATATTGCATTTTAATTTTAACTATAAAACTTTTTTTTCAAATGCGGGGATTACATTTCACCATACAATCTGCTGTATTTTTTATATTTTATTTTGGGAACACCATATAGGTAAGACATTTTTCAAGAAGCTTAATTTTTTATTTGTCAAAATATTGCACTTTCAATCGGCAGTTAATTTATAAACAAATTATATAACAATACGATTTTGTACTTGTAAAATTGAGTTAATAAATAGCAGGGGCCAATAGTTTTCCCACAAATAAAGTTTCATATTTTCTTAACACAAAAATGTAAACGTATTTCCAAACGATATTCTGTAAATATGTTGCACCCTCAAAGATACGAAGCAATTGCCATCTCTATGTTTGGTCCTTACTTAAGTAGTTTTTGCATTCTACGCTATATTCTAAGAGTTTTTATTAAGTTAACCTTTTTCTAAAAACATTACTTTTTTATTTCTAAGTGACTTGTTAGCTATAACTTTTGATTTGGCTAATTTATAGCTTAATAGTTGTAATACTTGATATCTTGTGATTTTAATAATATCTTTAGTTTAAACTGACATTAATATTGTTATATGATATTTAATAAATATTTACCAAACCTTTTTTTAAAATTCCATCTAGAACAGAATATCATAAAAATCGTTAAACAAATTTCTGTAGTAGATAATAACTTTTTATAACTTTGTAGAAAGTTTTCTTCTTTTAAAAATATATGACTTTCATTAATATTAGCGTGAATTATATTTTATCTAAAAAGATATAGATAAATTTTTCCCCAAAAGTACATCTTTGAAATATTTTTACACCTTCTCATCGTTTAATGGCCATTAAACACTCATTAGTCTGCTTTATTGTGCAAACTTTCTAAGTGTTTCAAAGAAGAATTTCACAAACCATTTTTATAACGAAAACAATTTACATTTTTCATATAAAGTTTCGAAACTTTTTTTGGTTAAATAATTCAAAATAAAGCTATGAATAAAACCATAATACTCAAAGTCGAGAGAATTTTTCAAATATTTAAGTTTTAGAAAATCTGTGCTAAAAAAGAAAATTGTAGATTTACAAAGATTTTACAGTTTATATGTGCATATGTAAATAGCAGACGTATATGAATCAGCTGACTAAATAGAAAAGTAAATGTCATTTAGTTGTTATGAAACTTAAAAAGTTAATTGAACCACCATATCTAATTTCTTGTATTTTCAATCAAACTGTTTGAATATTTATTTTTTATTGTAGTATTGGTATATTATTATTAAATTTTTATAGTATGGTATTCAATAAATTTGTTAAATTTGTAATAAAAAACTATTTATTTAAAAAGATATTTCTTAATTTTCAATACTTGTTTTAGGACCATTATTTATTATATCCATCTTTTTTCATAATTTGAAAATTGATGTTTGCATACTACATTAGTTCGCCTCAGAATAACAATTAGACTTCACTTAATATATTGAAAATCTTAAAAGAAATAAATAAATATTATTATGGAAAATTTGTAATTCCTTAATTCTGAAATAATACTAGATTAAATTCAGTTTCGAAATTTAGGTATAATGGAACATTTCGTAAGTAATATTTACTCCTAGATTTCAAAATCTTAAGCATTTTCAGATACCAAGTACTAAGCTGTAAATGTGTGTCACTAAATTAAAAATAGTAATTTAGCATCGGAATCTAAGTAAGTGCATCATAAAAGCAATGAGGAGGTAAATATACTTATTTTAATTGTTTTGCACCTAGCATTTCACTTTGCTTTACATGACATACTACCAAAGGAATATTTATGAAAAATGCTAAAAGATTTTAATATTATATATCCAGATATTTTAAAAATAGTAATAAATATTTGTATTACCTATCAACTGTCTTGAGACCTGCATAGAACGCTTTAATATACACAGTTTATCTCCAAAGAAGCGATATTCTTCTTATGAGAGTGAAGATGGATCAGTCCTTATGGAAAGCAAGATTGGTGCTTTTAGCTCTGAACAACTCAATTTTCAATGTACTTATACTAGAAGCAATACTATATCGTTTGGATAGCCTATATATATATATATATATTATATATATATATATATATATATATATATATGTATAAATATATTAACATATTTATCCTCTTAGGCTTTCCTGAACTGTACGAACTTTCATAAAAAAATTCTTATAGATATTTACCACTGCGTGAATTACATTACAAAAGAACAACAATAGATATTGGCTAAGTCTCTGCTTTTACTATGGAGTCTTGTTAAATCAGAATAGACCGAAAGAGATCTAAATAAATGACTATCTCATTGATTTCCACTAATAATTCCATAATTGAGATTTTTATTTTTGTTTCTTAATATGGACTTTAAAATCATCTTTCAATTGCGTGAAGAGGACTGTTTAGTTTGCTAGATTTGTTGCAAATGTAGCATTGTTGACTAGCATTGTTGCAAATGTAGGGTCTGGTGGGGTAAAATAGATATATTTTAAAAATTACTTAAAAGACACATCATAATTTTTAACAATTATATTTTAGCTTTAAAATTTATTTTTAGACAACGTGGGCAACATTTATTTTCCTTAAGAAGTTTTATATAAGGCGATTTCACGCAGTAGGACAAATTCTCCAATTATGACAATTCTGGCTTTAGTTTCAAACGGAAGGGCAGTTTATTGTTTGTCTAATGGCTGTTGTACACATGAAAATGAATAGGAAGGGCATTATAGTAGCTCGTGACGTTGCAACAAATTGCCTTATTTTGCATCTGTCAACATAGATTGCCCTCTTTTCAAGTCAGGAATACATTTTTCTTTACTAAAGTCTTAAAAACTTTCGAAAAAGTGATACTTTATTTTTTATTGTCAATATTTATTCAATAATCAAATTCAAGGGTTTTTGAACAACAGTTTTTCAAAAAGAGGCAAAAAATATATTAAATATTTTATGTGTAATTATTATTTTTATATGATGGAGAAAATGAGTATTGGTTCGGCTTAAAAATTTATTATAAAGTTCTAAATTTTTAGATGTAATGATTTAAACCAGCCCTTTAAATTTAGTGTAAATAATATTAAACAGTATATAGTAAATGCATTTGCAGTGGTGTAGAGTAAATTAATATGATAATAGTAAAATCGAGCTTATATGCCTAATAAAGTGTTTAAATGCCTGTTTTGTACGTCTGCGACTGGAAATTTTCATCCACATTTCACTTTGTACAAAAGCTAAATTTGTTTGAAATTTGGACCAAGGATGGACCAACTGGTGCATTATATGGCTGAACAGAGGCAGGGTGGATGCATGATGCAATGTTTGAATCTATGGGCCATTTTCTTAAATAGACGGAATACCTAGAAAAATCCATTCTTTTGATATTCGATGGTCACTTCACATATAAGACAATAAAACAAGAAATGAATAATAGAATTGCCATTTATTGCCACCTATCAAATTCAAGTCATGTCCTGAAACCTTTAGATATCGAAGTATTCGGCTGTATGAAGTGTGCATGGAGAAAAATTCTGAACATGTGATACACGGAGAGCTGTCTTCAAAAATTGTCCAAAGTGACATTCCGTAACCTGCTGAAACAGCCATTTGACACTGTGAAGGAAAAAGACTGTTAAACACAAATACTGATAACTGAAAAAGATGGAGAAATAACAGTAAACAATGTTGCACGGACTTCAACAACAGCTACTATGGAAGCTTTCTCTAAACAAACTTTCTGTTCAACCAATTCCAGTTTTCCCG
>CM063508.1:65029792-65064792 GCA_032207245.1 Pardosa pseudoannulata | reverse complement strand
TTCGAACCCACGAACTCTGGTACCGACGATCAGCGCCCTAACCAATCGACCAGCGTTCCGGTTCTCCTAAGGAAGATAGTACCTTTTGAGGCTTAAAATCTTCATCATAACAGCTTTTTTCAATACGTTATCTATTTTTACAAGTTTCAATAGCATTCTAGCTTTGAAACAGCTATTTATTGAGATAAAAGTAGTAGTATTATAGTTTTTATAATACCATTAAAATATACCCCAAACGAAGTGAGATTCCTTTACCAGCAACATAACTTGTGATACGTACATTAGAAATTAAGTTTTATGTGAATTTGATCTAAAGTTTCTGTTTTATTTTGGAAATCAAAATGCAAAAGGTATCTTAATTTTTCGAATTGAAAAAAGTTAAGAAATTAAAAATTTAATTAGCATATCTCATGCTGAAAAATAAATTATATTGTTCGTATTAATACAATGGAGGATAATTAGATACGATGATTACCTGCTATTTCATTTGAAATATTCGTTTTTAAATCACAAATTGTAAAAGCTTTATATAGTAGGAGAGTTTTTAATTTTTAATTTGGTTTATATATATTTTTAAGTGTATCATTTCACATAAAAAACTAAATAATGTTTTAAATTAGTCCATTGTAGAGAAAAAACTTTATTTTAAACAAAATTAAAATTTTTATTTTATACCAAATAAAATGTAGGTTTGAAATTAAAAATAAAAATGAATTAATTAAAAATGAAATGTAATAAAAATTAAAAAGTTTTCAGCTGATAAAGTACAATGCCGGCTTAAAAATTTAATAATAAGCTCATAGACATATACGAGGTAGAAAAACAGTTTAACGTGTCGTGAAAAAGAATTTTATGCATGAAGTAAATGATGGAACTGTTTTGTCTACATCGATAATCTGTTTTAAAATGCTTTTACATATTTTTAAATAACTCCAATTATTTTTGTTAAATAACCATATACTGCAAGCTATATTTATTTTGTTTTGGTACAGAACTGGCTATAAACGTAAATTTGAAACTCAATGAATTTACTATCAGTAAAATATAATAATAGCTAATCTAAAACAAATTTTTAATTTAAATGCCAAACAAGTGTACATCTCAAACTATGAATTGAATTATTTTGTTAATAAAGCAAGAAATATGAAATTTTGCTCACCAATGAGTGAGTCTGTGTCTTCAATGTATTTCGACATGTATTTAAAATTGTGTGGATTACATACACACATACATGTATATATGTATGTCTTTTTGTGTGTGTGTATTCTATTACTAGGTTATAAGGAGTGATATTGATCACATATGTCCTGATTTCAATGTGTAAGGAAATATAGTATAACGTTGAGCTGCCTCAAATTGCGAATATATATATATATATATATATATATATATATATATATATATATATATATATATATATATATATATATATATATATATATATATATATATATATATATATATATATATATATATATATATATATATATATATATATTATATATATATATACATATATATATATATATATATAAATATATATATATATATATATATATATATATATATATATATATATATATATATATATATATATATATATATATATATATATATATATATATATATATATATATATATATGTGCTTGTGTGTATGTTAAAAGTATTATAATTTACTGTAAATTTCACAATAAGTACAAAACACTATATGATGATGCGAAATTATTTGTATTGAAATAGTTTTTATAAAAGTTTTGCAAGCCAACTTCAAGTCATAGCATAAATTGTGGCGCGTAGGAGCTGATCAACTTTACATTTAAATAAATGTTTTATCTTGTGTAATTTATATATATAATATATAATATATATATATATATATATATATATATATATATATATATAAATATATTATATATATATATATATATATATATATATATATATATATATATATATATATATAGGCAGAAAAATAGTTTAACATGTCGTGAAAAAGAATTTTATGCATGGAGTAAATGATGGAACTGTTTTGTCTACATCGATCATCTGTTTTAAAATGCTTTTACATATTTTTAAATATCTCCAATTATTTTTGTTAAATAACCATATACTGCAAGCTATATTTATTTTGTTTTGATTCAGAACTGGCTATAAACGTAAATTTGAAACTCAATGAATTTACTATCAGAAAAATATAATAATAGCTAATCTAAAACAAATTTTCAATTTAAATGCCATTCAAGTGTACATTTCAAACTATGAGTTGAATTATTTTGTTAATAAAGAAAGAAATATAAAACTTTTATAACAATAAATCGTTTTATTTTTGGCATTATTATTACATTTTTGGCATATATACAAACAAAACTCACCATAGTTTATTATCATACTCTACAATTCTAATATAGAGTTCCGAATATTGTATCTTTCATGAATATAACCATCATAACACAGAAATGAATGTGCAATACATCACCCAAACCATTTGTGACAAATCCAAAAGACAGGAAATTTATCTCCATTAAAGTAAACGGTATTTTCTTTCGTGTAACAATGTAATGCCCAGAAGCACACCCACTATCAAAACAAATTTCAATGGAAGCGTTATTTCTTCTTTAAGAGATGCATTTGAGATTTCTTTTCTTGAAAATGCTTCCCATTACAGGTCCTTAAGATTGCATATTATACGCGATTGCAAGATAAAAATGACTCTAACGTCAAAGAAACAATTCCGGCTGTTAAGCAAATTGAATTTCCTTTTGTCTGTCGGTGGAACATGGCAGATTTCTTTTTCCCTTTTCGTGGTCTGGCAAAAAAATAGTGCTGAATATCTTAAGAATGGATTCGATTGTATGATCTGTATTGTTTAATATTCATTGCTTTGCCTTTTGTTTCTTTTGATAATGTGTTTACACATTTCTTATATTTTTACGTTTATCTATAGAATATTTTTTAGATAGCAGTGCTTGAGAAACAGTACATATAATTTGTTAAAATTTCGTCACATTTGTTAGAGAAGAAATCAGTTTTTTTTCACTTTCAAGTACATAAAACATAGAGAGTTTTCCAAACAAACCCTGAGGGCCTCTTGAATTTGTTATGTAAAGTAAATGAATTGTAATTGACTTAATTTAAACTTTAATATTTTTATGAATATTGACGTTTTAGGCTTTTCTAAGGCAAAAAAGTATTTTTTTTTAATCGAGCTTCACTTCATTCGCGTGAGGAAAAAAAGAATTTTACATGAGCAATGTGCTTTAAACCCAGGGGTGTTTCCTATTTTTTCCCGTAAAATGAACACACTAAAAGCAAAAAAAAAAAAAAAAAAAAAAAAAAAAAAGACAAAAAGAAGATAAATAATTATTATGGACATATTTAAAAAATTATATTTTCACTTCCTTTGCATTCGATGGGTTCGATACATAATTTTCTATTATACTTTTCACATAGTTTTTCTATACGTTTCATTCGGGCAATCAGCATATTGTTTATGTACTCTTTACTATATTTTAATAAATGGACCTTTTTAGAGGTTTGACTGGACATTACTGTTTACAAAACCATCTCTACAGAACTGGAGTGGTGGATTCACCGGATTGTGTTTTGTGTGACTCTAGTCATCCGATGACTTTTGAACATTTAAATAATTGTGCTGTACTTTCTCATTATGAGCACATTGTTAAAAAGTATTCGATAGCCCGAGAGCTAATGGTTTAGGAGCTAATTGTTCGACATTTATAAAATAAATAAAAATATTTTAATAAATAACACTTTCAAAATTAACATTCTTAACTTATTCCATTGTTATTATGGTTTGAAGAAGTTATTGAAGTCTAAACTCTTGAAAGTCTATACAAAATTAAATCTTTAGATATATACTTTAGATCCTTGATAGACCTATCTTATGATACGGTTGTGAATGTTAGCTTATAACTAAATCTTTTGAGAACAGACTTTTAATTTTTCAAAGGAAAGTTTCCCATAAAATCTTTGGTCCTGCTAGGAAAAATGATACTTGGCGAGCTCTATACAATCATGAGATTTATAATAAATTTAAACTATCTAAAATTTCTCAGGTCATCAAGTCATTTAGATTAACACGTTGAATGCGATGGGGGTCACCAGTGACCGGCACTCAATTTGGCTACAGAGTCGTGGGTGCCAACGGTCACCAGCGACGCAGCAAATAATAAAGTACATAATTATAGTAAATATGTATACTGATAAATTTTTAATTAATACCATTGTTATTATGATGGTTTTAAGAAATTAATGCAATATTAAACATACAAAAATAATTATATTAGTGCATGAAAAATATACATTTTATCAGAACATATTACGATGAGTCATATCGAAACATTAAAGGCAAAGAAAAGGTAAATCAATGCAATCGGAACAATATGTCACCACTTTTTTAATCAAATTATTTGCTATAGCTCTTCTTAGCTGCTTTGAATGTTAAAGAATGTGAGAAATCACTTAGCAATCGAAGCACGATTGTTTGAAAAAAGGGCAATCGTAACAATTGCCTCCATGGGAGTCGCCGGTAATCCCCAACACGAAAACCGCTTCAACCATGATTTCATAACACATTTTATCTGCTGCAAATAATATTTCAGCATATGCATCGCATCATGAAAAGTTCTCGTCGGCACTTTGGGTTTGGTTTGGTTTGGTTTGGAGTGTTACGGTCTACTTTTTGCAACACGAAGGCTAATGAGACCGGGACCTACTGCTTAAAGCCGATTCCGAACGGCTACGAACATCCATTCCATAGTGGGATTCGAACCCACGAACTCCGGTTCCGAAAGCCAGCACCCTAACCATTCGGCCATCATTCGGCTTCGGCACTTTGGGAAACCATCAAAAATGCGTTTGGCAAACAACATGTGGAGATGGCTAGGACATATTTTCAGAAGTGATGATTTGGACCCAGTTAAGAAGGTAGTTTTAAACCTGTTGAATGTTCTAGGAGAAAAGGAAGATCTTGCACTAGATGGTTGGATAGTGTTGAAGCAGATCTTATAATCCTAGGCATCAATCGCTGGCGAACCACTGGGTCTATCTGAGTCCGCTGGAAGACGCTTGTTGAATCGGCCTCTGTGACAGGCTGTAGTCTATTTAAAGAAGAAGAAAGAATTTATTCCATGCAAATGTAAAATTATTTTGATGCATGTATTATTTCAGAAGATATCAGAAAGTCCCAAGCTTAAGAGATAACACGAAATAATACATTTTGAAACGCATATATTTCTAAGGAATTTCGTAACGGAAATTTTCACAGCCATCCTAAAATCAGAAATAGATTTTTCTTTGCTCTATTTTGTCATAGTGTCCCTTCTTAAAAATAATCATTTTATTTTGAACCAGGGATTTTCATTCCTTCATCCACTTTGATTTTAGTTGATAATTCATAACTGCTACTATTTTTCTCATCCTTTGGTTCGTCATCTTCTTCGTTGAAAATATCTTTCTTCGAAGAAATGGTATGTAATAAACTTTTTGAAATATTACATTTCTTTATTATAACTGCGATAACACGTCATAACACAATAATTTTAAATCTCTTCTTCTACTCACGAAATGTAACAGAAATGTTCTCACATGGTATGGCATGCCCATACAATTCTATTCCGAAATATAAATATAATTAACAGGTATATAATTTCTCAACCGATCCTTCACATCAAAGTTTATAACGAAGTCTGCTACACTGGGAACATTCATTTTCAAAGCAAAGAAGCGGTAATGGAAGTTAGACGATAGCTATGTCATACAATGCGAGAGTATTCCCGGGTCAGGTATTGTTATGTACCTGTGTATGTGACCGAAATACCTAAAATTGGCCATTTTGTTGATTTGTGCTTTCGGTCATTTTCGCTGTATTTGGCGATTTTTATAAACTCCAATCGAAAACACTAAATTCCATAACACATACAATTACCCATTTCTGTCCTCAGATTACAAATAATATCTTTACATGAACCTATACGAAATATACAAGAAAAAATTTTAATGCCACGAAAAGTATTTGGTGCTACAATAAACATCTTCAATATAATTTTATAAATTATTAAACAATACTGTCTTCAATTTGAAATTGTTCAGATGTTTTTTATATTATAATAAATTTATGAAATAAAAATAAATAACTGAGCAATTAATGAACATGTTTTTTAAAAAAGGTCCATAATGAATTAATCAATACTCTTTTGTAAAAGGTGTAATTAATAATCGATATTACGAGGTCAAAATAAATGATCTCGAACAAATTCTATTTTCTGGATTATGTAACAGATTAAAGATTATATGAAGATAATATGAAGTTCAAGTCGAATATTCAAATTTTATAAAGTCAATAAATTTCTTCAGTTTCTGTAACACAATGATTCTCTGTATTTTAATAGCTATTTAAATGAAGGATTTTAATTGAAATTTGGATTCATTAGTTTATGTTTAAAAACTCCTTATAAGTGATTTATGTTGGTGCAACTTATTCTACTATCACAATCTCTGGAACGAATGTCTAATATACTTTAGCACACTTTAGCTGATAATATCTGAATAATGCATTTTCTTGTAACATAACTGTTTTTGCTGACCACCATCTACTGGCCATTCTAGAAAATTGTATGCAGTCGTCTTGCAACTAAGGCTAGAATATGTTATTCAATGTTATTTCTATATAAAAGCTGTAACTGTGTCTAAAGAGGTCAACTGAGGATAGATTATGTTGTCCAATGTTATTTCTAAATGAAAGCTATAACTGTGTAGGTTTGGTTTGGTTTGGAGTGCTATGGTCTACTTTTTGCAACACGAGGGCTAATGAGACAGGGACCTACAGCTTAAAGCCGATTCCGAACGGCTACGAACATCCATGCCAATGTGGGATTCGAACCCACGAACTCCGGTACCGAAGGCCAGCACCCTAACCAATAGTCCATCGTTCGGCAACTGTGTAGGAAATGGTCAACTGAGGTTAGAATAGGTTGTCCAATGTTATTTCTGATGAACGCTGCAACTGTGTCGGAAAAGGTCAACTATGGTTAGAATAGAATGTCCAATTTCAAAATGAACGCTATAACTGTGTCCAAAAAAGTCAACTGAGGTTAGAATAGGGTTGCCCAATGTTATTTCTGAAAGAAAGATGTAGCTGAAAATGTCAATATTAAGGTTAGAATACGTGGTCCAATGTTATTTCTAAATGAACGCTGTAACTGTGTAAGAAAAGATCAACTGAGGTTAGAATACGTGGTCCAATGTTATTTCTAAATGAACGCTGTAACTGTGTCCGAAAAGGTCAACTGAGGTTAGAGTAGGTTGTCCAATGTTATTTCTAAATGAACGCTGTAACTGTGTTAGGAAAGGTCAACTGAGGTTAGAATACGTGGTCCAATGTTATTTCTAAATGAACGCTGTAACTGTGTCCGAAAAGGTCAAATGAGGTTAGAGTAGGTTGTCCAATAATATTTCTAAATGAACGCTGTAACTGTGTAGTAATAGGTATCCATTTCATAACTGGAGGTTTGTGAGACCAGAGCTGAAGCTGAACAAATGTCATCCGTGTTCATTAAAGGCAGCCAGGGCGCATAAAATAGGTTTGCATTCACAATGTTCTCTAAGTAGGACACAATTTTATGCTGGTGTCCTTAAAATATGTAAGATTGCATATGCAACCCACCAGATTAAAATATCATTCAGTCCAAGAAACCTCATTTTTTAACTATAAAAATGATAAATTTTGCTTAAGAAAAAATTATGACATCAAAAATTATAAAAATAAAGTTTGGCAATAATATAACTATATGATATAGATTTACATTTCATAAGACAAATACTTCCGTCATTCAAGAATAACGTATCATTCAATAATGCATCAGAAATAATTCAGCATCGCAAAAGAAATTTTCCTGAATATATGGAATCGATTACCTCAAGTGAAGCTCACGTCCAGAAAATAAAATATATATCTGCTAATATATAACCGCATTTGAATTCAATTTTGAATTACACTGGTCTCCACAACAGAAATGGGTATAAAGGGGGAATAAAATCACCATAACTCTCTCGATCTATTATTATACACTCCAGTGACAGGAAATTCATCTCCATTACAGGAAACTATATCTACTTTTAATGATATAAATACATATATATCAAGCAAGGCCATAAATAACTTTTATAAAAGGTTTTTGGCTTTATTTTTTAAATATTGTCATCAGATTGAATAATAACTCTTGCATCTATATAATTTTGTATACAAAATAAGTCATTTATAAGTCAAATGTATAATTATGCTTTTTATTAACAATTTGTTTTCTTAATATATTTCCTTGTTATTTTATTACAGGTTAAGGACATAAAATCTTTACTTAGAAGTAAACCAAACATATTTCGGAGTTAATCAATTCATTGGGAATTTTAGAAAATGTTTTGAGTTTTGATGAGACGTTATATTTTTGCTTCTATTTAACGAGAAAAAGACTTTGAATCTGGATTTTTAAAAACGTTTAACTCTTAACTATGCTTTCAATAGAAATACAGATAATAGGGGAAACCGGGGCACCTTGGGACACTTTTCAGTTAAACATTTTTATGAATTTGTTTTTAAAGCTAATTAAAAAAATAAGTATTCATGCATATATTGACATCATATCTGCTTCTTATAAACATTAAATCTACTTAATATCGCATTTAGTTAAAGAGTAATAAAAGAAATAAAATACCTTTCCAATGACCCAACCTGCCCCACTGTATAGGGTAGGTTGGGACACTAGATAAGAAATACAAAAATCTGTTCAAATTATTTTTATTAACTGTTATAAAAGAGAAATGGCTGAAAATTGTTCAAGTTAATACATTTTTTTAAACAAATCTTATATTTGATGCCAGCAAATTTTTCTTTAAAATCTAACAAAATACACCTTTAGTCTATTGTTTCTTTAGGAGTGTTCAACTTCACAAGAATATAAGCATTTACAGCAGAATACTTTGTTTTTTTTTTTGTTCTCACCATTTTTTTCTGAAACAAAAAAAGGTTAATAAATTAATATTTGACATGTTAAATCATCAATTAAAAATTAGGCAATAAAATATTAATTATTTTGCTTGAATTGATATTTGTTTACACTTTTTAAAGTGTCCAAGGGTGCCCCATCTATGTGTGTCCCAACCTGCCCCATTTTACATAGTATCTTTTGGTAACTACTATACAGTTAAGTTTAACAATGCAGTTTATTTATTAGCATAGAAATAATAATAAATGAATTTTTTTCATAACAATACACTTTTTTTAATTTTTAAATTTTTTTTTTCAAAAAAATTACTTTTTAAAATGCACATTGATGTAATTTTAGGTTATTCAAAACAAAGAAAATGAAATTGTTCCTTACCTATAAGCACTATCTTCATCAAAATTCTTTGAGAAGTGAAGAGTAATGTCATCTATCAATACACATGAGCACTAATTCCTGGCTCCAAATTAAAACCTGAATATAAAGGTGTCCCAAGGTAGGCTATGTCCTAATTTCCCCACTCTCCCCTACTCTTAAATAAAATGTAAGAGACATTAAATTTACGAATAAAGATTTTTTAAAATTAAATACAAAACATTTTGATATAAATTGAGTTGTCAAAGAAACACTTATTAAAAATGCTTCCAGGGAAAAAAAACATTATTCATTTATGTACTGTGTACTTAGCCCAGTGGCATTGGGGTAGAGCTTAAAGCTCCGACACTGGTTCGAGGTTCGATCCCTGGGATAGGTTGACTCAGCCTTTCATCCCTTCAGTGGGTAGACAAACTGAGGACCAAGCATGCTTGGGGACTAAACACTAGGGGTTCCGCGTAAGGTTGACTACCTAATCGGAACATATATTTTGCACCCCAGAGCCCTTAGTCTCATAAACGGAGACTGGTACCATATGTCTTAGCCCCCTAGGGGGTGTTGCGCCGAGGAATTAAGTTTAGTTTACTGTATACTTAACATTTATGTAGAAACAAAACTGGTTGTTAATTTTAAATTATTTTAAATTGAATTTTTACATAAGAATTTTTTTCACACGTTTGTACACAGATTTAGGAAATTTTTGCCGTATTATGATATCACCTATGCAACCTGACAAAATAATTTATACTTCAACAAAATATTCTCAGTTTCAAGATAGATACTTTAGGTTTGGTTTGGTTTGGTTTGGAGCGCTACGGTCTACTGTTTTGCACACGAGGGCTAATGAGACCGGGACCTACTGCTTAAAGCCGATTCCGAACGGCTACGAACATCCATGCCATTGTGGGATTCGAACCCACGAACTCCAGTACCGACGATCAGCGCCCTAACCAATCGGTCAGAGTTAGGCAGTAGATACATTAGGATAAAGTGAAAAAAATTTGAGAGCGGTTGACTTAAAAATCTTAGGAGGAACAAATTCTTCGGAGTAAGAAATCATACTTTTTGACGAATTTTGTACTTTTAAAAGAACCTTGTCCCTTTGGTTATATAAAGGGATCTTCTGTATCTTAGGAGGAACAAATTCTTCGGAGTAAGAAATCATACTTTTGGACGAATTTTGATCTTTTAAAAGAACCTTGTCCCTTTGGTAATACAAAGATATATATATATATATATATATATATATATATATATATATATATACGTATGCATATATATACATATATATGTATATATATATATATATATATATATATATATATATATATATATATATATATATATATATATATATATATTCAAATATATACATATATATATATACACAAATATATACATATATATGTACACACAAATATATATGTATATATATTTATATATATATATATATATATATATATATATATATATATACAAAATATACCACATATATACATATATACATACATATATATATATATATATATATATATATATATATATATATATATATATATATATATATATATATATACATATACATATATAGAGGAAGAGAGATATAGATATATAAAGAGTGATAGAGAGATAGAGATCCATTCATCATAAATTCAGTTTAAACGATGACAGTATTTAAATAACCTTCACTTTGACAGTTAAAGAAACAAGGGATTGTGAAACCTCTCATTTAACTTTTTTATTGAATCAGAACGGACTAGTGAATTAGTATGGGTAGGTATACAGTTCCCCGTATTTCACAGAGAATAGAGTTTGTAAAAAAAATATATAAAAAATATCATCAATCAACGCACTTTATATGAAATCTTACTTTCCCCACTTTGAATTTGCTAGTTTTATAAAATTTTGAAACGGAGACAAGAAAAATGCCTATTCTTAGGATAGTGATGCTACTAAATTTCCTTATAGATATCATTTTGGAGATAAGTAATTTTTATCCTAACGTAATACTTATTTAAAATATCCTCTCTAAAGAACAATTGCAATAGAAATACATTATAAGGACATCTGGTAAAGAAACAGAATTTGTGATTTTTTTTCTTTGTAAAAGACACAAGAAAAAATCCCAGCAGAATTGCTTTGGCAAAAATATCTTATTTTTTTTTCGTCCAGGCAAACATAAAAGAATTTTGTTTGTTTCTCCTAAGCAATTATTTATTTGGCATTAGAAATGATTTTATATCTCAGACGTTGGAAATTGTATTTGAAAACAGGAAATATTTTTATTGAATAGTTTAAAGAGGATGTCTGCAAAAAATTATGAAAGCTATTTATATGAATTCTTTCTGCATGTATGCATTACATTTATGTTCAAAAGTTCTTTTCATTAGATAGAAATAAATTCTTTTCTCAGTTACGGTATTCTTTGGGTTTAGAGTTTTGTAAACCTTTATGTCAAGTTTTAACTAGATTTTTTTCTAAGGAAAAATGCTATAACGCCTTCTTTTGTTAATATGGATCAAAAGAGAAACATTGTTGATAAACTGTTTGCATTCTAGCATAAAAAATATTTATATAAAAGATATTTTTAAAAGAATCAATCCATATGATAATTTTCATAAAACGTTTGGGTATACAGAAATGTTATTTTTTCTGTAAAACACCTTTTTTTAGGAAATGTTTATATCTCAGATATCTATGTAAAGCATTAAGAGAAAACTATTATTATAGATGTTGAAATAAAATTCGTATCTCCTGGAGCCCAGCACAAACTTTTCGAGGAGTGGCATTGCACGATGTTTGTTTATGGGACAAACATTTGAAGCCAAAAGACCTTTAACATGCGATATGCGATATGTGAACAAACATATGCAAATTGCTAGTAACGGACAGAACATAAGTTAAATTTGCAGAATTAGGTTATTATGTAGTGTAGCCCACTCGGATGTTTATTTTTTCATACTTTTAAAAAATGTTTGGGAGGAAAACGCTTTGCAGATTAAGAGGATTTAAAGTTTTCGGGCACTGATCATTTCATAGTAAACACACAAAGTGTTACCCAAAGTATCTTCATCGGTAATGATGTGTAGAACACTTTATTTCTCTACCATCCCTCTTACATAAAAACATTAACCAATTTATCGAACGTGAAGTCCTTATGAGAAACGATATCATGATTTCCTCACTTATATCACTGCGTAACATGTGACACCACAGATGCATCGATGGAGGATATGTGACTGCACACTGCTAATATGTGAAATCCTCAAAAATCACGCAATGTTTTTCCTTGGAGTTGCAGGACCGAAATGAATGACTACTGGTGTTAAAGCAAGTCTCACAGAAGTCAAGTTAATCATTTCTGAATGATGAAAATATTTTTTCTGTGGCTGGCTAGCAAAGCATTAAATCAATCCGATTAGTCCGATGCATAATGTTTTAGGTGAAATAAAAAGATGAAACATACCGCAAACAACCTTCCCAGTTCATATTTCTCAACTATTAAATACTAATGATTTAGAAGAATATAATTTGGTGCCAAAATGTAAATAAAAAACTTCAAATATTCGGGGATTTGAAGAACCGTACGCAAAGTCTACACTACCTGTTAAGAACAAAATAGGTATTCATCTTATTTTATATTTATTATATCGTTTCCAATTGCTTCAGTCCTTTTATCTTGTTCAATAGCTTTTTACATACTCGTAGTTTGGCATAATTCGGCATTAATAAATTCCACAGTGTTTTCTTTTTCGAGGGTGAGACTTACATATCTCTAAAATCAAAAAATATACCTACAATATTGTCTCGGGTCAGAAGAGAGGAAAACTAGGTTTGAAATGCACTATGTCTATGATGTATATGTTACTTACTTAGTAAGTCTTTCAAATTTTCTAGGTTTTTGATATTGAGAATGATGATATTATATATATACATACATACATATATATTGATATATACAAAAAATATATATGTGTACATATATATACATATATATATACGTATATATATACATATACATATGTAAATGTATATATGTATATATATATATATGTACAAAAAATATACCCACAATATTGCCTCGGGTCAGAAGAGAGGAAAACTAGGTTTTAAATGCACTATGTCTATGATGTATATGTTACTTACTTAGTAAGTCTTTCAAATTTTCTAGGTTTTTGATATTGAGAATGATGATATTATATATATACATACATACATATATATTGATATATACAAAAAATATATATGTGTACATATATATACATATATATATATACGTATATATATACATATACATATGTAAATGTATATATGTATATATATATATATGTACAAAAAATATACCCACAATATTGCCTCGGGTCAGAAGAGAGGAAAACTAGGTTTTAAATGCACTATGTCTATGATGTATATGTTACTTACTTAGTAAGTCTTTCAAATTTTCTAGGTTTTTGATATTGAGAATGATGATATTATATATATACATACATACATATATATTGATATATACAAAAAATATATATGTGTACATATATATATACATATATATATACGGATATATATACATACACATATGTAAATGTATATATGTATATATATATATATGTACAAAAAATATACCCACAATATTGCCTCGGGTCAGAAGAGAGGAAAACTAGGTTTTAAATGCACTATGTCTATGATGTATATGTTACTTACTTAGTAAGTCTTTCAAATTTTCTAGGTTTTTGATATTGAGAATGATGATATTATATATATACATACATACATATATATTGATATATACAAAAAATATATATGTGTACATATATATACATATATATATACGTATATATATACATATACATATGTAAATGTATATATGTATATATATATGTACAAAAAATATACCCACAATATTGCCTCGGGTCAGAAGAGAGGAAAACTAGGTTTTAAATGCACTATGTCTATGATGTATATGTTACTTACTTAGTAAGTCTTTCAAATTTTCTAGGTTTTTGATATTGAGAATGATGATATTATATATATACATACATACATATATATTGATATATAAAAAATATATATGTGTACATATATATACAATATACATATGTAAATGTATATATGTATATATATGTACAAAAAATATACCCACAATATTGCCTCGGGTCAGAAGAGAGGAAAACTAGGTTTTAAATGCACTATGTCTATGATGTATATGTTACTTACTTAGTAAGTCTTTCAAATTTTCTAGGTTTTTGATATTGAGAATGATGATATTATATATATACATACATACATATATATTGATATATACAAAAAATATATATGTGTACATATATATACATATATATATACGTATATATATATATACATATACATATGTAAATGTATATATGTATATATATGTACAAAAAATATACCCACAATATTGCCTCGGGTCAGAAGAGAGGAAAACTAGGTTTTAAATGCACTATGTCTATGATGTATATGTTACTTACTTAGTAAGTCTTTCAAATTTTCTAGGTTTTTGATATTGAGAATGATGATATTATATATATACATACATATATATTGATATATACAAAAAATATATATGTGTACATATATATACATATATATATACGTATATATATACATATACATATGTAAATGTATATATGTATATATATATGTACAAAAAATATACCCACAATATTGCCTCGGGTCAGAAGAGAGGAAAACTAGGTTTTAAATGCACTATGTCTATGATGTATATGTTACTTACTTAGTAAGTCTTTCAAATTTTCTAGGTTTTTGATATTGAGAATGATATTATATATATACATACATACATATATATTGATATATACAAAAAATATATATGTGTACATATATATACATATATATATATACGTATATATATACATATACATATGTAAATGTATATATGTATATATATATGTACAAAAAATATACCCACAATATTGCCTCGGGTCAGAAGAGAGGAAAACTAGGTTTTAAATGCACTATGTCTATGATGTATATGTTACTTACTTAGTAAGTCTTTCAAATTTTCTAGGTTTTTGATATTGAGAATGATGATATTATATATATACATACATACATATATATTGATATATACAAAAAATATATATGTGTACATATATATACATATATATATACGTATATATATACATATACATATGTAAATGTATATATGTATATATATATATGTACAAAAAATATACCCACAATATTGCCTCGGGTCAGAAGAGAGGAAAACTAGGTTTTAAATGCACTATGTCTATGATGTATATGTTACTTACTTAGTAAGTCTTTCAAATTTTCTAGGTTTTTGATATTGAGAATGATGATATTATATATATACATACATACATATATATTGATATATACAAAAAATATATATGTGTACATATATATATACATATATATATATATACGTATATATATACATATACATATGTAAATGTATATATGTATATATATATATATATATATGTACAAAAAATATACCCACAATATTGCCTCGGGTCAGAAGAGAGGAAAACTAGGTTTTAAATGCACTATGTCTATGATGTATATGTTACTTACTTAGTAAGTCTTTCAAATTTTCTAGGTTTTTGATATTGAGAATGATGATATTATATATATACATACATATATATTGATATATACAAAAAATATATATGTGTACATATATATACATATATATATACGTATATATATACATATACATATGTAAATGTATATATGTATATATATATGTACAAAAAATATACCCACAATATTGCCTCGGGTCAGAAGAGAGGAAAACTAGGTTTTAAATGCACTATGTCTATGATGTATATGTTACTTACTTAGTAAGTCTTTCAAATTTTCTAGGTTTTTGATATTGAGAATAATGATATTATATATATACATACATACATATATATTGATATATACAAAAAATATATATGTGTACATATATAATATATATATATACGTAATATATACATATACATATGTAAATGTATATATGTATATATATGTACAAAAAATATATACAATATTGCCTCGGGTCAGAAGAGAGGAAAACTAGTTTTAAATGCACTATGTCTATGATGTATATGTTACTTACTTAGTAAGTCTTTCAAATTTTCTAGGTTTTTGATATTGAGAATGATGATATTATATATATACATACATACATATATATTGATATATACAAAAAATATATATGTGTACATATATATACATATATATATACGTATATATATACATACACATATGTAAATGTATATATGTATATATATGTACAAAAAATATACCCACAATATTGCCTCGGGTCAGAAGAGAGGAAAACTAGGTTTTAAATGCACTATGTCTATGATGTATATGTTACTTACTTAGTAAGTCTTTCAAATTTTCTAGGTTTTTGATATTGAGAATGATGATATTATATATATACATACATACATATATATTGATATATACAAAAAATATATATGTTACATATATATACATATATATATACGTATATATACATATACATATGTAAATGTATATATGTATATATATATGTACAAAAGATATATACAATATTGCCTCGGTCAGAAGAGAGGAAAACTAGGTTTTAAATGCACTATGTCTATGATGTTTATGTTACTACTTAGTAAGTCTTTCAAATTTTCTAGGTTTTTGATATTGAGAATGATGATATTATATATATACATACATACATATATTGATATATACAAAAAATATATATGTGTACATATATATACATATATATATACGTATATATATTATACATATACATATGTAAATGTATATATAATATATATGTACAAAAAATATACCCACAATATTGCCTCGGGTCAGAAGAGAGGAAAACTAGGTTTTAAATGCACTATGTCTATGATGTATATGTTACTTACTTAGTAAGTCTTTCAAATTTTCTAGGTTTTTGATATTGAGAATGATGATATTATATATATACATACATACATATATATTGATATATACAAAAAATATATATACATATATATACATATATATATATACGTATATATATACATATACATATGTAAATGTATATATGTATATATATTGTACAAAAAATATACCCACAATATTGTCTCGGGTCAGAAGAGAGGAAAACTAGTTTAAATATATGTCTATGATGTATATAGTTACTTACTTAGTAAGTCTTTCAAATTTTCTAGGTTTTTGATATTGAGAATGATGATATTATATATATACATACATACATATATATTGATATATACAAAAAATATATATGTGTACATATATATACATATATATATACGTATATATATATATACATATGTAAATGTATATATGTATAAATATATGTACAAAAAATCAATATTGCCTCGGGTAAAGAGAGGAAAACTATTTAATACTATGTTATATGCATATTACTTACTTATATTCAAATTTTCTAGGTTTTTGATATTGAGAATGATGATATTATATTTATACATACATACATATATATATATATACAAAAAATATATATGTACATATATATACATATATATATACGTATATATATATATACATATACATATGTAAATGTATATATGTATATATATGTACATATATATTTTTTGTATATATATATATATATATATATATATATATATATATATATATATATATATATATAATATATATATAATATAATATATATATATATATATATTTATATATATCATATAATATATATATATATATATATAATATATATAATTTATATATTATATATTATATAATTATATATATATATATAAATATAATATATAATATATATATATACATTTATAATATATATATATATATATATATATATATATATATATATATATAGCGAAAATCGATCCTTTATACCAAGGATGTTGTGGCTCAGTCGGTAAAACGGCGGACTGGAGGTTCGGGGTTCGAAAGCCGGCGAGGCAAATTGCCTTTCAAAATTGTTTTTAATATGAATTCACTTTATGTTAATTATAATTTGATAGTGCAAATGTATGTTAATTCTTGTTCCTAATTTTCTGCGGGCTTTCAAAGTCTGGAAGGTTTTAAAACTGTATATAAGCAGTTATTCCTTCAGTTGCGGAAAAATAAAATCTTGAGTTGGTCTTGAGCGTTTTCAATGAATTCACGACGTTCACCTCAGCTACGCGACAATATACATACACACACACACACACACACACACACATATATATATATATATATATATATATCTGTTATTTAATCCCTACATTTGAATAAATCACAAATGAAAATAATACATTTTTAATCAATAAAAGGAGTTTGCCAGTTATTTCTTATGCTGTACCTGTTTTGTTTAAACGGAACATCTAAAAAAAACAAATCAATACTTTGGACACATTCCAGAACATCTGAAGTATAAAGATTTACCACAGATAATTCTATTCGAAAAGACAGTATCAGCGTTGTTTGTCATTCTACTGTCAAATATTCTCCATAACATTTATGACTCTTTTCTTCATTTCCATAGTTAAATAATTGCTAAATAGTATAGAATTACCATTTTTTCCTTCTGGTTTGCGAAATCCTTCGGGCATTTTTTTTACTAAATTCCCAAAACAATCTCCTTACTTTCTTATAATTTATTTAAGAACACCCTAGTTTTAACAAAGAGTTTGTGAACTATTAATTTAGAGTTATAAAACTTTGTAAAGATATAAATTCAGTGATAACTAAATCTATCCTATTCAGGAAAAGTTTTAAATCAGATAAGTATTTTTATTAATTCAATTTTTACAATTCGCAAGTCCTAAATTATCTTTTATGCTTTAATGTTTCCTCAACATTTTTTGTTTCTGTACTTTCATTTTTTGGAACTTTAACATATTACTTAAAAATATTAATAAGAAATATAATAGAATATTTACCAAAAATTCTTAGCTTACTAAATTTAACAATTAAAACAAAACTTAAATATCCGTACTTACTTGCATTCATGTTAAGACTTTTCAGCAATTTTTTACTTGTTTATAATAAATGCATTTATATAATTTTATTTATTTTAAAAATTAAAAAATGTTTATATTTGTTGTTGTTGACTTATACCACGTGGTCAAACCAAGCACAATTGAGCTGGAGGCTACTCGCATTAAACCCTTGACTTACTAGTAAAACGGAATTTGATGTGTCCGAAAAATACTATTTAGTTCTGGCTCATCTGAACAATTTTGAGAAATTTGAGGAAGAGAACGTTTTATTTTGATATTTGCCTTTCTGTGTCACATTTAATGAGGTTTATATATGATGCTAATGTACAGTAATTAAGTAACATTTACTTTGCCACATGAGAAGACTGACGTCACTCAGGCGTCATTTTAAGACAAGGAGTTAACCCTCTGAGTGGAACACACCGGGGGAAAATGTCTCCAAAAAATACGCTAAAGTTTTATTGTGTCAGTGACCAAAGTGTTCTATGATTTTTTACTTCACCCTTTGTCGACTAGATTGGAATACGGGACACTCACCCCCGTTATTGTCCCTTTACTTCCGGTTATAAACAGATATATAAATAGATATTATAGATTGTTAATTTTTAATACATATAAAGCTCATCAAGTCAAAATAATGGATTCTAAAAGTACGTATAAAAATATTCACTGAGAGAATTATTTATATTCTTTTCCGAAAGTCATCCAAGATATTTAAGTGATGCATTTAGATATACATGTGTTATCTCAAACGAAATGCTTCGAAATTGAGATTGACAAATCCATGAGAAGCTATCAGCTTCTTTGTGCCTCAGGGAGTGGGGGGTGAATCCCTCAATAAATGTCAGTCAAAGAGGGGTGCAGTTCCTATACAATCGACCTGACCCTCCTACCTCAAAACTCCATAGAGGAAAACACTGGCAGAAATGTGCAATACATCCATTTTCGGAAGGTTTTTAGAAGTCGAAAATTGTACGTAACAACCGGCGGAATTGTATGTGCGAACCGCTTAGAGGGTTAAAGCAAAGGGGTGCGCCTTTCATTTTTAACGAGCACCAGAAGGAGGAAAATGCAACTTATGCTCAAGAGATTCCTCGTTATTTAGAAGTAGAGACCAAACAGAAGACCCCCCAGGCTTTCATACCCACAGGTATTGACTGAAAATTTGGAGAACATTGCGACCAAGAACACACTTTACTTACCCCAGTCACCTTTATCGAACACGGCGGATCTTAGGCCCGGCTTGGGCTCCAAACCCGCAACTCTCTAGTTACAAGAGTGTTACCTTTGCCGACGCTGACACAGCTCACAAATACTTATGTAAAACCTAAAAACAAATTTTTATACCAAAAATTCAATACTACTATTTATTTAAAGGCATCCTAAATTTAAAACAGAGATTTTATAAAAGTTTAGCTTTCAGCTTTAACTTTTAACTTTTTAGACTCGGTTGAACTTAAAATACTGGAATTATGTTTTTGATATATTTTAGAATTACTATACTGATTAAATTTTAAAAATATTTTTAGCTTATATTTGCACTTTTGGAACGTTCTTACTTTTTTAACCCGAAGTAGAGTTTTAACATTCTAGTGAAATCTCAAAAAATAAACATATTTATATAAATGTATATTAGAAGAGTGCAATACAAATGTAAAATTTATGAAAAATAGTTCATATTATATTAACTATTATATTTTTTAGATTTTGCATTAAATTCCTTAATATTCCTTTACTTGTATGCCACTTTTTGAATTAGAGTACGAATTTTCGTTACTGTAATTCAAAACGTTTTTTAAAAAACTTTTTTAATCAATTTCCTCAAAGTTAATTCCTCATCTTGCTATTTTTTTACTTTTCTCTGAAAGTTTTCCATTGTTTCATTTCAATGTTTAAAAGTGTTTGACAACTATGTAAGTACAAAGAAATTTGTTAACGGAAACGACAAATACTTAAAAAGTATATCTCAAAACATCACATTTTAGTTTATAGAAGGATTTAATTGGGTGAAAATTAAAAATATTTATGACAAAGAAAAAATTAATTAAGTTAGATTATAATTTAGGAAGCTATAAATAGCAATAATATGGTAAAGTTCTAAAAAATCAATTAAGCCTCTTACTTGGAAATGCATGGAATATAAAGTAATTACAAATAATTGCAAACTTTTAGCATAATTTTATCAATCTGATTAACTTTCATTTCCCTAGAGCATAAATTCAAATTATCAATTTTGCAAAAAACGTATTTATAAATTATTTAATCACAGAAGAAACATTTCGAGTGAAAATTTTCCACGTGTTAATTAGTTTAAAGATGAATTATGTAGTATTTGTAATTATAAATTCACGCAGACAAGTTTCAGTTATTTTTAAAGGATTCAGAATGTCATTTGACTAATGAGCTCCATGGCCTGAAAAAGTTATGATTCTTTAATTTACTTTAGTAAATTAATTAAAACATTGCATTATTAATCAAAATTTTGCAATTTTCAAATGAAGAACTGTGTTTTCTATTAAAACATCACTGGTTAAGTTTTATAATCATTGAAGTAATTTTACTCCCCCTACAAAAGTGAAAGTAAAGAATTTTAATTAATTTATATTTAATTAATTTATATTTTAAAATGAATTAAACTAATTTGTACAAGAAATATTTAATATAATGACTTTTAATGTGAAGTGTTCTACAAAAACAAGATATAAAAGTTTGATAGCATTACATCAAAATTTAACATAAAACGGTAAATATTTACTAAATAATCAAATAAAATTTCAGTGAAACAGAAGAACGAGATAAAGTGTTACTTTACCTAAGCAAATCATCCTAAAGCAAATCAGCTGATACTTATTTACCTAATGCAAATCAGCTTATATAAATCAGGAATAACAGAAATTCAGTGCAGCTGAAATATACACTATTAGATTAATTTAAAAATAAATGCATATTAAAAGGCAAAGAACTTGTACACAAAATAATTCACAAAATAGGTCTTGATAACTACGTAACTAAGTAAAATTGTTAACTATCGTTTTTTAACTATCATTATGAAAGATGACCGAAAGATGTCCGAATGTTTAGGGTGTTGGCCCTCGGAACCGGAGTTCGTGGGTTTGAATCCCACTATGGCATGGATGTCCGTAGTCGTTCGGAATCGGCTTTACGTAGTAGGTTCTGGTCTCGTGTTGCAAAAAGTAGACCGTAGCGCTGCAAAACCGAACCAAAAAACTATCATTATTATTTTATTATTCTTCATCTATTTACGTAACACGGGAATTATTTAATATTAAAAACCATTGTTATAAAAGTAGATTTCTACAGAGTCAATAAAAACTAAAATAGTATGTAGAGAAATGCGGAGGTATTGAAAATGATTGCTATCAATGTTTACTATCAAACGAAGTAAACTATTTGTAATGCATTCAATACTTGGTTTCTCGTTTACATACATATATATATCATTTTACATACATGTGTGTGTAATATTCAAATTATTTAATTTGAATTTATTTGTTATTTAATATAAAACTTGACATAATTAAATTGAAAATGAAATCATTAATCATATGGGTATTCATGAAAGAACCCTTTGTTTTAATTTAGAAAATGTACACCCAAAACATTAAAAATATGGTCTTTGTGCCATTTTCAATATTAACCCCTTCAGGACCAGCGCGCTGGGAATGAAACGCAGACACGGGACCGAACGCTCTGAAACGGAGTACCGCTACCGGCCCGCGCATATTAAAGAGTTAAGCCTACTTTTATGAAAATATTCCTATAACTTAATTCCTATTACGTAATATGTATCATTATAAATAATATTTCATCAATAGAAATGAATGGAATATGTAAAATACTAGAATTATAACTATGCAAAAGAAAACAAATACTATAGATGGAAAAATACAATTACAAAAACCATATTGCTACGAATTTGTTTAGTGAACCGTAAATTTAGTATGGGACTCTACGGGTATCTCGCCAAATTCGCGAGATATCTGCCCGCTGGCCACAGTTTTGGCAACCTATTTTCGTCGCCAAGTTCATCGCCAATTTCGTCACCAAGTGTAGCCAAATGTTGCCAAGTGGGGCCTCACGTGACAACTTACGGTTCCGGTTTCTCGAAAATTCCAGCAGTTTCTTCGAGCCTGTATAAATCAGACAGAGTTCATGCAGTGTACAGTTTTTAAGTGGATCTCTCGGTATAAGGAGTACGCACGGTGTGTGTTGTACTTGATACGGAAAGTCGTACGTGAGCCGACGGTATTGTGCTCAAATTGTTCTGCGGTGATTTTGTCGGTGTATCTTTTCCAACTGATTGCAAATAAAGTATTTGTCTTCGTGTTGTAGTCTTGCTTAAAGTTCATTCAATCCCCGAACCCAGTTTTGAAGTTCGCAACAACATATTTAGCTCTTTGCGCACTCCGTTATCGCCGTAAAATGCTAACATTAAATCCACTGTCGTAACTATGGTGACACGATGAGCCTATTCAGTAATGATCACTATACTCCATTTTATGTGACTCCAATATTCCTTTACATCTGAGGCATGTACTAATATAGTGCTGGAGTTATTGGTATCCTCTATGAGTTACTAGTCTGGACTGCAAATTTAAAAAGAAGAAAATTGAGTAATAATAATCCGTACTTCACAATATTTTACTTAGAAAAAGAAAAAACAATAAAAAACGCAGATGTAACTTTAGCCCACACTTGCACTTTTAGAGAGCCGTGAGTTTCAGTTGTTTACATCAATAAATCTATCAAATTGCGATGCCCAAAGCAGAAACTAATGCCCGTACATGACGGTCAAATGCTATATGAGTCAACGGGTGTAAAAACCGTTGCCGTCTAGTAGCATTTAAAAATTCAAATAAAATTTCGGATTTCCGATTACGCATACAAAACGCTAGTCTTTCCATATCAATCGGAGCTCTTCACATCGACGCAGCGCTGGGTTCATAACAAGGGAATCATTGCGTTGCGTCAACTAGACGTTGGTAGTGAAGGGGTTAACTTTTTGAAAGGGGCTTGCTGAAAAATGATTCATCTGCAGGATGCATGCTGTCCCAGCCCCTCTAAAAAGGTTAAAGGAACGCTGCAGAGGGAATTTTTTTGTATGACAATATGTACACAAGAAGAGAATGAATTCTAAAGAGTGGTTATAATTCATTGCAAAAATAATGATTCAGTTTTTATTTACAGCTGTAAGCTTGTCGAAATTCATACGTAAATTTAGTGATTCATCCGTCTATCGCCCTATCGTTAAATTGAGAATAAATTGAATCCCCTGATTAGAAAAAAGTGAGTTTTGAATTCAGAATAATTATTTCCTAGCAGCACAGTCACATATATATGCGTGTGTCTGTGTATACAGTTATAATCGTCAGAACACAACGTGATAGATGTTTTAAAATCTATCTTAGACTTAAAATTATATCTAAGTAATCACAAAGTAACCCTTAATTTGACAAGATGTTTTTTCATATCGATTAAAAATATATTTAAACAAATAATAATAATAAAAATTTAAATAATAATAATAATAATTAATAACAATAATATATAATATTTTTAATATAATATAAATTATCGATAAAAATATATATTTATTATAAAGATTTTTATTATTTGATTGTTCGTTGTAGCGGACTTAGCCAAATTAAGGGTTAATCGAAATGAGATTTAAAAATCGTTGACACTCGTCTTTTATATAACATAGATCAATAAAATGAGTTGTTATCAAATACTATTAAGATTAAATTGAAGAATTGCAAAATCGTAATAAAAATCTCCCATTTATGTCATGGGGATTTTTCGAAAGAAAAATCAACCAATTTGAATGATTTTGCGGTTTTTATCACACAGCAATAAGATGTTTGATTAGTAATGATTTGGTGAGATATGAAATGATTGCTCTGTCACTTAAATATGTATGCAATCAGATTAGCGTAAATGTTAGAGGGAAATGTTAAATGGAGAATGGTTATTTTTATTTTTAATTTGCCATTCATCAGATATAATTTGTACATGCGATTATTGACTGTCAAGTTTTATCAAGAGTTTACAGTAATAAAACCTGGAAATACATTTAGAGTATTTGATTCAATTCTAGAATGTTATTCTAAAGTTTATATCCATCTTCACACATTATACGAAAATGTTACATTTAAAATCCTTTCTGCGGTTTTAACTTTCTCCATTTCATTCTAAGTAACTATATACTTCTTATTGTCCTTTTATATATACGAAATACCTTTTTAATACACGTGCTTTTGAAAAAGTGAATTATATTTATTTATCAAAGTGGAAACTCGTGGTGAAACAAATATTTACTCCACTGTAAGTTATCAGTATAATAATTTTTTTCAGTCCGATATAATTATCTTTTTATAAAAATAAAAATCTCGATTTTCGAAATGTAAGCATATTATGGAGAGCTGTTAAATCTTTTATAATACCTCTGATTTATTGATATATTTTAATTTATAAAATTTAATTGTTGTATGTTTTATAATCATCAATATTAAACAAATTTATACCAGCATAAATAATTAAAAAATTTAAAAAAGGACTACCCTTTCTACTTTACAGACAAATATACTGTTCATCAATAATTTCTAAACATAATGGTTTTTTACATCTTGAATAACAAAAACAACAAAATATTTTATAGCCTTAACGCTGTTTTGTTGTTAATCAATTTATGGAAAAAATTACTTAATGATATCAAAAATTATATAAACATGAATCAGCGCTATTGATACAGCTATGTTAAACACGATTGCATATTCTAATCTTTAAACTTAATTTACAATTAGCCGTTAACAAGAGCTTTTAATTATATTTTAATTAATAAAAAATTAACTAAATATCAACAAGAGTTAAGGATTTTAAAATGAAAACACGTAACATTATTGCTGCTGATTTTCTCTAACCAATAATCAAAATTTTGTTTAAGTTGTAAATAACCGATAATTAGCTCTAATTGACTTTCATGACAATTGATCCTAAGCGTGCTACAAAATTAGCCCTAAACATTGTATTACTTTAGGCTACGTTTTAAAAATTACATTACGAAATCAATCACTTTTAAATAATTATTGGTATTAGCAATTAAATATGTGTAATTAAGCAATAATATCAAATAAACATGTAATTAAAAGAATATACATGAAATCTCCCCAAACTCAGTTTAGTATGAATGGAATAATATCTGCCTTAGCATTAAGTAATTAAAAATGTCACAACTGAATTCAATATGAAATAAATATTCAAAATGAAAATGGATAAAATGAGGAAAGCCAAATAAATATCAAATAAAGAAAATTATATATAAGAAAAATTCCATTTATGCTCCAAAGTAAAAGTTGCATTTATTTAAAAATTTTGAAAATTTTAGATTGTATTACATGAATAGGGTCATACAACTGTTAAATAAAAAAAATTAGATTTTCAGAAAAAAATATATGTGAAAAGAAATTCAGTTCTGAACGTTTTAAAACAATCCGCATAAAAAATTTCCTCATATTGAAAGACGTTATGAATAAAAACAAGTCAGCTGTTTACTGTAAAGAAATTTAACATACACAATTTTAACTTGATTTTTCTCAAACTGTGTATTTTTTTTCATGTAACGCCCATATTATCATAAAAAGTTTTTTAATAATTTTTCATGAAATTTTTACACATAGTATGCACTATAGTTTTCATCTGACTGAACCTAAATTTTCTTGTATAATTAACTTTTTTTCTTTTGGGATGATAAATTTTTCATTTTTAAGGAAAAAATTCATTTTTTTTCATATATTTTTTTTAATTATGTATGTATTTTAAATGTATACAAATTTAGATTCAAAGTTATTTTCATATATTGTAGTATATTTCAAAACAATGAATTTGTCTTTAACGTAATTATATTTTTAGTTATCCTACGCGTTAGGCTTAATATCATTTTTGTTAATAACAAAATGTTTCTTATTTAAAACTTTCTAACAAAACAAATTTTTATGTTTCAAAAAGGAATAAAATATGAAAGCGAAGAAAATAATTTGTCCTATCTGTGTGTATTAAATTATGCTTGTAAAACTGGTAGTACTTAAGGTATGAGAGGTCGAAAATGATAATTATTTTACATTTTCCGACTTTTAAGAGTCATATAACCTCTTAAATAAAGCCTAACCGATTTTATTTAAATTTTTATTTTATGCAATACATTATATTTAGAGATGCAACTTTTCAGTTAGTTAAAGCAAAATCAGCTGCACATTTTGCCTGAGTGTTTAAAGATAATTAAGGTCTATGTACAAATAAAAATATCAAGGCCATATCTCTCCAAAGGTTATTCGAATTGTGCTAGACCTAGTAAATATATGTTAATTAGCTATAATCCACTTCCATGAGGTTTGTTCGTAGAATTTAACAAAATAAAAGGGGAGATTATTTTTAACTTTCCAAAAGATCACTATGATACCATAAAAATAGATCAGATTTTCATTCAAAAGCGTCAAAATTTATGTTCAAGAGAAAGAAAAATATTTCAAACTAAATATCTCGCCAAGTACATTTTATCAAAAATCTTTAACTTTGTATTACATCAAGTATATTTTAAATACTATCTCATGAGCGCTTTAAAAATTTTAACTATGTTAATACGAAATTAAATGATATACGTATAAAATGGAGCCAAATTTTAGCAGCCAAACCCGATTTAGAATAATGAAATAATATGTGTCTTATTATTGGGTGCATAAAAATGGCACAACAGAATTCAATATGAAAGAAATATTCCAAATTAAAAGTGATAAAATGAAACAAATCAATTAAATAGGATCAAGAAGTAAGAAAATTGTATTATCTGAAAATATATTTTAAACGCTATCAGATGAATTGAATTGCTTGAAAGATTTTAGTTAATATATCATGTTATTAAAACGAAAACTGTCAAAAGTTGCCAAATAGTGTCGCAAAACGTCATTTAGACCTTAAAAAGCATTATGTACATTTGATCTCGGAACAATTTTATCTCTATAAAAATATCTGGTGTTTATATGAATCACAATACAAATCATGTCCAAATCACTGAAAGCAACTCGAAATCCATAGCGATTATGCATACTTCAAATAATTTTATATAGAGAGATAATTGAAAACAGTTCATTATTGTTCAGCCAGCTTTACAAAATCTCATATACGTTTTCATTATTCAATTTTTTCATTGCATGATTAGTTTTAAATTAGATTGTTTTACAAATCGGAAGGAGAAATCTGATATTTTAGTATTTTCTCGTCTATAATCTATTTAGAGAATCATTTTGAAATTAATAATATTGCATCTTCATGTATCACGGATTATATTTAGCAATAATCTTCTTCTAAAAATCACGCTAAATGCACATTAAATATCAATTTATTTAAATTGTTTACTGCTATAAAATATATTTTCTGAATTATAATGAAGTAGAAGATTACGTAAATTTATCCTGGAGTGGGAAGTGAAATTAAACGAGAATAATTTAAATAAAAACAAGTTTATCTAAACTTTATATAATAGGAGAAATGTCAAAGAAGTAATTATATAATAAGAATGTACAGATAATTAATTATTTATGAAAGAAAAGGTAGTATAGTCATTTAATATTGCTCAAATATTTCAATGGATATCTTAGATTCAAAATTCATTGTGCTTAATTTAAATGCTGCATGAGTATAATATTTCCACAATTTCTTAATTTGTCTACATTGTTGCTTGTATTTTTTACATGGAACTTTACGTATTAAATAACCATTTATTTAAACATTACACTGCTCTAAAGTAATTCATCTTTAATAGTAAAAGGGAAGAATTCGAAAATTTATGATGGAATAGAAGGTAAAGATAAAAGAAGCTAGCTTATATAAAAACAAACTAAATACTTTTTTTAATACGAGAAATGTCTGTGAAGTAATTATGTAATTCGAATATATATATATATATATATATATATATATATATATATATATATATATATATATATATATATATATATATATATATATATATATATATATTATTGATTATTATGGAAGGAAATTGCAAATTATTTTTTAATTTAATACATTGCAATTTCTAACTTTAATTTAATTTTTGAATTAAAATTCATTTTTATCAATTCCCAAAAGTTATATAAACTTCTTTTTGCTATGTTTTCTAAATTAGTTTCATCATTGTTTGTATGTTCAATATCAAATTTTACACATTAAACGAACAGTTATTTAAATCACAGTTAATGGAATATTTTTGAAGTAATTCCTGAATTATAACGAGATGTTAGAATTAAAAATCTTATCTTGAAATGGAAAAAGAAATGGTAACATTTGAAAGTACATAGGCTTATCTCCCTACTGTACAAGAGTAAAAGTGTGAACTACCTAATACGAGTTATAGATCATTATTAAGAAAGGAAAAACCATATAGATTGTCATTTAACATGGACGAGAAAGAGCAATTGCTTTCTTGAATATATAATTTTATGTTTATATTAATTCAAAATGATTCATGGACATAATAAACGTAATAAATAATGATAATCATAAATAATAATAATAATAATAATAATAATAATGATATGGATGAATCATCGCAATTATTTTCTTCAATTTATAATTTTATGTTTACATTAATTCAAAATGTTTCGTGGACATAATGAAAATAAATAAAAATAATAATAATAATAATAATAATAATAATAATAATAATAATAATAATAATAATAATATGGATGAGACAGCAATTGCTTTCTTGAATATATAATTTGTGTTTGCATTAATTCAAAATGTTTCGTGGAGATAATGATAATAATAATAATAATAAGAAGAAGAAGAAGAAGAAATAATAAGAATAAATTAATTCTCTGTAAATAGTGGCTGGTTCATTTCGTAATAAAACCTTAAGTATACCATGTGATGAGGCGATTTAGATCTGTTATATAATTGATTCATTCATACAAGAAGTAAAATGTTCGGGATCTAAATCTGACCTCATCACATCTTTGTAAAGAGATGGAGGACCATAAATTTCTATTCAACGGATATTGTTGTCTTGTACGGTGGTCTCGGGCAGGGTTCTGATCCCAGTCCCAGATTAGAATCCCGTCTCCGTACTTGACATTAAATAAGAATGTACCTTTGTGGAGTATTTATGAGTCCCTAAGGGACAGTGCCCAATTAGAAGGGATAAGGTTTGGCACGTTGGCGGTCTCAAGGCGGGGTTAAAGCAGACCAATGAAATTCTTACAACTATCCCGATTGGACGACAAGAAGGAAGAGGGGACAAGGTTGAAATAATAAAATATGAAAAATCTAAAAGATGAGACGATGGTTCGGAGGTCCCAGACAAGAGGTTCGGAGGTCCCAAAAGAAGGTGTTCGAAAGTCGGGAATCCAATCGGGTCCTACGGAAGTTGTTCGTGAATCCAAAGGAGAAGGTGCTCGATAATCCAGACTAGGAGAGTCCAGCCAAGTCCGACAGGAAGTGTTCCTGCCGCACCCCAAAGACTCAGGAGGAAGCCCCTGACGAGACCAACGAATGATATATAGATTCCCTCTCCTGATCAGCCATAGATCCCCTTCAACCAGAAGTGCTCCGAGTCCAACATTTTAGACCCACAAAGGTACCCAAAATTTACATACATTTTTGAAATTGAAATTAGGTCCCCTATCTATTTAAAAAATTACTTAAGTATATAAAAATTTTGTCAGAACTAATTTAGAAGATGTTGGCAAAGCTTATTTTATGAAAATTAGCATCAGTTTTATATGTAAATAGATGTATATATATTATAATAAATTTACTTTTTTTTAATATTAAAAAATCTACTTAAATTTTAAACTATAATCAACCTATAAAATCAAACATCACGGTATGACAGAAGCAGATTCGTTCTTCTTTCGTGAGATTTCCAATTAAATTTAACATATTGAAGATATACATGTGAGAGGAATATTTAACACTGAGCGATTTTTATTACTGAAAATCAATTACTATTATTAAACCAAGTGAAGAGGATTAACATATTTTTGTGTATATATATATATATATATACCAACTCTATATATAAATATACCTTCAATATATATCAAAAGTCGACATTAAAGTATATACAGTAATATATGTATATATATCACCCGGAATAATTACGTAAGTTGGAAACTATGTTATTATAGTAATTACTAAAATATGAGTTTTCTCAAAAATATTCTCGGAGTCAGAAGAAGAATTAAAACAGGTTAATTTATAAACATACAGATTAATTCCACTTATACAGTACAGTAAATGTTAAAGAAGAAATCATCTAATATATATATATATATATATATATATATATATATATATAATATATATATATATATATATATATATATATATATATATAATAAAGGAAAATGAAAGCATGGTCATTTAATACTGTAGAAACATTAGAATTACTATTTCGGAATTCATGTTTTCTTTTTCCATCGATTAAAAATGCTTCATGGGCATGATACCTAACATTCTTAATTTTCTCCTGATTGTTGCTTGTTTTTTTTACTAATGAAACTATACAGATTAAATTAACATTAGTTTTAATTTTTCTCCACTCTAAAATAATTTCTGTATAAAATATGACAATTTGAAAATTTATCCAGGAAAAGTAAAGAAATTGAAGCAGAATAAATTTATGTATTCAAATTAACGTCTTCTTTGTAAAATAGTTGAAATCTCCCAGAATTAATTATCTGACACAAGTATGGATAAAGAAAAATTGTATGGTTGATTATTTAATATTTAATATTTCTGAATAATATAATTTAATATTTAAATATAAAATATCATAATAATATAATTAATTATATTAATTGATTATATTATATAATATATATTATAATAATATAATTTAATATTTAATATTTCAGGTTATTTAATATTTCTGAAATATTATAACTGCTGTCGAATATTGAAAATTTCTTGCTTCCGTTAAGTATGATATAAATATTTTATAAGTAAAATCTCCCAACAATTTTAAAAAAATTCTGTAAATGCCTGCCTTATATATTTTCTCTTAATTTTGAAAATTATATCTTTTTTTCTTATTTTATAAACTTACATAATAATAATTGTGTTATTTCTATGCAAAAATATTACGTGAAATTAAAAAATATTTTATGAAAGTATATATAAAACGGTTTTTTTTTATGCACATAAATTTATTTACTGTAGTTTTTCAATTGTAAGGAGTGCAAGCAGAACATATTGAAATCTTTAAAAATGTAAACTATTATCGGAAACAACTTATATGTCTCTCAAATATTTATTTTTAATTCCAAATATGCAAAAAAGTGTTTCTATAGCTTTATGTATAGGAAAATTTGATATTAAATCTAAAAAATAATGAAAAATGCTACTAAAAGCCCATTCTTCATTTAAGTATCCACCCTTATTGCATTTTACTTATAAACTGCTAAATTATTTGACAAGTTTGTTTTTTTTAATTAAAGACGTTTAAACTTTTACATCACAGTCATGAAGACTAGTTTAATAGACATTTTTTCAACATAAAATAATAAACACAAACTCCAATTTAAAAACATATTTTACATAATAATGACATAAAACAAAAAACTGCATATTTATGCAGCTGTAACATCCATAAAATTAAACACTAGTCATAACTCAAAATATTTTAATAAAAAATGTTTTATTACAACATCTCCTTTTTAAAATATCGTACAGCGAAGCTTTTTTCCTTACCATTTTTTTTTAAATTTAAAAAGAGTTACGTAAGAAAAAGGAGAAAAATTCGTAAAGTAAGCATTTTTAATCTACACGAGGAAGGCCTGTCGTTATCTAAAAGTTTTTTCAAATATTCTATGAAAAACGTATCCAGCGTTCTTTAATTTTTTTTTCTTTAAGTTTATTTTCCCCGAGAGTCAACATTTGTTTTCATATAACAACTGAAAAAGCTTTAAATATTTGTTATGTCTCTGAAGAGATTCCTGTTTTTATATCGCATCAAAATATATTTTTATTCTGGATTTTATTTTCGAATTCCATTTTTGAATTTCATTTTTTCACTGTGTTTTTCATTTTTTTTTCAAAAAAAAAAAACATTTTTTTTAAGGTTGAGTTTTCAAGTATTCATAGAATTGCCCTTTTTTGGAAAAAGAATTGTGCTTTTCGTATTATTATTAGTTACATAGAACTGTACTAAAATACAATAGTTGAAATACGTAGATTAGTGTGAAATCATTGGAATCATAATTATATATAATATATATATAGAAAATAAATATATATATATATATATATATATATATATATAAATATATATATATATATATATATAATATATATAAATATATATATATTATATATAAAATATATATATATATATATAAATATATATATATATAATATAATATATATATATAATATATATATACATATATGTGATTTAGAGGCGATTTTGTTTGGAATGATACGGTCTACTGTTTTGTACACGAGGGCTAATGATACCGGGTACTACAGCTTAAAGCCGGTTCCGAACGGCTACAAACATCCATGCCCTCAGCGGGATTCGAACCCATGAACTCCGGTTCAGAAGAGCAGCTATATATGAGTGTGTGTGTAATAAGACGGACTTTACGATGGGTGGTTGCAGTCGTGGTCCAAAAAAGTGACACCGTTTAAGTTAAAGACCTTTATTAGCAGAACTTTAGAGTACGGGTCCCCACTTCATTCTAGAGACAGGACAAACTGAAAAGTCAGCTAGCATGAAGTTAGGAGTAAAAGGCCCTTCACACTTGGGTCAACATCTCAGTCAAAATCTCTGTGAAAATTTCTAGGATAATTTGCCTGCGATAGCGAGAATTTATTTTTGTTTCGGAATTTCATAATTGGCTGCTATTGATATAGAGTTATAATTGGTTAGATCCCATCCCTGAGGGCATGAACTGTAGTCCCAGTACTCAATTTAGTTGAGCGGTTAAAAAGGGAAAACAAATGGACGCAGGTTTTTAAATTTTCATTGACTTAAGATTTGAAAACCCCTGATAATTTTCTCGGGTTTTCTTTGGGGTTTTGCACAAAACTACATTAGTGTCCCGACCTAGTTCACTTTTCTTAATATATACATATATACATACATGCATATATATATATATATATATATATATATATATATATATATATATATATATATATATATATATATATATATATACATATATATCTATATATATACATATATATATACAATACATATATATATATATATATTTAAATATATATATATATAAATATATATATATATATATATATATACTATGAAGATGTTAGAGTTACATTTCATAGCTTTATTCACATTTCAGAGCACACTACTCATCAATGATCTTCAGTGGCATCGCACATTGGCGCCTAACTTCTAACATAGGCAGGCTTAGCTGTCTCGAGTAGCCACAGCTCTGTCTACGGAATGTGCACACTGCTTTCTGCTCTAAATTACTGCGCGTGAGCCGTATTTATGTGGCTAACTCATCACGCCGCGTCACTCTCAGTAAAGAAACCCTACTTAAAATCTTTTAAAATTAGTCTACAATTTAAATCCTGACATATATA
>CM063508.1:64997292-65024792 GCA_032207245.1 Pardosa pseudoannulata | reverse complement strand
GCAAAATGCAGAAAGGAAAAGAAACTACTGACCCGATTTAATTTTCAAAGAAATCAAAATTTTAGAAATACGGTGTCTTGAAATATTTTGTCCAATTTTTAAACTTGCTAAAATATAAATACAGTGAATTAATAAATATTATGTGTCGTAAATACTTTAAAAATGTGTAAGTTTTTAGGATTAGTTTATGAGAAGGATAAAATTTAGGAAAAAATTAAACACAATATTCCTAATTTCTTTTTTACTTTTTACAAACAATTTATATGAATTGGTAAGTAAAGATACCTGTCTTATTAAAGATATTTCTAAAATTCTCAGATCCTGGTGATTTTCAAAATAATTAGTTAATTTAAGTATTTGGCTTAGTTTAGCTCTGTTTCGAGTACTACTGTCTGCAGTTTTGTTACTACAGGTCTAATTAGGGACCTATTACTTAAAGACCAATTCAAAAAGCTACGAACATACATCGCAATAGTCAGATTCAAACTCATGAACTCTGGCACAGAAGATCTGCACTCTACCGTAACAGATTAACACAAAGACATCAGGGAAGTGCTGATTATTACTCTAGGTCTAATTAGGGACCTATTACTTAAAGACCAATTCAACAGTCTACGTTCATCGCAATTGTCAGATTCAAACTCATGAACTCTGGCACAGACGATCTGCTCTCTACTGTAACGATTGACGTCAGAGAGATGAGGGAAGTACTGATTATTACTCTAGGTCTAATTAGGGACCTATTACTTAAAGACCAATCCAAACTTCTACGAACATTCATCGCAATAGTCAAACTCATGAACTCTGGCACAGAAGATCTGCACTCTACCATGACAGTTGACCACAAAGACATCAGGGAAGTGCTGATTATAACTCTAGGTCTAATTAGGGACCTATTACTTAAAGACCAATTCAAAAGTATATACGAACATATCATCGCAATAGTCAGATATATATATAAATATATATATATATATATATATATATAAATATATATATATATATATATATATATATATATATATATATATATATATATATATATATATATATAATATATATATATATATATATATATATATATATATATATATATATATATATATATATATACATATATATATATATATATATATATATATATAATATATATATACATATATATATACATATATATACATACATATATATATACATATATATATACATACATATATATATATATATACATACATATATATATATATATATATATATATATATATATATATATATATATATATATATATATATATATATATATATATATATATATATATATATATATACATATATATATATATATACATATATATATATATAAATATATATATATATATATATATATATATAATAATATAATATACATAGTAATTTATAATAAAGTCTAGCACTATGTTAAATGTTTACCTGGTTAATTTCATTAATAAAGCAGAGCTGCAGGTTTGGTGTCATGTCACACTACTCCTTTAATCATCGTTCAACAAAGTTAATAAAAGCTAATCAGTAAAAAGTATGTAAGAAATAATAAAAATAATTTATTGCAAATAGAAAGATATATAATAGATTTTCCTTAAGGAAATATTGCTCAAGTCCTAACACTTAAAAAACATAATGAATTAGTCAGAAATCTTCAGAGAAAACGTTGTATACTTTTATCATGAAAACTTTAGATAAAAACATCTTTTTTAGTAGGTTTATATAATGTGAATATCTGTTGTTGATGTTTGGGGTTGAATGAAATGGGTCAAGTAAATATCATATAGTTAATTTAAGTAAAATTAATTTATGAAATATTGTTTTAAAGTTACCAGAAATTTTAGTACAATATCTTAAATCAGTGTTGTGTATAAAAGCTTTAACAGGCATTTATTTCATTCATATCAAACTAAATTTGTTGACTAGATATTTTTGCCAAATTTGGCGAGTTGGCGATATTCTTTTCTAAAGTATTTTCGCTTATTCTAGATCAAATGATATGTATTCCAGTTACACAATTTTTCTAATGTTTTTGAGCCTAATTAGGACATATTTAATAATGGAAACGGCCTAAGAAGATTTCCAGGGTGACAGGAGACCATAACTACTTTAGCGGTAAAGCTGGAATAACGCATATGAAAAATATTTTAATCTAAATTTTAATATTCATTAGGGGTTTTTTATCTCTAAGAAAGTTCTCAAATGTAGATAGGGCTATTTTACAGTTGAATGTAAATTTAACATTTTAATTTAACCTATAATGTATTACTTCAAAACTTTTAAATTTCTTCTTTTAACCAAGAATATTTCTGATGGTTTTAGTTTTTTTACAAAAAGATTAGATGCAGATATAGACTAAAAGAAAATCGAAATAAAATCATTAAATTAATTTAACCTATTATTTTTTATTAAGTTTTCATACTTCATGACGACGTATTTACTGTAATAATACAGTCATTTGGGATGAATCCTGAAAAGGAGTGAATTCACTTCACTTCTGAGATGTTGTACTTGCCATGCCTTATAAGTAAAGTGTCGAAACTTTCAAAATTCTTAGAACTATTACTAAAGATAATTGCTGTTTATTGCAATTTTCTATTATAATTTACTCCTTTCACGAATATATCTTTTGTATCACTGTTTGGTAAATATTTGTTAAACCCAACGATGAGAGGAAAAGAAAGCTTTTGAAGAAACAAAACAAATGCTTCAAAGAATTCTTAAGAAATTATACTTTACATTGCACAACAGATTCCGTATACCATGCCTTAAGCCATTAACCTAAGCTGATTATCAAAACTTTCTTATACAATTCTTCTATTCTTCTGCAATTATTACTGTACAGAAATGCTGTTTATTGCTAGTCTATATCAACATTCAATTCTTCCACAAATATATCTTTTGTATTTCTGTTCGATAAATAATTGTTAAGCCTAACGATAAAATCGAAAGACATTTTTCGAGGAAGTAAAATTTCTTATGCGAAAAAAATGTTTCAAAGCAATTTTTAAGAAATCATACTTGATTTCTTTGCAATAAATTGAGTGCTTACCATGCCCCATAATCAGATTGTCAAAACTTTCGAAATTTCCACAATTACTACCGTAAATAAATGCTGTTTACTGCTATTCTTTATCATCATTTATTTCTTCCACAAATATATCCTTTGTAACACGGTTCCGTAAAAAAAAGTATTAAGCCTAATGATGTAATGGAAAGTGAGATTTAGAGGAAATAAAACTTCTTAAGAGAAAAAATACTTCAAATGTTTTTTAAGAAATAATACTAAATAAGATAAAATTTTATTTGATTTCTTTACAACAGATCCAGTACTTACCATACCTTATAAGCAGAAAGTATCAAACTTTCTAAACTTCTATAATTTTCTGTAAAGTAATACAGTTTATTGCTATTCTTTATCATCATTCATGATCTTTTGTATCTCTGTTCGGTAAATATTCGTTAGACCTAACGATGAAATAGAAATGAAGATTTGGAGAAGACAAAACTTCTAAAACAATACTAGATCTATGTAGAACAGATCCAGTACTTACCATGCCTTATAAGCAGACAGTATCTAACTTTCTAAACTACTGTAATTTACTGTAAAGTAATATGGTTTATTGATATTCTTTATCATCATTCATGATCTTTTGTATCACTGTTCGATAAATATTCGTTAAGCCTAACAAAGAAAGGAAAAGGAAGATTTGGAGAAGAGAAAACTTTTAAAACCATAGTAGATAGATTTACAACCGAACCAGGACTTCCCATGCCTTATAAGCAGCGAGTATCACACTTTCTTAACTTCTATAAATTACTGTAAAATAATACGGCTTATTGCTATTCTTTATCCATCATTTATGATCTTTTCTATCACTTTCGGTAAATATTCGTTAAGCCTAACGATGAAATAAAAAGGACGATTTCGAGAAGACAAAACTTTTAAAACCATACTAGATATATTTACAACAGATCCAGTACTTATCATACCTTATGAGCAGAGAGTATCTAACTTTCTAAACTTCTATAATTTACTGTAAAGTAATATGGTTTATTTCTATTCTTTATCATCATTCATGATCTTTTGTATCATTGTTCGGTAAATATTCGTTAAGCCTAACAAAGAAATGGAAAGGGGATTTCGAGAAGGCAAAACTTTTGAAACCATACTAAATATATGTAGAACAGATCCAGTACTTACCATGCCTAATAAGCAGACAGTATCAAACTTTCTAAACTACTGTAATTTACTATAAAGTTATATGGTTTATGGCTATTCTTTATTATTATTCATTATCTTTTGTATCACTGTTCGGTAAATATTCGTTAAGCCTAACGAAGAAATGCAAAGGAAGATTTCGAGAAGACAAAACTTTTAAAACCATACTAGATATATTTTCAACATATCCAGTACTTACCATGCATTATAAGCAAAGAATATCAAACTTTCTAAACTTCTATAATTTACTGTAAAATATTACAGTTTATTGCTATTCTTTATCATCATTCATGATCTTTTATATCACTGTTCGATAAATATTCTTTAGGCCTAACGATGAAATAGAAAGAAAGATTTCGAGAAGACAAAACTTTTAAAACCATACTAGATATAACAACATATCCAGTACTTACCATGCCTTATAAGCAGACAGTACCAAATTTTCTAAACTACTGTAATTTACTATAAAGTAATATAGTTTATTGCTATTCTTTATCATCTTTCATTATCTTTTGTATCACTGTCTGTAAATATTCGTTAAGCCTAACGAAGAAATGGATGGGAGATTCCGAGAAGACTTTTAAAGCTATTGTTGAATTATAACAGTGAAGAAGTGAAAAAAAATAACGTAATAATAAATTTATATATGAACATTGTGTAAATCTAAAACAATACATTTTGGTACAAATAATAGTTTTGTAGTGTGAAAAAGAAGTGATTGAATAGACAACATTTCTTTAAAAAAAAGTGTAAATTATCTGCATTCTTTGTTAAAATTACTTTCTGACATTAAATGGCGATTAATCAGACTAAAATTAATGATACAATTGTGGTATGATTTTGCATTCTCATTTTTACAAAGAATTTAAAGTTCCACTCATCAAAACTGCGAGAGCCGGTAATTTATTAACTGCTAATAATTAATTGCTTTTAAAATTCACGGTTCAAACACACAAGTCAGGAAAATGCTGAGAAAAATGCATTTTTACTAAAAGCGGAATTTCAACTCCGAGTCTTTTTAAAAATATCTTACAACTCCAAACTGAAATAGCATTTGTTACGGAATATATTTTACAATAATAATGAGAGATAGGTAATTATGGGTTGTGTTAATTTCTTTCAAATTGTTATAAGATTACGATCTTCAAATAACAGTTTTCGTTATTGCAATAATTGGAAAATATCTCCACACCATAAAGTACTCATTTTTCAAAATATTTGAATAATTGTTAAAAATGTCAGATTTGTTTGAGCTGGTAACCAACATTTATTTAAATATAATTTCACTCAATTAATGTCTAGTTAAAATTAATTACACATATATATGTATACTTGATGTGATGCAGTGGGAAATTAACAGTAATTTATACAGCAGACTTTTATATAAAATTATATGGTATATTTAGATGAACAAAATGTTCATTAAATAAAACAAAAATTTTTATGAAATTAAAATAGTTCATTGTACAAAGAAAAGGGAGTATAGTAAAGATAAAAAATCCAGTGTTTAGATTTCAACTGAAATATTTGACAATGCCTGAATAATTTTTGAAAATTTTCTGCTTTATATCTGTAAGAACATATAAGAAAATATTAATCTTCAAATATTTAATATCCGTTTTGAACATTCCTGAACTTGTTTTGACTAATTTCGTCTTAACATCTATACATACGGTAGGTATGTACGCATGTACGTATATATTTCGCATGAGTCAGAAACAAATATCCATAGAAGTTCGAAATTATGTATATTATTTATAATTGTTGTAACTCATAGTTGTACTTCTCATTTTTTTATTATAAACCGCACTCTATATAATAAAAATTTTCAATATTACGTGTATTAAGGTTGTAGTCATAATTTGTAAAAAATTAGGTGTAAAATGTTGAGATTTTTTTTATTTAGGACTATTATAACAACTAATTGTACTCTTTTTCCTTTTGATTCAAGTCTGTACTAAATGTATTGGAAAATGCAATATAACGTAAATTAAAGCTGTCGAGCGTACTCAAAAACGAAATGCCATAAAAGGTTGAAATTACATATATAGGACTTATATTACATCTATTTATGCCTCTCACCTTTTGATTTTAATCTGCAAACCAGTATTAAAAAAATCACTAGAACGTATATTAGTATTAGATGGGGAATGATGGAAATTTTTCGTAGAATGTTGAAAATTTGAATTTAGGACCGTTAGAACGTCTAGTTTTGCCCCTCCAATTATTGTAATCTGTGCTCAATATAACGTGAAATTTCTATATAACGTCCATTATCGCTATGGGTATAACTCAAAAACAATTAGGCTTAAAATGTTGTAATTTTGTATGGTAGTTTTGTAGTTTTGTAGGTATATTATGTTTCTATTTGGTTTTATACAACAAATATTAATGATTTTGGTCTCCGCCAGATGGCAGTACTTTGGGTAAATTCATACAATACGATTACTTCTCAAAACTTAACTTACTTCAGTTTTTGAAAAAAATGTGTGAATCGGAATTTTTATGAAGCATCATACAAAATAGAAAAGAGATATAAAATCCATTTTCACACGTACATTGTATTTCAAATTAGAAATTTCTGGTCTTAGAACAATAAGCAATCTTAGTAATATTAGGTGCAAAATGTTGAGATTTTTATATTTAGGACTGTTAAAACAACTAATTGTGCTCTTTTTCCTATTGATTCAAATCTGCACTAAATGTAATGGAAAATGCAGTATAACGTACATTAACGCTGTTGAGCATACTGAAAACGAACCGCCATAAAAGGTAGAAATTACGCATTTAGGACTTATATTACATCTATTTATGCCTCTCACCTTTTGATTTTAATCTGCAAACCAATATTAAAAAAATCAATACAACGTATATTAGTATTAGAGGGGGCATAGTTAAATTTTTTTGTATAATGTTGAAATTTTGAATTTACGACCATTAGGACCGTTAGTTTTGCATCTTCATTTATTGTAATCTATGCTCTATATAACGTAAAATTTCTATATAACGTCTAATAATGCTATGGGTATAACTCAACAATTAGGCTTAAAATGTTGTAATTTTGTATGGTAGTTTTATAGTTTTGTTGGTCTATTGCGTTTGTATTCGTTCTCATATGACAAATATTAATGATTTTGGTCTCGTCCAGATGGCAGTGGTTTAGGTAAATTCATACAATACGGTTACTTCGCAAAACATAACTCACTTCGGTTTTTGAAAAAAATATGTAAATAATAATTTTTATGAGGCATCATACAAAATAGAAAAGAGATAAAATCCATTTTCACACTTACATTGTATTTCAAATTAGAAATTTCTGGTCTTAGAACAATAAGCAATCTTAGTAACATTAGGTACAAAATAATGATATTTTATTATTTAGGACTATTATAACAACTAATTGTGCTCTTTTCCCTTTTGATTCAAATCTGCACTAAATGTAATGGAAAATGCAATATAACGTATATTAACGCTGCCGAGCATACTCAAAACGAACTGGCATAAATGATTGAAATTACACATTTGCGACTTATATTAAATCTATTTATGCTTTTCACCTTTTGATTTTAATCTACAAACCAATATTAAAAAAATCAATACAACGTGTATTAGAGGGTGTATAATTGAAATTTTTCGTATAATGTTGAAATTTTGAGTTTAGGACCGTTAGAACCGTTAGTTTTGCATCTTCAATTATTGTAATCTGTGCTATATAAAACGTGAAATTTCTATATAACGCCCATTAACGCTATGGGTATAACTCAAACACAATTAGGCTTAAAATTTTGTAATTTTGTATGGTAGTTTTGTAGGTCTATTGCGTTTGTATTCAGTCTCATATGACAAATATTAATGATTTAGTTATTAAGGATTTAAATATCAATGATAAATGTCTCCTCCAGATGGCAGTACTTTGGGTAAATTCATACAATACGGTTACTTCGCAAAACTTAACTTACTTTGGTTTTTGAAAAAAATATGTAAATAATAATTTTTATGAAGCATCATACAAAAAAGAAAAGAGATAAAATCCATTTTACATTGTATTTCAAATTAGAAATTTCTGGTCTTAGAACAATAAGCAATCTTAGTAATATTAGGTTCAAAATGTTGAGATTTTTATATTTAGGACTATTATAACAACTAATCGTGATCTGTTTCCTATTGATTCAAATATGCATTAAATGTAATGGAACATGCAATATAACGTATATTAACGCTGTTGGGAATACTCAAAAACGAACAGCCATAAAAGATTGAAATTACATATATAGGACTTATATTAAATCTATTTACGCTTTTCATTGATTTTAATCTTCAAATCAATATTAAAAAAAATCAATACAACGTATATTAGTATTACAGGGGGCATAATAAAAATTTTTCGTATAATTTTGAAATTTTGAATTTAGGATCGTTAGATCGTCTAGTTCTGAATCTTCAGTTATTGTAATCTGTGCTCTATATAACGTGAAATTTCTATATAACGTCCATTAACGCTATGGGTATAACTCAAAACCAATTAGGCTTAAAATGTTGTAATTTTGTATGGTAGTTTTGTAGTTTTGTAGATCTATTGCGTTTGTATTCGGTCTCATATGAAAAATATTAATCTTTTTGGTCTCCGCCAGATGGCAGTGCTTTAGGTAAATTCATACAATACGGTTACTTCGCAAAACCTAACTTATTTCTGATTTTGAAAAGAATGTGAGAATAATATCTTTTATGAAGTATCATACAAAATAGAAAAGAGATAAAATCCATTTTCTCAAGTACAGTGAATTTCAAATTAGAAACTTCTGGTCTTAGAATAATAAGCAATCTTAGTCATATTCGGTGCAAAATGTTGAGATTTTTATATTTAGGACTATTATAACAACTATTGTAGTGTAGTACATTGCTGTTGTTATTTCAAAGTCATTTATAACCCAAAGTTGCTTTATATCGTCTTAAATTATAGTATAATACCACTGATCTATATTACAATGTTCAAATATAGAACAAATGACAAGGAAATATGCAAAAAACTATATAAAAAATTAAAAAAATAAAAGAAGCACTCCGCGTGCTACGACAAAAAAAAATTGCCAACGTCCAAGATAACTCTGCATTCTCTTCCTTCCTTCTTTCTACTCAGGCAACCCTATACTTTTTATATTATCCTGTGCTGATGTGTTCGTTGTTCCATTGTCCTTTTTACAATGCGTCCTTTCCCGGCTCTGCCCAGAAGGACCGGGACTCCAAGGATGGTCCTGAATCGCCTCCTGGAGACCAATCACAATTCTCCAAAACTTGGTGAAGTTTAAGTGCAATCGTTTTCACTGGCCACACCACACGCTTCCTGGAGTCGCGAAAAAAACTTGGGCATTCAACCCACAACGTGTGAGTGCGGCGAGCAAATCAGTTTCGCAAACCTTATGTCAAACATAGCTGCACTCTCACGAAAACTAATTTTACTCTTTTTCCTTTTGATTCAAATCTTCACAAAATGTAATGAAAAAAGCAATATAACGTATATTAACGCTATCGGGCATACTCAAAAATGAACCTCCATGTAATATAAGTACTAGATATTTACAGCTCTACGGTCTAGTTTTTGCAACACGAGGGCTTATGAGACCGGGACCTACTGCTTACAGTCGATTCCGAACATCCATGCCATAGTGGGATTCGAACGCACGAACTTCGATTCCGAAGGCCAGCACCCTAACCATTCGGCCATCGTTCGGTTATAAGTACTAGATGTAATATAAGTCCTACAAAATCACGTATTTAGGACTTATATTAATCTAGTTATGCTTCTCATCTTTTGATTTTAAGGTGCAAACCAATATGAAAAACAACCAATACAACGTATATTAATATTAGATTGGGCATAATAGAAATTTTTCGTAGAATATTGAAAGTTTGAATATAGGAACGTTAGAGCGTCTAGTTTTGCATCCCTAATTATTGTAATCTGTGTTCTATATAACGTGAAATTTCTATATAACGTCCATTAACGCTATGGGTATAACTGAAAAACAATTAGGCTTAAAATGTTGTAATTTTGTATGGTAGTTTTGTTGTAGTTTTGTAGTTTTGTAGGTCTAATGCTTTTAATTCGGTCTCATATCACAAATATTAATGCTTTCGGTCTCCGCCAGATGGCAGCACTTTAGGTATATTTATGCAATACGGTTACTTTGCAAAACGAAACTTACTTCGGTTTTTATAAAGAATGTGAGAATGATATCTTTCTTGAAGCATCATACAAAATAGAAAAGAGATATAATTTAAAACACGTCCTATGAAGATATGCGGCCAAATCATATTTCTGATGATACAAGATTATTCTGTTTTTAAATAGAAAAGTAATAAATAAATTTTTATCCCCGCATATAAAACGTATTGCCACATTTTAAAATAATAATTAAATTTATTAAAATGTGTAAAATTTAGTTGTTCATTTCTTTCAACATATGAACTGAAATTGTAAATTTTGTTTCTATAAGCTGAAAATATTTTATACTAGAAAATCATTAAAAATGGGTAGAAAATTAAAGATATAATTTTTAAAAATCCATTTTCACGCGTACGTTGCATTTCAAGTAAAAAATTTATTATCGGAAGAACCTTTTTCTAGCCTTAGAACAATAAGCAGTCTTAGTAATATTTGTCTAAAGGATTATATTCTACAAAAGTGTTCAGAATTTTATATTTAATTTACAATCTAAATCCAAAAACATAATTATAAAGTAAAGTTTATATGTGTTTATAACATAAGTACTAAAATTACTTATGTGCATAGTTATTTTATTGTATCTCAGAAAATATATTCTTATTTTCGATGTACTTTTTGAATAAATAATGAATGAAGAGTATTAAAAATTTCCCGAATTTAATAAAACAGCATTCTACAATGAAAATGATATGAAAGCGTTAGCTGCAGTGAGATGAAAATAACAGAAAATATACCTTATTAAAAGTTCTCTTTTATCTAAAAATTTTATTTATTTATTATTTCATTTATTTATTTATTGTATAAAGTTATTTTATTATTGTTCTAATCAGAAAAAAAAATCACTTTTAATTGTAGCATAGGAAGCTAACATTTATCTATATAAATTTTACAAATATACATCGATTGTTTTTGGAAAACTGTACCACACTGACTTTTTCCATCAACTATTTTGCAAATAATTTAAAGTCTGCAATAAATCAATCTCTAATCTTTAATCTTTCGATCAATCATTTTCGTAGCGTTCCATTTACTTAATTTTAATTTTATTCCATTTTGTTTATTTTAATTCTATAAGCTTCCCTTAAAATACCCTGTTTGTAACTTCCCTGCTAAACTCCCATTTATTACGTTGATGAGTTGAAAACCTAATTTTTTTTAACGCATAAGCCGCTCTAGATTTTCAATCAGATGATATCACACATACCAGGAGCGTCACTTGGCGTTCTCCTTGGCGAGCGTTGCGTTGCAATAGTTTTATAAATTCGGCCTTTTTTTGATATGACATATCCCCACTCCACACATTGGCTTGTTTTTAGTGCTGCGCTTGGCGGTGTTCTACCCTGCCACCAGACCAATGAAATATTGATGAGAAAAAGAGTTTCCGCTGTGATCCCAGCAGACACAAGCTATACTCTTCCCTTACAGACTGGCGGTTGACGTCCCAGCAACAAGATGGAGGAAGACGAGAACTTTCGACGTCCTGAAAAGAAAAGTAATTGCTTCCTCCCTAATTTTCGTTTTCAAAGTCACTATAAGTGACATTTTTTATTTCTTTCCTCCTTTCTTTTTAAAATTTAATTTTTATAATTGTTAATGTTTATAATTTCAATTTAACTTCTTGTTTTTAAAAATTGCAGTTAATTCCATAATAACTTCTCCTTTCTTTTTTTAATGTATATTGTGTTTGTTTTTACTCTAAGACTTAAACTTAAGTTGGCGAAAAGCCAAATTTAATTTAAATATCCAATATCGGGTTAGGGACCTAGCGCGTATTTCCGCTATACATCACTCCACTCATCAAATATACATTTTTTATTGTCTTTTCTATGGGTTTCTTTTTCAGGTACCAACCTTTTTATGTTTTGCTCCACAATCATTATGCAAATATCTAATGAACATCAATACCAATGTGAAGCTGTATGAGAGGTAGTTAAACTAGGATTAAATTCGTGAGTGAAGATCTACGAAATATATGCCAGCAGTTGGATTTAAAATTAGGCATTACGGTTAAGATTATAAATATTAATTTTAGCCTATATAAGGAGTAGTTAAACTACGATCTTTTGATTAAAGCTGTTAGTGAATGGCTATAAAATGTATACCAAGAATTGTACTTAAATTTATGTACCAGTATTAAAATTAATTCAGGGCTATATGAAGTGTTGTAATGTAATTACAACATAAAGGGGAAACACAGTAAAAATTTGATACCTTATATTTAGATTAGACATTTATTCTGTACACTATTTACAAATTGGTAGACGTGATCACCATATAACATAACCAGCAATTATTTATGTTTTATATTCATATTCACACCATAATTATTACAATTATCTTTAGTTATGCTTTAGTCCTTAATCACAATACTGAATTACTAACAGAGGCCTAAATGACAGTCATGAATTTGTTAAATCTGTTTTACCTCCAGTACAGACACAGGGGAGCAGGCAGGGGCTTTCCTCATGCGGAGTGTCGGTCCGGGCGTTCGAGCTGACGAACACGGCTTGAGATTTCGATGTCCAGCTACTCTTGAATCCCGACTTTGACTCCTTTCTTAATTTTCCTTCCCAGCTTCTCACCTCGGTTTTAATGCCCCTTTTTCTTATTTCCCAATTGCTTGTTTTGAGAAAATTTCCTACATCTGCTCCCCCTTCGGGAGTGCAGGTGGGCTCATTAAAAATAGCCCCTTTTGTGAAAGCTGACATTATTTTTAGCCTCTGCCCCCATAACTCACGGTTACATCTCTGTGCGAGCTTGACCGTTACGCTTGTGCTATTCCGTGATCTTTACCTTCTCCGCGGGGGTCCCTAAACTCGACGTCAACAGTCGAAATCCTAAATTCATCTAGGAAATTCCACGCAAAGTTGTGCATGCACGTGCTGACCATCGTGGAAAAGTACCTAGGAACATGAAGATTAGTGGATCTAAAGATTGCAACTGTTAATGAATAGCTATAAAATATAATGACATAAAAAGTTATGTAAGTATTTAAAAAAATCCAAGTCAGAATGGCGAGAAACTGGGTATGAGAATGTAACAACAAAAGAAAACAATATAAAAAGTAAGATCCAACTTTATTATCAAAAGAAGTATTTTTAAAGAAAATGCATAGGCTTCTAACTTACTCTTTAAACTAAGGTAGGTCATTTGACAATGTAACAGGGTCTGTAACAGCCACGCATGCAGCACAACAATTTTCCTTATTTGCTATAAGATTATAGACAAAATAGGATCTTAATGTGTCTCAAGCGTTTTCAAAATCTCGTCTCAGTGTGACAACCGTGGGTACAGAACAGCTGCAAGTTGTCTCGCAAGCATGTCCTATATATTCAATATATGCTTGGTAAGATTAAAATCAAGAAACTTAGTGAGCCACTGCATGTGCTGGATGTCTTCAATTTTAAAAAACTTCCACTAGGACCAGTAAAAGCATGTTATCATTCATGAAAGTGGATACAAGACTAACAGCACTTGGACATAAGCTAACATAAGGCTCAAGTACTTTTTATCAGTGTAACAATAAGTTACTTTCGGTTCAGCTCTTTTTACCTCTTCCCGTGAGTCATCGTCAAAGACATACCAGATCAGGACCGGTTTGAACTAGAAAGAAACTTCGAACTTCTCCCAACCAATACAACAGATCGTTGTTTGGCTTTTTCTAACCCCTCCGTTCGGGAGTGGGCCTCTGTTTTCTCTCAACGGGGAAGTCTGATTTTTTTAGAGGAAGGTTGTGATCAGAGGAGAGTACAAGAGGAACGCTGTTAAAACCAGCGGCTTGTGGGTTAGACCTTTTGATAAAAGTCATCGCCATATTGTTTTTTAGAACGGGCGCCGACTCGAGAGCATCTACAACTGATACAAATCTACAAATGATAAGTCGATTACAGTTGCATTCCTTAGACATTTATTTAATTGTATAAAATCATTTAATCAAGACCTATTTTCCATGTGTTTCTTAATAAGTTTTAATTTCTACTTTCTCAGACACTAGGCCAACGTGACAATATTTTTACAATCAGTAAGAACATCTGCACAAAGTTGTGGAAATCTGTGCTCGCGGTCATCGAGCACAAAGCTTGCGATACTATTCCACTTGAAAATTTAGGTTTTTTTCAGATGTTTCCTAGCTAAAAACGCTCTCAACGTTCTCTCCATATCGATATCTTACTCATAAAGAAACATAAATTTTCCCTTAAATGAACCTATTATTATTCCTTTTTAATAATACTTTGATTTTTTTCTTTATAAACTGGCATATGTTTACCAAAATTGATTAGAAAAACTCCAGTATAAGATATTTCTTACTTTAATGCTACCATAAGCATAAAAAATTTCTGAATTACGACAAAAAGAGTACAGCCTTATTCTTGTTCATTTTTTATGCATTCTTCATCTTTATTTATTTTGCATTTTTTCTAACTAATGTTTAATATTCTCTGCTTATTTTTTTCGAAACGATTTGACGTATAATCCTTAACAATGGATAGAAACGAAAATGATCATAAACCCTAATAATTCGCTGGTTGATCGATCACTTTGCTTCCAGACTCTTCAAATATCCATCAGGCATATTTGCTTTATTGTATACTGCTTTTGACAGATAATTTTTCTCAGTCTATTAAATAACGATTTACATCACTCCCCAGAGATGTAATCAAAGTTTTTATCCATTTCAATTTGATATTCAGAACATTTAATCATTTCCTTAGAGGGGAAAATTTCTCTGCAATCATAAATATATATATGTGTATGATTTCACCGATCCATTTAAGACTTTGTCTATATAGATATTTGTAAAACTCCTTTAAATACGTTAACAGCAAATAAAAATGCATTGGAAATGACATCTGTTAAGGAAAGTCATATTTGTGATTTATTTTCCCATAGAAAATATAACCGTGATGAATAGCTTTGGCCAAAATCTTCCCTCCCTTTTACTCCTCCTGACTGAATATCGGAAAAAGCCATTTGTTTCAGGATCGGAATTGTTTCTTTGACATCAGGAATCACTTCTGTGCCTCGATCGGATAATATGCAATACAAGAGCAAATCATTTTTTGATATGTGGGAATAATTTTAACAGAAAATCTACGACTCTCGAAATGGGATATTTTCCCCCTTCGCAGTTTATTTTGATACCGTTTGTATTTGAAGTACATTGTTAAAAGAATGTCTTTTTTTTCATTTTAACCCTGTCGCTGCGTATCTTTTTTTTTTTTATCAAAATAGGTTCCAAAATTGCGTATTTTTTATTACATATTTCAAATCTATATACATTTTAGAGTTAAAATATACAAAAAATTTTTGTAAAATAGTTTTTTTAAATATAGAATTAGGCCCTAAAAAAAGGGTGTTCAGAATAATGAAACTGAAGAATAATGATCCATTTAAGACTTTATCTATATAGATATTTGTAAAATTCCTTTAAATACGTTAACAACAAAAAAAATTGCATTGGAATGACATCTGTAAAGGAAACTCATATTTGTGATTTATTTTCCCATAGAAAATATAACCGTGATGAATACCTTTGGCCAAAATCTTCCCTCCCTTTGCTACTCCTGGAAAAACCCATTTGTTTCAGGATCGGAATTGTTTCTTTGACATCAGGAATCACTCCTGTGCCTCGATCAGATAATATGCAATACAAGAGCAAATCATTTTTTGATATGTGGAGATAATTTTAACAGAAAATCTACGACTCTCGAAATGGGATATTTTCCCCCTTCGCAGTTTATTTTGATATCGTTTGCATTTGAATTACATTGTTAAAAGAAAGTCGTTTTTTTCATTTTAAACCTCTCGCTGCGTTTTTTTTTTATTTATTTTTTTTTATCAAAATAGGTTTAAAAATTGCGTAATATTTTTATTACATTTTTCAAATCTATATACATTTTAGAATTAAACTATACAAAAAATTTTTGTAAAATAGTTTTTTTTAATACAGAATTAGACCCTAAAAAAGGGTGTTCAGAATAATGAAATTGAAAAATAATGATATAAAAGCGAATTTTTGAAAATTAATCTTGTATAAATTATCATTTATTTTATAAAATACAAGAGCAAAACGTATATGCTAATTAAGAAATACAAAAGACTTACAAAACATGTATCAAAAATAAAGTCTTGTATGTTAAATTTCGAAACAAGGCTCAAAGCAAAGTTCTACCTCGCAATCCTTGCACCAAATTCGCGTTTCATTTTGTTGCACATTCAGTTTTTTAACAGACAACATACTATCTACGAGGCTTTTTCTTGATGGGATTTGGGTGTATGTGGCTAGCAAAGTGTCGAGCAGTTAGTCTCATAGTCTATTGCTCTCATGTACCGTTGGTCTTTTACTATTTGCAACATAACATCGTCAAAATAAAGTTCAAAATAGTCCAAAATAGTTGCATTATTTGCCATAGTGAAATTTAGTCAGGGATTTCCAAGGAAAGGAAATGAAGCAGAAGCTGGTGGAATATTTTGCATATTAATTTTGCAACACTATCGAATTTTTTGAATAGCAAATAAATTTTCAGATTCATCACTATCTGCAGAGGAATCCGAGAAATTCTCATCAGTTTCGCTATAACTATCTTCAATATACTTGAAATCACAGTCAGAAGTGCTATCAGTGTCGGGAATATCGTCAGGAGTATGTTATAGCATTCGCGAAAGGCTTCCTGGAAGACATCTCTCAGCTATAAAAAGCGCTCTCAAAATGCTACAAAAAAATCTTCTATATTTCGCAGAAATGTGGACAATTAAAGCCATCTGCTAGTTTGCAGCTAAATAAACAATTAAAAATCACAGTAAAGCCAAAATGAAAGAATAAACGGGAAAAGAACGGGTTGCACAGTTAAATAGAGGGCTAAATTGCGGGCTGAGCAAATTTTACTACACCTATGTTGCCCATGGAAATCGCGAGATGCGGAGCGAGAGGGTTAAGAATGTTAAAACTTTCAGATGCTGAATATATAGATGCTACAAGGAAGCATACGCACTATATTTTTTGTTATGTTTAATAGAGTTTAATTTCAGATATAAGTACTTTGATGCTATGATTAGAAATTATATTTTCAGAGAAATAATTGAATTTCCTTAAATAAATTAATTTTGTTGTAAAAAATTAATTCCTCTGTAGCTATGAATTCCCTTTCATTATTTGGTTTAAAACGGAAATGAAGTAAAATTTTACATTCCAGTAGTCCACAATTCTCTCCTGTAGATGTTTGGTCGTTTGAGTAAGACAGCATCCTATAGGCAGCCAACATTACCTTCTGTGAACTATACTCAAATTTCGATGAGAAGGTATCTTTACTTATGATTTCTTTAACTTCGTTTAGTGGTAATACTTTAGAACCCACGTCGGAGGAGAAATATTGAGACCTACAGATTTATCATTCCATTCGGAGTATTTCAGAAAAACCACGTAAATCAACTTTGAATCTTTAAATTATAGCCCAATGTAAAAACCAGTAAGTTGTTTCAAATCCTCTCTATACTAAATATGTTTGAGTAATATTCTTCTCCAAGTATTTTACTCAAATACAAATTGCAGATGGAATTATAAGGCAATTTGTCGTAACGTGCCGAACTACTACAATGCCCTTCCCATTCATTTTCATGTTTACAACAGCCAACAAACAAACAATAACCTGCCCTTCCGTTTGAAACTAAAGCCAGAATTGTCATAGTTTGAGAAATTGCCCTACTGCGTGAAATCGCCTTATTCCTATACCGGAAGTAGTTAAATTTTATCACGAAACGATGGGAATTGAGAGTCGCTAGAACCACAATCTACAAATTTATGTTCTATTCTCACAAGCATTTCGATTCACTAGTAATCATCAATAAATGTTAGTACAATGATTTTTCCCACAAAGTATTGACGACGTTGTATCAAACCAGCTAACCAGACGTTAAAGTTAGGTTTGGGTTGCTACATTCTGCACTTTGGCTACACAGGGGCTAATAAGAATGATACCTATTGCTTCACGCTAATTCCGAAAGGCTATGAACGTCTATTCCAACAATGATATTTGAACTTACTTTAGTACTAAAGAGCAGAGTTCTACACATTCGGCTTATGCTTGGAATGAGGGTTGCGAATAACAAAAAGTCGTTTTTCACAACAACCAAACATAGAGAATCATATTTTACTTAATATTATTATACAAGTACCTATGTAGATCTAAATTTAAGATCAAAATATAACATTAAGAAGGTTAAAGAAAATTAATATTATCTGAAAAGTTTTAATCCATTTCGATTTGATATTCAGAACATATTAATCATTTCCCTAGAGGGGAAAATTTGTCTGCAATCATAAATATATATGTATGATTTCACCGATCCGTTTAAGGCTTTGTCTATATAGATAATACTACGTCATACCTTATATATGCCATGATCTAACTTTTTATATTAATTCTAAAGAGCCTTACGCATTCACGTTTATTAATGCTTGGAATAATAGTTTTAAAAAACAAGGAGTTGTCTTGTACATATAGAGAAACGTATTTGACTTTATATTATTACACAGATACCTCTGTAGATCTAAATTTAAGATCAAAATATAAGATGAAGAAGGTTAAAGAAAATTAATATTATCTTGAAATAACACACCACGTCATACTTTCTATATGTCATTATCTAATTTTTTAACATTAATTGTTTGTGTTTTTTTGGGGGGGGAACTATAAGAACAAAATATCAAAACAGTTTCAAAAATAGTTACCTTCATTCTTGATTAAAAACATAAATTAAACAAATGAAAATAAAGTAGGAGTTTAATTGACTGAAAAATAAGCTTAATTAGAGTCAGAATTAAAAAAGAAAGTACGAATAATTAAGAGACATGTAAACTCATCATGTAATTTACTTTTTTATGTTAATAGCTATTTAAAACACAAATATAAATAATTTATGTTTTTTATATCGTTTATATTTGCAAGTAATTGAAATAAACTATAGTATTTAAACTGATATCATTCTCTACCTGAGTTTAGTACCTGGAGTATTATGTACTTAAAATAATCCTAGAATAAATATTAATGTTGAAGGAATGAAATACTGTGTTTGCTACTATTAAAGGATTTGTGATACTGTAGAGTAATTCATAATATTAAATTGAAAATCAGCCAGTAAAACTCTAATTACAGTTATGAGTAAATTATTCAGATGTACATTAAAAGTATGAATTAAACCATCACACACTAAACGAACTTTGACATCTTATTTATTTACACGGTTGTTGCACAAATTGTAAGGCTAAATAATAGAAGAATTATTATGAAAGAAAAGTAGAGTTTAGAAGAAAAGTTTGTATAGCATACTAGCATAATTAAAACTGTCCCAAGTTTATAAAAGTATAACTACAACTTGTAATAAATGTCACCATTTAGACTGTTTATGTGTGTATCTCAAATAGGAGAAGTTGAGTTCAGAGGAAAAGTTTACATAAACTATGAACATAATTAATAACTATCTCTAATTTATAAAAATTTAACTACAACTTGTAATTAATACCAACATTTAGAATGTTTATTTATGTAGCTTGAATGAAAAATCAAGATATAGCTACAACAGCCGTCATATATAACTACACATGACGGCTGTTGTAGCTATATCTTGATTTTGTATTTATGATGCTGTAGAGCAATTCATAATATTAAATTGGAAATCAGTCAGTAAAGATCTAATTACAGTTATGAGTAAATTATTCAGATGTACATTATATGTATGAATTAAACCATCACACACTAAACGAACTTTGGAATCTTATTTATTTACACGGTTGTTGCACAAATTATAAGGACTTTTATAACAATTTATTAACAATAAGGACTTTTAAAACAAAACTTTTATTCATAGATTTGATATATTATTGTTTGGCTTAGAATATTTCATCTACTTTTAAGCCTTACCTAGACCCTGTAATATTACTTGACACTTCCTTGTACAGGAAATATTAGTACATAATTGTTAAAGAGTCAGGAATATCAATGGAAACTACTTTGCTACTTGATGTCAAACCAGATAAGGACCGACTGCTTTGACATTCATAAAAATATTCCATGAAAATTGCAACATTCATAAACACTCCTTTTAAAACTGATGAACTCAAACCTTGGACCACACTTTAGATCTTATAGTGAACAACTATTAAGAATAGAAATATGTTGTCATTATATTATTTTTATTTTGACAACATTAAAATTTAAAATTAATCAAAAACTTATCATTTAACCTTTTACAGTCCATTGTTCCCAAAAGGGAACATAATATTAATAAAATTGTATAAAATTAAATTTCATCAATATTGATACAAAAAAATTAGCAAATGTAGTAAAAGGACTACTCAGTTTTTTAAAATAAAAGCTATATTTCTATGATTAATAGAAAAAAATATAAAAAATCATAAAAGTGACCCATTTCATCATTTTCTATAGAGCACATATTAAAAATTCACATAAATGTAAAAAATAAATCTAATGCTTCTAAAATCCGATTAATATCCTTAAAACAACTTTAATTTATGTTGTTTTAATTTCAATTTATAATTTTTAAACTTTATTTATATCTGTCCTTAAATTTAAAAATAAATTTTAAATTCATTCTAATTATTTTTGTTATTATTTAATATTTATTATATACATCATTCTACTCAAATTGTGAATCCAGTGTATAGTCAGAAGTGGCCTATGTTCCCAATTGGGCACATCATGAAAATCGTAAAAGAAAATTTTTTTATACAATTAAATGACTAATATACCTTAACTGACGCATTAGATGGCAAGGTATGCAAAAAAATAATTTAACCCTCCGAGTGGAACACACCAAGGAAAAAAAGTCTCCAAAAAATACGCTAAAGTTTTATTGTGTCAGTGACCAAAGTGTTCTATGATTTTTTACTTCACACTTTGTCGACTAGATTGGAATAAGGGAAATCCACCCTCGTTATTGTCCCTTTATTTCCAGTTATAGATATATAAATAGACATTATAGATTGTTAATTTTAAATACACATAAAGCTCGTCAAGTTTCGAAGATCATCTTATAAGAAATAATGGATCCTAAAAGTACGAATAAAAATATTTTTAAGAGAATTATTTATATATTTTTACGAAAGTCATCCAAGATATTTAGGTGGTACAATTAGAGATACATCTGTTACCGCAAACGAAATTCTTCGAAACAGAGATTTACAAAGCCATGAGAAGCTATCAGCGTCTTTGTGCCTCAGGGAGTAGGGTACATCCATCAGTAAATGTCAGTCAAAGAGAGTGCAGTTCCTAAACAATCGACCTGACCCTCCTACCTCAAAACTCCATGGGGGAAAGCACTGGCAGAAATGTACAATGCATCCATTTTCGGAACGTTTTTGGAGGTCGAAACGTGCGAATTGTACGTGCGAACCGCTTAAAGGATTAAAATATATCTGGATCTGAATTCGGACTGTAAAAAGTTAATGAACAAGTCTACGCCTTGACTGCAAGCCTCAATGATCTGGCCTCTTCTCTTGACCCAAGAAATCAGTATGCTAATCAAATATGGAGGAATTTCTTACTAAGGTTGAGTTTCTAATGTACATTCTCTAAGTTGCAAGAAGAAAAGCAATTAAAAGCTGTAATTAGTAGTAAAATATCCGTTTATAATAGGATTTTCATAAGGCTAATTACTTTTTTGCAACCCAACCTTCTTGCTTTATTCCATACATTTTAAAGATATCTTCTCTGTGCATGTTTTCCGGCTACGTATCAGTTAATTATATCTCTTAATTTAGATATCTTTCCAAACAATTCAATTTTGTTTGTCCACTCCCAGAAATGTTTACCCATCCCTGATTTGCGAAGCTCTTGTGTGTATATATGCAGATAAACCAGACAACCTTCATTATAAACGTGATAAAATGCTGTGTTTATTTAAAGGGAAGGCACTTTGTTTATAACAGATTTATTTCAGATAAATTATCATTTAAAATGTATTTATATATTTATTTAGACAATAAAATGTCCTTTAAGATCTTCTCGTAAAGCTACTTTTAAGGACACAGACAACATCAACACTATGAAATTTCAGAGAAATATTTATAAGATTGTATTTCATATCAGAATAGAAACAGAATCTAAATATTTATATACGGTGTGATACACCCATTGTCATTTCTGAAAAATGCCCTCATTCAATTAAAATTATTTGAGACTCTTAGTTTCAATAAGGAAACGTAGTTTAAAGATCATTTTGTACATTATTCAGATGTACACTAAAAGTATGAATTACATTGTGTTTTGTTTAAATAAGGAAAAGTAGTTTAAAGATCATTTTTTACATTATTCAGATGTACACTAAAAGTATGAATTACATTGTCTTTTGTTTAAATAAGTAAAAATAGTTTAAAGATCATTTTTTACATTATTCAGATGAACATTAAAAGTAGGAATTACATTGTCTTTTGTTTAAATAAGGAAAAGTAGTTTAAAGATCATTTTGTACATTATTCAGATGTACACTAAAATTATGAATTACATTGTATTTTATTTAAATAAAGAAAAGTAGTTTAAAGATCATTTTTGTACATTATTCAGATGTAAACTAAAAGTAAGAATTACATTGTCTTTTGTTTAAATAAGGAAAAGTAGTTTAAAGATCATTTTTTACATTATTCAGATGTACACTAAAAGTATGAATTACATTGTCTTTTGTTTAAATAAGGAAAAGTAGTTTAAAGATCATTTTTGTACATTATTCAGATGTACACTAAAAGTGTGACTTATATTGTATTTTGTTTAAATAAAGAAAAGTAGTTAAAAGATCATTTTTGTACAAATATTATATTTAATAAGACCTACTTTTAGATATGCAGCTCTTGTATGTGGTGTTATATTGGATTTAGATCTCAAAATGAGTTAGCCAATTTATACCCCGTTCGGTATCCGAGACTCTGCCGCTCTCTCTATGAGCGGACTTTACGAATCTCCCGAACTAGAAAGCTGGCTCTGGTATAAATATTAAAAAAAAAAAAAAAAAAAAAAAGGCGAAAGCCTCCACGAGGTCAACACGCCTACGAAAAAAATGACGAAAAGCCCTTAGTCACAAAATTGTAGGATTTTTATACCTGGGGGTCAGTTACGGTCCCACCAATTGTTTTATGGGTCAATTAAGATCCCAGTTACTTGAGAACTCCAGCTAAAGTTACAGTTATATTTTTTAGCTGAATTCTCATTCGCTGGCTGTCCCTTCACGGAATATCCGAGCATTCATTAACGAGATCCATCAGGAGCGTATTCGTCTATTCAGTCCGATTGTCAAGATCCCAGACTCTGCGACGCCAAGCTATTGTCCAGGTAAACAGGTGTACTACGATCAGCTTTTTGGCGCATGCTCGGACAAAGGGGAGTCTTCACAGTAAATACCCTCTGCTTATCTAAGTAAACATATATCGTCTATCTATACACCTATCTATATGATTTAGTTTTTTTATATATTTATCCATTCCTTTACCCATCCATCCCTAACCAGAATGTGGCTTTAATCAGTAGCTTCTTTGTGTTTCCAAACTAGACTGTAATACAAACTCAAATAAACAAATCTTCTTCTAAATATAACTACTTCTTAATATGCACACAATTTAAATAATTATATGTACAAATTTGACTTTAAAATATAATCATAAGTATTATTAGCGGCCAAATACTACTCTAAGCGACTCCAAGAATGGAAAAAGGCGACTCACTCCAATGGCAAGCGTAATTAAAATAAAAGAAGAAAAGCAATGATGCCACAGCACAGTAATCAAATCCAAACGTTGAGCGCGCTAGTGTTAACAGTTTTATATAATCGCAGTTCGTCCAAATTACGGTAGAGACCTATTTCATATCAGTAGTACGGTATAACCATCCTAATCTATCCTTTCCCCTTATATTCCAAGCCGAACGCTGGCCTATTGGTTAGGGCGCTGATCGTCGGTACCGCAGTTCGTGGGTTCGAATCTCACTATGGCATGGATGTTCGTAGCCGTTCGAAATCGGCTTTAAGCAGTAGGTCCCGGTCTCATTAGCCCTCGTGTGCAAAACAGTAGACCGTAGTGCTCCAAAACGAAACCAAACCTTATATTCCAAATCAACTTTTATTACTAATGACAATTTTGGTCTTTTAATAACTTTATTTAATTAGCTAGTTATTATTAATAAAGATTTCTTAGTTTTATGTACAAAACAAGCTATTATATCAGGTATTTATAAGCCATTTATATATTCATTCATTTCTCTACATATCTATTCATTTACCAAAATAGCGCTTTAATCAGTAGCTCCTAATCTATGTACGTCTTATATAGTCCAAATTAATTGTTATTACAAGTAACAATTATGATCTTTCAACAACTTTATTTAATTAGCTAGTGATTATTAATAAGGATTTCTTAGTTTGAGTGTCATACCAAGCTATTATATCAGCTATTTATTTATAAATGCATTCATCCTTCTACCCATCTATCCATTACCGAAATGGGGCTTTAATCAGTAACTCTAATTATCCTATGTCCTATATAGTCTAAATTAATTTTTATTTCTTGTAACAATTCTTATCTTCTAATAATTTTATTTAAACTGGTAGTGATTATCAATAGAGATCTCTTAGATTAATTGATAAACCAAGCTATTAAATCATCTATTTATATATTCATTCATTCCTCTACCTATTATTGAATTGGAACCTTAATCAGTAGCTTTTAATCCATCTTAGGTCTCATTAGCCCTCGTGTGCACAACAATAGACAGTAATAATCAAACCCAAACCAAACCTATCTTCGTCTTCATTATCGTCTTTTGTAGCCCAGACAAATCTTTATTATTAATAACAATTCTGATCTTCTAATAACTTTATTGAAATAGCTACTAATTATCAAAAAGGATCTCTTGCTTTGATGGATCAATCTGCCATCTACAAAATTCAAGACTTATTTTATTATATATATATATATATATATATATATATATATATATATATATATATATATATATATATATATATATATATATATATATATATATATATATATATATATATATATATATATATATATATATATATATATATATATATATATTATATATATATATATATATTTATATATATATATATATATATATATATATATATATATATATATATATATATATATATATATATATATATATATATATATATATATATATATATATATATATATATGTGTGTGTGTGTGTGTGTATGTGTGTCTGTGTGTGTGTTTGTTAGAAAGAATTAAATAATAAAGTAAATATTATAAAGAAAAAAGATAAATTCAAAAGTTAAGATTTAAAAGTCTTTTTATTAGTAGAAGTAGATATATTTCTATGTTCGTAATTAACTCCAGTTAGAATAATTAATAGTCATTATAGTTTTTATAGTTTTTATATTTTAAGGTGTTAGTAGCTTCAAAGTAAACGATCTGCAGTTAAAATAGACCTAAGTCAAACTGTCATAGAATAATTCAAACTTCCTTTAGAATATATCATGTTACTTACAATATATCATGTTTTATTTTCAAGAATCATCCGTTCTTCCAATTTGAATTTACAACGATTATTTGGCTGCTTAAGTTCATCAAGTTTCATTTAATAAACTTTAACCAGATGAAAAATAACGTAATAGTTTAATCTTTACCTTTAAAGTTCATGATCTTTTTATGTAAAAATTCTCTTAATGACTGCTAGAACTTTAAACAATTAATCTTAATTTATTGCTTTGAATTTGGCTGTTTCGAAAAAGAGTGAACATTCCTCCAAAAGTTAAATGGTCATTTAAATCCAAAATCGGATAAATCTTCTACCGTTGGAGCCAAAAATACTACTTTGTGTTTTTACAAAGTAGAGGTGAATTCGGAAAACGCTGTAAGTCCGCCAAATGTTTTTGCACAGACCAAATCCTCCTTAAGATGGATCCATCTGTTATATTCCCATTATCGATCTTTGTACAAGTCTTGAAGCATGTTTCGGATGTGGGGATAGGAATATAAATCTTGTATAAAAGACCCAGAAAGGCAAAACAGGGAGATTTAATCGTATGAAAGAAAGTAAAGTTTTGAATCTAAATTCTAATTTGCTTTACGTTTTTAAAGGTTTCAGAAGTTACTGCCAGTTTTTGTATACGCTACAAATTTAGGATATTATATAAAGTGTAGGGGAAAATTTAATTTAGCAGCATTTTCTAATCAAAATTACATGAACTATTAGAAGTTTATTTTGTATATATGCATTAAGAATTTAAGTTATTGTTTGAGCTGTACGGGAAAATAATTTAATCTAGTAGTATTTTCTGTACAAAGATACAGTAATTATTATACGGTTGATTTGTATCACTAATATTTTAAGAGAGCATTTTGGTAGAGAAGAAAAGAATACAGTATGTTTTAACTGCAGGTGTTCACAAGAACAACTTTACAAGATCTATAATCTATAATCTAAGATCTATAGAATTGTAACCTACCTCGAAACACCGTATATATATATGTATATATATATACATACATATATATATGTATGTATATATATATATATATATACATATATATATATATATACATACATATATATATATATATATATATATATATATATATATATATATATATATATGTGTGTGTGTGTGTGTGTGTGTGTGTGTGTGTGTGTAAGGAAAATTCTCAGAGGTTTTCAAAACTTAAATCAAGGTCTAAAAATTCCCGTGTCATTTTGCATTTCAATTTATAACCCCTAACTTAAATTGACCAATAGGGCTACATATTACGCTCTCAGAGAAGGGGCCTGGCCAATTATAAACCTACATGGCCCTAGCGGACAATTTAGAAAATTTCCAAATAAAAAGGAGATACACGCTGCAGGAGACATATATTTCTAAAGATATTTCCCACAGATGTTGACCCAGGTGTTACGCGTCTTGTACATAGAACTTCATGCTAGCTGACCCTTCAGTTTTTCCTGTCCCTATGATGAAGTGGGAACCCGTCCTCCAACGGTATCTTAA
>CM063508.1:64987292-64994792 GCA_032207245.1 Pardosa pseudoannulata | reverse complement strand
GTATTATCCTTTTTCTCCTCTTTCTTTCATTTACGCGTACTTCATCGACAGGAAACCAAATTTGCCCACTAAGCTGTGTCGCTAATTTTCTAAATTACTTGCAACTTTCCTCGGTCTCGTAACAGAAGAAACAGAAGAAGTATGTAACAGCAGAAAGTCTGCTGTTACATACTTATGTTACACTAGTTTTTCAATTCAAATGAGTCTAAAAATGGAGTATTCGTTTAAATCTGTGTGTGTGCGTGTGAGAGTATAAGAAAAGATTAAAAAATGGAGGAAATTCGTCAGTATTTTAATACACTGTGTGCGGGTAAATTTCTCAGCGGAATTGTACCGGGAGCGGGCATTTTGCGCTTAAATTTAGTTATTCAGTTAAATCTCAATAGATCGAAAATTATTTTATTTTTTAACCAACTTTTCGTATTTTATATTGAAATATATAAACAAATAAACAAATACATATATATATATATATATATATATAATAAATATACATATATACATATATATATATAATATCATTTTCGCAATGATAAATAAAAAGTTAAGTTTAAATCTAAATTGATTTTTTTAATCAAACTTCCCGTTCTGTGGTTTCGCATCGACTAATGTAAAAACTAGTTTTTATTTGTCTAAATATTTCCAGAATCAATGTAGTAAACAAGAACATTCGGCTTCGTTTTCCTGTATATACCGTTATTTTTGTACTCACAAACAAACCATGTTGTTACACTAACCCGTACTAGTACGTGACCCGAGCTCAAGTATCAATCGTCAGAAAACGTACTAGTACGTGTCCCACATACAACGTGTTAAGAGCTCCGAAAATTCAGCAAGCGCTTTCAGAGAATATAAATATGAATATCATATGAAGAATGGAAATTTACACCTGAAAACATCCAAATAAAGAAATATAATAATGAACCTTAAAGTTGTCGTTATTCGAGAATTTTAAATAGTCAGAAAACAAACTTGAGAACATTACATGTTCCTCATTACGTTAAAACCAGTAACTGTACTTTGAATAATTTCTAGCAAATTTAATCCCGAACACTTGCCATTACGGAAAGCAAATAATAAGTAAAGCATTACGAAATATTTGAGAATACATCAGGAAAAATTTTCCGCATTTTAAGAGATGAGAAAGATTACAGAAAGGTTTATTATAATCCTTAGCATCTAACACTAGAGACTAAAAGTTTTTAATTCTCTAAATGACTGTTCTTTAAATAAAGGAGACAATTATGAAAATTACAAATATCTAAACTCATTAAAATCTCTAAAAGTGTTTCCATTTGAACATTAAGAATTCTCAAGAAGATTTATAAGGGTTTACAAACCCTTTTCGAGATAACATTATTACACTCAATAAATTATTCTTTTAAAATGTCTTAAAAATATTGCACTGAAATTCTTCGCATAAACTTTTAGCAATTTTAATAATGACTACATACGCATCAAAAGCTATTTCAGAGAAGAACATGTTTAATTTTCTAACACGCAAATATTTTGAAGAACGATCAATCATAAATTTTGATAGTACAGTTTGTAAATCTGGCATGTACTATAATGATGCCTATAATATGCAGCGTTAGAATGCTTTTAATGTTTTTTTATTTGATGAAATGCCCCAGGTTGAAGTAAAATTTGTAAATTGTTCAAAAAATGATAATTTTTACTAATAATAATTTAAATATATATTTAAGTTGAAGTCATTATTTTCAAATCAAAGTTAGAAATATTTTAATAGAGTTAAATCTCAATAAAAGCGTTTCTTTAAGTATCTTACGATAATTTATAAATACATATACATTATAGCATAAGCCTTATATACTTTTGAATTTAAATTTACTCTAAATCTTTAGTATTATTTAAGAATATGTTTCCATTCTTTGAGATAGCATTATTGCTTAAATATATTTTTTTAGAAAAGTATCTTAAATTTAAATTACTAAAAACTTTAAGCAATAATTATTATGCATTCTGTTAATAGCATTATTGCACTTAATATATTTTTTTAAAAATATCTTTAAATTTAAATACTAAAAATTTTTATTAAAATTTTTAGCAATTTTATGATAGTTACCTACACATTAAAAGTTATTTCAGAGAAGTTACTTCAGAGATTAGTTTAATTTTCTAACACGCAAGTAATTTGAAGAGTGATCAATCATAAATTTTAATAGTACAGTTTGTAAATCTGGCGTGTACTATAATGATGCTTATGATATGCAGCGTTTGAATGCTTACGGTGTTTTTTAATTTGATGAAATGCCCCAGGCTGAAGTACAATTTGTAAACTAAGCAATAATTTTTATTAATAATTATTGCACTTAATATATTCTTTTAAAATATCTTTAAATTTAAATACCAAAAATTTTTATTAAAATTTTTAGCAATTTTATTATAGTTATCTACACAATAAAAGTTATTTCAGAGAAGGTATTTCAGTTATTAGTTTAATTTTTCTAACACGCAAGTATTTTGAAGAGTGATCAATCATAATTTTTGATAGTACAGTTTATAAATGTGGCGTGTACTATAATGATGCCTATGATATGCAACGTTTGAATGCTTTCAATGTTTTTTTAATTTGATGAAATGCCCCAGTTTTAAGTACAATTTGTAATTTGTATAAGAAAAGATAATTTTTATTAATAATAATTTAAACATGTATTTGCGTTGAAGTCATTATTTTCAAATCAAAGTTAGAAATACTTGAATAGAGTTAAATCACTATAAAAGTGATTTCTTTAAGGGATTTTACGGTAGATTTATAAATGTTTAAATACACTTTTCGGGATAACGGCATAAACCTCAATATATTTTTCTTTTGAAGCGTATCTCAAATTTGTTACTGTGAAATCTTTAGTATAGTGATTAAGCAGTGAATGTTTCCAAATTCTTTTCGAGATAATGTTACTACACTTATGTGTGTATGTGTATATATGTTTTTCTTTTGAAGAGTATCTTAAAATTGTTACATTAAATTGCTCTTATAAACTTTAAGCAATAATTATTTACGCATCCTGTCTGAGATAGCATTATTGCACTTAATATATTCTTTTAAAATATCTTTAAATTTAAATACCAAAAATTTTTATTAAAATTTTTAGCAATTTTATGATAGTTATCTACACAATAAAAGTTATTTCAGAGAAGGTATTTCAGTTATTAGTTTAATTTTTCTAACACGCAAGTATTTTGAAGAGTGATCAATCATAATTTTTGATAGTACAGTTTATAAATGTGGCGTGTACTATAATGATGCCTATGATATGCAACGTTTGAATGTTTTTCTTTTGAAAAGTATCTTAAAATTGTTACATATAATTGCTCTTATAAACTTTAATTTGATACTCTGAAATCTTTAGTATAATGTTTAAGCCGTGAATGTTTCCAAATTCTTTTCGAGATAATGTTACTACACTTATCTGTGTATGTGTATATATGTTTTTCTTTTGAAAAGTATCTTAAAATTGTTACAATGAAATTGTTTTTATAAACTTTAAGCAATAAATATTTTCTCATCCTATCTAGATAGCATTATTGCACTTAATATATTTTTCTTTTAAAATATCTTAAAATTTAAATACTAAAAATTTACTAAAACTTTTAGCAATTTTGTACTGGTTACCCACATATTAAAAGCTATATGCAGCGTTTGAATGATTTCAATATTTTTTAATTTCACGGAATTTCTCAGGCTTATGCATAAGTTATAACTTGTATACAAAAAGATAATTTTATTAATAATAATATTAATTTGACTTGTTCTATAAGATACCTATGATATGCTGCATTTGAATGATCTCAATATTTTTTAATTTGATGAAATGCCCCAGGTATATGTACAATATTAGTATATATAATTGAGTTGAAGGCATTATTTTCAAAACAAAATTAGAAATACTTGAATAGAGTTAAACCTCTACAAAAGTGGTTTCTTTAAGTGATTTTACGGTAGATTTATAAATGTTTACATGCACTTTTCGAGATAACGGTTTAAACCTCAATATATTTTTATTTTAAAATATCTCAAATTTGTTACACTGAAATCTTTAGTGTAATGTTTAAGCAGTGAATGTTTACAAATTCTTTTCGAGATAATGTTATTAATACTTAATACGTTTTTCTTTTGAAAAGTATCTTTAAATTGTTACATTGAAATTTTTCTTATAAACTTTAAGCAATAAGTATTTAAGCATCCTATCTGAGATAGCATTATTTCATTTAATAGATTTTCTTTTAAAATATCTTAAAATTTAAATACCGAAATTTATATTAAAACTTTTAGCAATTTTATAATGGTTACCTACACATTAAAAGCTATTTCATAGAAGACCATGTTTAATTTTCTAACAGGCAAGTTTTTTGAAGTATAATCAATCATAAATCTTGGTAGTACAGTTTTTAAATTTGGCGGGTTATATAATGATGCCTATAATATGCAGCGTTTGAATGCATTCAATATTTTTTAATTTCATGTAATGCCAGAGACTTATGAACAAATAATAACTTGTATAAAAAAATATAACTTTTTTAATAATATTATTAATCTTGTGTGTTCTATAATGACATTATGGTATGCAGCATTTGAATGCCTTCAATATTTATTTAATTTTATGAAATGCCTCAGGTATATGTTCAATATTAGTATATATATATATATAATTACATTGAAGTAATTATTTCAAAGAAAAATTAGAAATACATGAATAGTGTTTAAGCCTCTACAAAAGCGGTTTCTTTAAACGATTTTACGGTAGATTTATAAATATTTGCACACCCTTTCCGAGACGACAATATAAACCTCAATATATTTTACTTTTGAAACGTATCTCAAATCTGTTACACTGTAATCTTTAGTATAATGTTTAATCAGTGAATGCTTACATATTCTTTTCAAGATAATGCTATTACACTCAATATGTTTTCGTTTGAAAATTATATTAAAATTGATACATTGAAATTCTTCTTATAAACTTTAAGCAATTAAAAATTTAGATATCCTATCTGAGATAGTATTATTGCACTTAATAAATTTTCTTTTAAAATATCTTAAAATTGAAATACCAAATATTTTTAATAAAACTTTTAGCAATTTTATCATGGTTACCTACACATTAAAAGTTATTTCAGAGAACATATTTAATTTTCTAACAAGCAAGAATTTTAAAGAGTTATCAATCATAAATCCTGATAGTACAGTTTGTAAATCTGGCGGATTCTATAATGATGCCTATAATATGTAGCGTTTGAATGCTTTCAATATTCCTTAATTTCACGGAATGCCCCAGGTTTATGCACAAGTTGTAACTTCTATAAAAAAAGATAATTTTAATAATAATAATATTAATTTGACGCGTTCTATAAGATACCTATGACATGCAGCATTTGAATGCTTTCAATATTTCGCAATTCAATGAAATGCCCCAGGTATATGTACAATATTATTATTTACACTCATGTCCATAAATTAAGGATAATTCAGAATCACACAGAAATTCAGTTCTAAAATAAAAATTTCGCCTGTAGAATTATCACACACATCTTGAAGAAGAATATGCAAATTGCAGGAAACCACCAGATGGCGCGGATTGTACGTCACAATGACGAGAGTGTATGAAAGTGGTATGTAAGGAATGGTAGCAAAGAAGTAAAATTGTTCACAAGCTCTTTAAAAGCCTTTCCGTGCAATAACAGCATAGTTATGGCACAAAGAAGCATTTGGATAATTTTTTACGTGGTAGAATTATCGGACGACTGGAATGTGGACGTACCCAGCTGGAAGTATCCGAGGAACTTGGAATCGCCCAGAGTGTCATCTCCAGGCTTTGGCAACGATTCAAACATGAAACACAGGTCGCCCCCTAGTTACTACGCCGAATGATGACCGGTATTTGGCAGTTACTGCCAAAAGAAACAGACGGAGCACAGCATCAGACCTGTCTCGTCAGTTCTCTTCAGCTACCGGTACGACAGTTTCAAGGCAGACCGTGTACAGATGATTAGGGAACATTGGTCTATATGCTCGTAGGCCTGTCAGATGTGTTCCCCTTACCGCAACTCACTGTCGCCTGCGATTATGCTGGGCTAGAGAGCATGCATTGTGGACACCGCAACAGTGGTCTTGTGTGATGTTTTCCAACGAGTCCAGGTTCAGTTTACATTCTGATTCTCGCCGGACTTTCATATGGAGAGCGCCAGGTACCCGTTACCACCAAGAGAACACCATTGAACGACACCGTTACCGTGGTGCAGGATGGCTTGTTTGGGGAGGAATTATTCTTGGTTCCAGAACTGACCTGCATGTTCAGAATGTAACGATGACAGGCCACATCTATCGGGATGTCATTCTGGAACAACATGTACGTTTGTTTCGGGGCGCCGTGGGTCCTGAATTTCAGTATATGGATTACAACGCCAGACCTCGATGTGCAAACATTGTAGACGAATGCCTTCAATCGGAGGATATCACCCGTATGGATTGGCCAGCATACTCACCGGACTTGAATCCAATAGAGCATGTGTGGGACATGCTTGGCCGACAAATTGTAGCCAGTCAACCCCCTCCGAACTGTCTATCGGAACTTGCGGAGGGCATTGCTTGATGAGTGGTGTAATTTTCCCCAAGATCAGATTGATAATCTGATACTCAGCATGCGTAGGCGTTGTAACGCATGTATTGCATCGTCCGGGAGACATACTCCGTATTAACCATCATACTAACCATGTTATACTGTTTTCTGTAAATAGGTTCTTTTTTGAAATTTGCTCCAGGGAGTAAAAATCGCAATTTTTATTAATTATGTCAAACATATAGCATCTTTTTTGCTCTTTACCTTTTGTTTAATAAATAGACTTTACAAATAAGTCAAATTTGTTTTGCTTTTGTCTCTTTCATTGCCTGAACTTCATTATCCTTAATTTATGGACATTAGTGTATAATTGCATTGAAATCATTATTTTCAAATAGAAATTAGAAATACTGGAATAGAGTTAAGCTTCTACAAAACCGGTTTCTTTAAGTTATTTTACGGTAGATTTATAAATGTTTATATGCATTTTTCTAGATAACGGTATAAACCTCAATATATTTTTCTTTTAAAGTATCTCAAATTTGTTACACTGAAATCTTTAGTCTAATGCTTAAGCAATGAATGTTTACAAATTCTTTTCAAGATAATGTTATTACACTTAATATGTTTTCTTACGAAAAGTATCCTAAAATTGTTACATTGAAATTATTCTTATAATCTTTAAGCAATTAAGTATTTAGGCATCCTGAGATAACATTAATGCACTCAATATGTATTTCTTTTAAAATATCTTAAAATTATTATACCGAAATTTTTCATTAAAACTTTTAGCAATTTTAATAATGGTTACCTACACATTAAAAGCTACTGTAGAGAATCACGTGTTAAATTTCCTAACTCGCAAGTATTTTGAAGAGTGATCAATCATAAATCTTAATAGTACAGATTGTAAATCTGA
>CM063508.1:64977292-64982292 GCA_032207245.1 Pardosa pseudoannulata | reverse complement strand
TAATTTTTCATTTCAAGACAAACGGCCTGCATTCGGAAATTCCTTAATTTATCACATACGTTTCTAGAGACTGATTTTCAATGCTTCCTCGGATCTAACGACATAATTATATTTTAAATTGATAATTAAGTACTATAAAGGAAATTTGCAAAAGATTCTTTGTACCTATTGAAAAGATACAAAAATCCGCTTATACATTTTTTTCTATGATAGGTAATACATTGAATCAGTTAAATTATAATTATCATGCTTCCTTTTGATGAAAGCTCATTTATAATTCAAATAAAATCAGATGGAAATAACAGAAATATAAGCTTTCTGCTTCGTTGTACAAAATAAAAGAAGCATTGTAATTACGATAACTATCATAACTTAGACATGTTACAAAAAAGTAGACCTTAGATCTCTAAACCAGTCATAGCTTATATTTCAACGGAAATATATATTTTAACATTGCCTGACTGGATTTTGACTAGTTTTTTTACGTCTGTAAGTACGTACATGTAAACTAAATATAACTTTTGATAAATTCTAAAATAGTTTTTAATACATTTTTCTTGCGGTCTGTACGTACGTATCTTTCATATCTCAGAAGCCATTAGACATAAAGGATCAAGAATTCGTATGTGGGAGTTTTATAACGTTTATACCCTTTTGATTGCAATCGGCACTATATGTAACAAATGTCAATACAAGCAATATTAATGCTGTGAGGCATAATTCAAAATTGATTAGCCCTAGAAGGTCGAAGTTTTGAATTTAGGACCTTTACTTCAGTTGTTCTCCTTCTCTTTTGATTGCAATCAGCACTATATATAACAGGGGTGGCTAAGCTCCTCCCCCAACCTTCTCGAGAAAAATTTGAAATTTTTCGACAGCGGCAATTAATTACGTATTTAAAAGGTATGCAAAAAAGGTGTTAATTTTTTTTACAGAAATTATATTTAATGAATGTCATTTGGAAGTTCTTCCTTTAATTTTTCAAGGAATTCTTTTAATTGTCGATGATTTTTTGCAATGGTGCGAATGTAATTTACAATGTGTTACACTGTTTTCATAATATCAGGATATTTTAAATATTCTGTAACTAGATGTTCTCGGTAAATTAAGCAGTGAATCGGAATGAATTGTGGTATTTAAAGAATCATCTCTTAACCCTTTAAAGGTCATCTACATAAACTCTTTAGAATTTAATGAAATTAGTTTATAAATATTACCTATGAACCTTATAAATGTAAATTTTATTAAAACTTTTCTTTACAACCCTTAGAGGGGTTTTTGTTAGATTATACTGTAAGGGGGATTTAGGGGGTAACTGACAAATCCATCCCGTTGAACAGTGTCAACATAATACTTTTTAAGATTTTAACTATATTGGAAGAACAATGAATGGGTGTTCTTAAAAGGTAAAATAAATATTTTAACAATTTATAAGCGTTGTTTGAATAGATATTTTTATTTGGGGCCATAAGTGAAAAGAATCGAGTTACTAACTTTCTAGGTACAGCAAATTTAAATATATGTATTTCAAAAGAAAAAATAAATTGAATGTAGTACTATCATTTATTGTAAGTTTTAAATGTCGGAAATATAAAAAATAAGAAATAAATAAAAATAAAAAAAAGTTTAACAGAAGGTTTTGCTGCAAAACCACTGTCCGCTAAAGGGTTAAAAGGACAGTAAGACCGATTTTTTATCCAGCAGTGCCGGAGCTGAATCACTTGTAATATTTTTTTTTCAATATAATAGCTGCTACCATATTACGGTCGACATATGTCATTGGTGACTTCTACGTCATAATGATGTCATAGAGGGAAATTTTTGGTACCAAATTCCCCTCTTTGTCGATTTCTGACGTCATTATGACACAGAAGTCACCAGTGACATATGTCGACTGTAATATGGTAGCAGCCAATAACTCAAAAATGAAAAGGGAACTCGTACATTTATTGAGAGTTACCAATAATCCTTCAAAGAGCCGCACGTGGCTCGCGAGCCGAAGTTTGGTCAGCCTTGATATATAACAAGTTTCAACAAAAAGTACATTAATGATGTAAGGTATTATTCAAAATTGATTAGCCAAATGAGGTTCAAATTTTATTTTTAAAGCCCTTACAACTTTCTCTTTTGATTGCAATCTGCCCTATATATAACAAATTTCAATATATTGTGTATTAATACTGTAGAACATAACTCATAATTGATTAACCATAGTGTTGATCTTTATCCCCACTTGGAATAAATCCAAATTCTAAGTAGTATTATGTGAAGTTTTTCTTAATTTCCAATTATTTTAGAGGAACTTTTTAGATACGAGATCTCACAATATTTTTGGTGGGTTCTTATAATATTAAAAAACGGAAAAAAGATAACTAAAATACAAATTTAAGCTAACCTTAGACATGGTTATCCCATTATGAATTTAAGTAGCAGAATTCTACTTTGGTTTAACTACAAATAAAGAATAAATGTGAATAACACAAACTTAAAATTACTTTCTTTTCAAAATACACACCTAACAGCCGTTACATTATGACCACCCAATTAATAACATGTAAGACGACCTTTTGCGTAAAAGTGACCAGTGATAATCCTTCAGCATCGCAAAAGTATTTTGTTTAATCCAAGAACTCCGAGTTAACTAATTCTTAACAAAGATTTAAGAAAATTTTAGTAATGTTTTTTACTCTTATATGCAATTTTTGGGGCTTTCATTTTTAGGGTTTCTGTAAAAATGATTACTGTGCTGATATATTTATTTGGATCAATTCCATTGTTTCCGAAATAAATATATACGAACATAAATTTGATCATTCTTTCCCAATATGTAATTCTAGAATGGGTTCTAAAAGGAAGGAAATTCTTTTTTTAATTCTTAATACTTTCCTAATTTTTCATATTTGTGATGAAGTAGTATTTCACGCTGTACTCACCACCCCTAAGTTTTTAAAAAATATGTCTAAAAGATAGTTAGTTTTACTTTTATATGTATGAAATCAGTTATTAATGTGTATTTAAATAAAATATAATTTAATAATATAGTAAAATAATAGGTAGTATAATATATATATACATATATATATATATATATATATATATATATATATATATATATATATATATATATATATATATATATATATATATATATATATATATATATATGTCGTGGTCCAGCAACAACACTAGTGAAATATATAAATCAGTCCACTCTCAAGTAATTCTTCTCTTTATTAATCCATTTCACACGCTACTACTCAACAATGGCGTCTCATATTGGCACCCAACTGCTAACAAAGGCAGTTTTCACTGCTTCGAGGAGCCACGTCTGACCGTGGACAGTGCATCCTGCTCTCTCTCTGCACATATCACTGCGCGCAAGCCGTATTTATGTGACTAATAACGCGAGGCGAGTTACTCCCATTAAAATAATCCCTAATTAATATCTCTTAAATTACTCTCTATTTTAGATCCTGACAAATTTTCATTAATACATTTTATTTATACACTCAAGTTCAAATATATTTTTTATTGTAGCGGATGATACTTCGTGTTAAAACAGTTTTTTTAAATATTAATTAATTAATTAAATTTAATTAATTAATTTCCATCAGTCAATGTGGACTGTGGCAATAATGGTGCTCACTGTGCAATTCTCCGCCAAACGCAGCTAACGTACTACTAAACGAAGAATGCAGCCATTAATACTATTATGCCCATCAACAGTACATAAGATGCAAGCTAGAACTGTAGAGTATGCAGTTATATATCAAGGATGAAAACTCTTCGCTGCAGGTCAAGCACATGTCGCCTTGAGTCGTGTGAAATCAATGGACGATTAATTGAAGAAAAGAGCTGCTTGAAATTCCCTGGAAAGTTTCCTTGCAATAACGAAGAATTACAAGAGATGGATAGAATGAGAAATTATAGGCCAACGTCAGCTTCATAAATTAGAAAGGAAAAAAATAGAAAGCGAATAAATAGTAACAAACAAAAATTATATTCCAACACCATATATAGAAAGGAAAATGGAAAATTGCAAGGAAATTAGCTTTGTATTTTGCCAGTTAATATACATATGTATATACATATTTATATTAATTGTAATTATTTAAAAAAAGTACTCAGGATTTAAATTGTAGATTAATTTAAAAGATAATTAGGATTCTTTACTAGAGTGAATAGCAGTTAGCCGCATAAATACTAAGCTCAGTTATAGAGCAAGAGCAGTGTGCACATTCCGCAGCCATTGTTACAGAGGCAGCTAAGCCTGTCTTTTTTAAAAGTTAGGCGCAATGCGCGACGCCATTGAAGATTATTAACCTCTGACTGCGTCAATATTAGAAACCGAAATCGCTTTAAAAAAAAACATTTTTTTATTGCCTATTTGAAATCTATATATATAAATTGAAAAATGCATGTTTTCTTTCAGGAAATATTTTATATAGATTTTATATTATATAATAATAAAAAATATATATATAAATTAATTTCAGATGATTTCACCAAAATAATTCTTTTAAATTAAATTTAATTAATTATAGTTATTTTCTATTAATATTAAATATAAATAAAAAAATATACAAAATATTAAGAATATATAAAATATAAAAATATCTTAAAAATATTTAGTGTAATATTTAAGCATTCAAAAAGTAATTTACTTTTGCACCAGATTCGTTTTCTTTGCAATTTTTTTTGCCATTACTTTTTTAAAGCATAATATTCGAGGTTCTCTTTATTATGGCGTTATATGTGACTTGGAAAATAAAACTATCGATACCAAAGAGTTAAGTAAAAACTATCCAGGACAAATTTTTATTTGTTTCCGAATATGTTTCGATACTTTTAACAATTTCAAACAAAATTCCTAAAGTTTTATAGTTTGTCTTTTTTTGCTTTTTGTAAATACATACATTCACAATTATGATCTAAGAATAAAATTTTAATATAATATATTGTTTTCAGAGCGTATTCCTATCAATTTTGCACCACTGTAA
>CM063508.1:64942292-64967292 GCA_032207245.1 Pardosa pseudoannulata | reverse complement strand
ACACACAGTAGAAGAAACATGAAATTAAGCAATTTTTGATATTGCAGTTTATCGGCATTATTAATCATCTGTCATTTAACACATGGTGTGCGGGTACATTTCGCAGCGTTTGCGTGCTAAAACTGCACTATAACAGGATTGATTTCATTGTTTAATTTCAAAATATATCGAAATGAATCTCTTCTGTGATCGGAAAAATGGGTATAGGAACATACTGTGAAAATACACTATAGTATTTCTGTAGTCTCTCTGGAAGTCTCATTTACGTAATCAGCTCTGTGTATAATTAAATACTTTTTTCTGCTTTATGTTGAACTGAATCAAATAAGGTGTGGAGGTTCAATGTTTTTAATTGGAGAAATCTATTTGCATAGTCCTTAACACATTGTGTGAGGATACATTTCGCAGCGGAATTGTACCGGGAGCGGCCGTTTTGTGCTTAAATTTAGTTACTCAGTTAAATCTCAATAGATCGATAATTATTTAACGTTTTAACCAACTTTTCGTATTTTATACTGAAATATATAAACAGTATATATAAATAGAAATATATAAATAACAACCATAAGATTTTTGTAAACAAAAAATATGTTTTTAGTGGATAAATTTATAATGGTATCATAAATATGAAAAATCATATAGAAATATTAGTATATAATTTTAATTTTTTCTCATTCTGTGGTTCATCATCGACTGATGTAAAAACTAGTTTTTATTTGTCTAATTTTTTCCAGAATCTATGTAGTACACAAGTATATTCGGCTTCGTTTTAATGCATATACCATTATTTTTGTACCCACAAACAAACCATATTGTTACACTAACCCGTTCTAGTGCGTAACCCCCGCTCAAGTATCAATCGTTAGAAAACGTACTAGTACGTGTCGCGCATGCAGTGTGTTAAATACTATAGAACGTCATTTATAAGAACTACCTTCGTGATAACAGATTGACAGTGACTTCTTACTTACAGCGTTTGTCATTTCGGCAACTGTCTAAGTTATACATTTCTTTTTCCTGATGTTATCTAAACCCTATGGGAAATTATGTTTGATTCATCTCCGTTATACGTTTTTCAGTTATACTCCTCTGTCCCTTGTAGATGTTTTTTGGAGTTAAATAAGGCATTTTCCTCAAACTAAAAAAAGTGCTTTCATCAAACAAACTAAGTACTTTCAGGATTTTACAGGTTCTGTCAGTTATCCATGATCTTTTCTTATATCTAATTACTGAAAATAACTAAACTAAAAATGAGAGATTTACAATTGTTTTTAAGAAATAAAAAACTAAAGGAAGACAATTACAATTTCATCTTTTGCGTTGTTTTATTTTTATGTTTGTTAACGATATATATATTGAAATATGTATGTAAAAAGATGTTTACATTTTTAACGATAGTGTATCATATATTTCTTAGCTTTAGTATATAATTTTATAATATTCGGTGCCATGTTGAACACGATATTCATATGGTTGATATCCTTACTGTAGCTTCAACTTTATTTGATGAACTTAATCTGTAAAAAAGGAAATATCTGTCTTGTACGATTCTCAGCTATACGAATTTCAGTTATACTCCTCTGTTACATGTAGGTGATTATTGAGATTAAGAAATGCTTCAAACTTAGACGACTACAGTTTAGACAAACGAACTAAGTATCAAGAATTTGCAGATTCTGTCAGTTTTGGATAAACATTTCTTGCCTCTTATTACTCAGAATAAATAAATTAAAAATGAGAGACATAAAAATGGTTTTTAAGAAGTAAAAACTATACGAAGATAATTTCAATTTTTATCTTTTGTGATATTTTTATGCTTTTTAACAATATACATATGCTTAAGTATGTTTGTGTAAAAAGTTCTTTATACTTTTAGCGACAGTGTATCATATTTTTCATAGATTTAACATACAGCTTTAAAACAGTATGTGGCAATTTAACACATTATATTCATATGGCTCGAAGATCTTGTGCATGATTCAGTACTTTACTAACTATTTTTCATGTCTATCTACCTATCCATTCATGTAATCTGTATATCAGTCAGTTTACCAACTTATATGTCTATCAGTCTATCTGTTTGGAGTGTTATGAAAAACTTGGATTCACCAAAGTCTTTTCAATTATTTATTTAAACAACCAAACACTGACATAGAAGAAAATGGGTATAAAATCTCAGTTGAATAACACATAGAAGGAAGGAGGATATAAACCCGCACTGGTTCAAAATTGAAACATCAAAACGTTAGGGCTTACGGCGCACACACTCTCTTGAAATCTGGAGCTCAACTGCAATAGAATATTCTTGGTTACATGACCACTCGGGCTATGGGTTAGTTCAGCATGTGCAAAGCTGGTCTGAACACGATCTATCACCTATCTATACATCCGTTCCTATATCCAATCATTTACCTACTTATGCAATTGTCTAGCTATACATTCCAACAAACAGTTTTAATGTGCATCTATCTGTATACACATATCTATATCATCTATCTATCAATCCATCTATTCATTTGTTTCTTTTATCTACTTATTTATGTAATCTATTTATTTATATATTTATCCATTGTCGAAGTGAAAATAAGTAAAAGATGTGAAAATAAGTAAGACTCTGGCTCTCGATACCAGAGACTAAGAGTTAAAATCTCGCTGCTGGCTAGCCTCCTGGAATAGGCTTGATGCGATAGGTTCCTGTCTAATTAACCTTCTTGTAGTGAAATATTTACTTTAGTTATTTAAACGAAACCAATTTATATATCTTCAAATATATTGATTTTTGTGCCTAATAATCCCACCCATCCCACCAGAGGCTACGAGTTAAAATCTCGTTGCTGGCTAGCCTCCTGGAATAGGCTTGATGCTATAGGTTCCTGTCTAATTAACCTTCTTGTAATGAAATATTTACTTTAGTTATTTAAACCAAACCAATCTATATATCTTCAAATATATTGATTTTTGTGCCTAATAATCCCACCCATCCCACCAGAGGCTACGAGTTAAAATCTCGTTGCTGGCTAGCCTCCTGGAATAGGCTTGATGCGATAGGTTCCTGTCTAATTAACCTTCTTGTAGTGAAATATTTACTTTAGTTATTTAAACGAAACCAATCTATATATCTTCAAATATATTGATTTTTGTGCCTAATAATCCCACCCATCCCATCCAGTTCTCAAAGATAATATAGACCACTTGCGACAAATTACTGAAGTTATCAAAAAAGACATATAATGATACTAATATTTCATCCCGATAAAACACGAAAAGTGCAATGACCCGGCTTCTGTTTGGCAACATTCTGCGGTCGATTTCGAAGGTCGAAGAAAGGCGAGGACGAGACAGCACACGTGACCTTCCTCACGCAGTGTCTAAGTGTGACCACCTACGCGAAATTTCTCACGAACAGTGAGTGTCACGAGAATAACCTGTTTCCGATTTGCATGTGACAACAGACGCCGGTAACGCAACGACCTGCTAACTTAGCTGCTGTCACATTAACAGGTCTTTTTTTTCTCTTTTTTTACTTTTAATTGATCTTCTAGAAGAAATCAGGTAAAGAAGGAATGCACTGAATATTAACTGTAAGTGATCTAGAGCAGGGTTTTAAACTTGTAGGGGATCGAGAGCCACATTCCAAAACTTATGCATGATTGCAAGCCTCACTTTCATAATTAGACAATTTTTATAAAATTTTGTAAGTAGGGCAGAGAAAACAACATTAAATAATATGCCTCGTTTAATTCAAAGAAAAGTTTTAGCATTTCAATTGCTTAAAAAAGTTGAAAAATCTCTCTTATAAAATACATTTCTGGTGTCTCATGACTAATTCTGCATTTTAAATTTAACAATAGAGAAGTACATCAAAAGGTATAAAATCAAAAGAAATTTTTTTTTAAGTTTAAGCAAACTAACTTAAGGTTTTGTAAAAAATATCATTAACGCTAAACATACCATAACCAGTAATATATATGTAAAAAATCCGATGGGTAACGAATTAAAAATTCTTATTCTTTGTGTTTGTAAAACATAAAAATTGACAGTATACAATTTTATTTAGTTATAATAAATTTTAATTGTTTATATACTTTCCAATATCCATATTTCATACATTCAATCAGGAAACATGAAGTCAGATCATTTAGCCGGCTAAGGTAGAAATATGCATGTATTAAGTGTTGGTATGCTTAGTGTTAAAACAAAGAGCAATTATAAATATATATATAAATACATATATACAAAGAGCAAGAAAAAATAGAATTTCAAAGATAATCAGTCAACAGTCACAGTTTACTTAAGCTAATATGTAAAAATTACAAACACAAAACCTAAAGACAAACAATAATTTAAACTGAATTAAAACTAAAAGAAAAAGGATATTTTAGAGCGAGGGGATGGTCAGCTATATCCAAGGCCGTAAGCGGTTAAGGAGGGGATTTAAGGGACCGGTCAGTCCCCTAAATTCTAAAAGACCGTTTCGTGGAAAGAAAATTGACTGCGGGTGTGAGTTTTGTCATCTGCCAAACTCTGCATAGACAATAGAGTTTTCAAAGAGAGACCGCTCCGACCATAAATGTCTTGCAGTGCCTCAGGCTTTTATCTACCCCACACCCTCTCCCCTAGGGTCATTCGTCTCAAGATCATGTTTTGTAATCTATTGTATATCGTCTTCCAGTCTGGGGTGCTCCATGGTGAGTATTTTGAGACAGATTCTATCTTCTAAAATAGCCCCAACTTATTAAGTTAGATTAGATTTTTGGTATATAGCTAAATGAGAGAGAAATTTAGATGAATAGATGTAAAAACAGTTTTTTAAGGTTAATTTTACTATTAAATTCATTATGCAGATTTTCATTACATTTATTCATTATATCAATTTTTTTCTTTCTTTTAATTTAAAACCACATTGTGTTATGATACTCATTAGGAGCATACAAACATAAGAAAACCTGTAGTTTTACTGAAGTATCATTCACAAAAAACAGTCTTTCCCCTTGGTACCCCTCCGAAAATAATTTCTGGCTACGGCTTTTTTCTATATCTACCAATAAACGGGTATCCACCTGACTATTGTTGTTAGCCACAGTCTATTATGATATTCAAAGATTCAACGCTTACCATTACAATGATTGCTGAGCAAGTCAATTGATATATGAATGAAGATGAGTTACTATTAACTATTATATAATTTCATTCACCATTTCATGCCCTGAAAAATATTCGTCTTAAGAACGATTAAATAATATCATAGTCCTCTTAATTTTTTTTTCCCAAACTGCTATCACTGACCTCAAAATTAGTATCTCAGTCCGCTAGTTGAAACCCCTGATATCGAGAATGTAATAACGAATTACGTGTAAACTCTGATAAAATTTTATGAAAGAAATTCTCTCCAGTCCCTTCTGTTAATTTTAGTTTATCCTACTTTCTTAGAGAGCAATATAGCTCTTTTCGTTTGTACATAAAACAAATACATTAAAAAATAGATATCAGACCATTGTTCTAGCAGTTTTCCTCTTGCAGTTCAGACAGAAATGTAAAATACCGTCCCTACCCCCACGGTAACAAATATGGTTAAAAATATATATTTAGGTATAAATTTAGAAATATAAATTTAGGAAATATACATATACATTTAAATTTGAGAAATTCCTCTTTCTCTGTTCTACACTTTTTGGCAAATAAAGTTAAAATTCATCAGGCAGTTATTGAAGCTAAATTAAGGCTATATTAAGGCTAAAATTAATCTAAATTAGCTCTAAAACTATATAAAACCGACATTGACACTCTTTCAAGTGCGTTTATATTCCCTGATTTTCACATAGTCAACATTTCTTCCAAATCTTTTACAGTGTTTAATTAATACATTTTCAAGGTAAATTTTAAATCATATGTTTGGTACAAAAATTAAAATAATTCTTGTGTATACTCATTAAATCAAATCTAAGTTTAAGCATCAATCAATTTGTATATTGTAAAAATATACTGGTGACGTTCGACATTTCAGTTTAATCAGATCAAAGGTATATAAATATTCTCGGCTTTATAGTGGGTTTATAAGTGATTTAAAACTATATTTTGTAAAATATTTTTATACAAACTTTTCTAATAATACTGATGTCGACACGGACAGGGGCCTGGTTTATTCGGAGTTATAAGCCACCTCTCTTTAACCAGCAACGGTATAAAGACGTCTAACCAGTAAGAGGTGCAGTCTAATTGAGTTTTCTATTTAAAACAGAAACATCTAGTAAAGCAACAACTTTTACTCTAACAGAATTACCTATACATTATTAGCGTTCACAAATGCGTAGCATTAGGTGTAATAAGTTTGAAAAGATGAAAAGATAGTTCTCTTGAACTTTTGAAAACCCTGGAGCAGCATATTTTACATCTCTATAGATTACTCATAAGTCCTTTACTGCGTTGTACGACTAAACAATTTTTCTGTCAGTCTGTTTATCTACAAGTCTCCTCTCTTGAGTTCTCCCTCCTCCGCAATCTCCATTTTCCAATGCTTCGTGAGTCATTTATACTCAGCGTTTCTCCTCTAGGAAATTCTTTATTTTTCTACACACTTTCCAAAGTACTCTCAAACTTCCCTTTACCTTCAAGCGAAGTGTTTTTTATCTGCGTTGATAACGCTCCCTGATGGGAAATGTTTGCAAACTGTTTCAGGCACGATAGGATGAATAACAGAACAACTGGATTTATACTCTTTGCTTTAAGGAGTCAGAAAAATATGACTTTGTTAGAGAACAACGGTGATTACTTCAACATACTACAGAGTTTGTATTTTTCTCATTAACTTTTAATTTGTTAATCAAAGATTAACTGAATGCATTTATTTAAAAATGACAATTTGTGGAAATATTAAATTTGTTTTGCTGTTAGATCGAAAGTAAACGAAATAAAACGAATTTTATTTACTTATAACTAGAGAATAATAAACTATCCTATAATGCATTGTGCATTCACAGTTTGACAAATTTTTGTAGTACATTAATTGAGAATAATTACTAATATTAATAATTACTAATGTTTTCTAAAATATTAAAACGTCGAATAAAACTCGAATTTTTAAAATTATTTTTTACAAAGATAATTTTATGAACTTTGAGGTATTAAATATATAACAACGCTATCGTGACTATATATTTGATCAAAAAACTTGAGTTCACGTGTTTTGTCTATTTAATTATTATAAATAATATTGAATCCTAAACACAATTAAGTTTTTAAAACATGTAACAGTAATAATTTAGAAATTACACTCTACACTGTGTGTACTTACTTAAAGATATTTTGTAAAATAAACTATATGAGAAACAAAACTGGCATTTTATTGTATAAAATTTAGATATCAATATAGAACCTTTTGTAAAAAAGGATTATTAGAAATCGTAAATTGTACGACTTATTGAAAAAATAATTGTTCCCTAATTATTTGTTGAACTCTTTTTCACTGTACTGGTATTCCAGAGTGTTAATAAAATATTTTAACAAAACCATGTTAATAGCAAAAAGTTTAATTACAAGTCCAAAATAAGTTTTAAAAGTTTTGCAAAAGAATGAGGATTATGCACTACCACGTGATGCTTTTTTCTCTTGCTCGCTGTCCCATATAAAAGTGTGAATAGTAAACGTTTGGTCTAATTTCCTATTCTATTTTCTTACCTTAATAATTTACATTGCACATAAGTTGAAATGGCTTCTTCCAATTTTGACTATATATTTTCTTCTTATTGTTAAATATAATGTTAAATATGCTTATTGCTAAGTTAATAGGTAATGAGGTAAAGGAGATTGCATACAACCATAAGAATTTTTATAAAGTATTTTGAACTGTTTCTTCTGACAATTTTTAAATTCAGTTTTCTCAAGACTGAATTTTTATTGCTTCCATGCACAATTTGTCTCTCTTAGATTAACATAATATCCAAAAAAGAATAGTACTTGTGTAAAGTGCTTAAAAATAATATACGGACTATTATAAACCGGCTGAAAATATTTTGAAAAATTTAAATAATTATATATGAATACATCAAAAGTATTTCACTTTAATATCTCTTTAAACACGTCCTCTCTCACATTCTAATTCTTTAAAATCTATTTTCCCAGCCACAAAATGTCTTAATCCTCGACTTATAATTCCTCCAACACATTTCCCAAAGCTTTCTGTGCAATAGATGTGAATGTTCTGTCCATCCCACACATTTTCCAGTTGTCGCATATAAGTGGCTCAGTTTTTTCCCTGATCTAACAAATAATTTAGCTCAATACGTTTATTGCCCTTGGCAAAATTCTATCTGTCTCGCTCTGAGATACACCTCTTTTCCAGAAAAGTGTGTTTCGTATCATTTTCTTGCCTGTTTTTGACTGGTAAAGATGTCTTCTTAGCAGCTTCTTAAAAAAATTTAAGTTGTTCTCAAAATTGTGCTTCTCTTCAATGTGGTCCGTCTTTATTACTGTTATCTTATTAGGCTTCTCTTAAATGTGGTCCGACTTTATTACTGTTATCTTATTAGGCTTCTCTTTGCCCAGTAGCCTGGGCAAGTAAAAAGAGTAAGGGCTACATAAATATTATTACTGGCATTTTTTATTTTGCTGAATTTTATATATATATATATATATATATATATATATATATATATATATATATATATATATATATATATATATATATATATATATATATATATATATATATATATATATATATATATATATATATATATATATATATATATATATATATATATATATATATATATATATATATATATATATATATATATATATATATATATACATATATATATATACATATACATATATACATATACATATATATATATACATATATATATATATATATATACATATATATATATATATATATATATATATATATATAATACATATATATATATATATATATATATATATATATATATATATATATATATATGTGTGTGTGTGTGTGTGTGTGTGTGTGTGTGTGTATGCGTACATAAAAATGTTTTGACTTCTGCGAACCCTCATAAAATTTTTGTAGAAAAGAATATTATGTTACTAATGTTTATCGTCAGTTTATTACAAATTTTTATTCAATATATGTAATAAGTTCGGTTCAAAATAATGCATTTGTGAATTTAGTGTTGCACACAACTACAAAATATTTTATTAAGAAAAATATGTGGTACTTTATTATAAATATTAACTTTATAAATATTCAGAAGTTTTTTAGAAAACATTGAAGGATAGAACATGTTTGCTTAATAAGTATTACAAAAATCATGTTTATGAAACTCACATTTAAAATATATTAGTTTCGTAAATACAAATATTGCCCCTCATTTTCGTCATTCAAAATTACATGACCCCTTAAACCGAGTTTACTTTCCCGAATAAGCTTTAAATTGGATTATTATAAATTAGACAAAACAATTAAAACGTATACTGAAATACATGAAATAAAATTTTTGAGAGATACCGCAGTACACTTAAGCATCCATTTTAATTACTTCCAGCAATCAACACTGCACGAAAAATATTCAGTAACATTAAACGAGTGCAATTGAACAAGGACCCGTTAGAAATAACAGCATTCTCCTAAGACCCAGTCCCCCTAGCTCCCGATGTCTTAATTATCGGTATAAACGATATCGAGGGAAAAGTCGGAGTTTATCTTATGAAAGTGACTTCCTCATTACCATGCATAATTAATTATCGCTCCCCTTGCCTTCCGTAGAAAATCAATTAGCCGTCTCTGTAATGAATTTGTCAAGACCAATATTTGCCCCTCAGGATATTTGAGTGAAAGTGATTATCATTTGGTCGTGGAAGAACGTCAAAACTTAGACAAAATAGAGCTCCAGTAGTTGAGGAAATTATTTTTTTTATAACACATAGTCTTAATAACTCAAGTAACTATCGAGAGTGTAAAACTTTAGAAACATAGGGAAGCCTATAATGAAGTATATTAAGAAAAAAAATTTCTTTGTTTCGGTAGAATTTAATTATGAGATTTTTGGACAGTTTCGTATTAACAGTTTTCAAAAAGTCTTATCTTACAACTACAATAAATAGTTTTAAATGTAAACTTATCATTCTACAAAGTATAAACTTAATATACACTCTAAAGAATAATAAGTTCAATATAAATTTATCATACAAATTTTATCTGGGTTCTAGAAAACTCAGCTCCAGTAGTTGAGGAAATTATTCTTTCTATAACACATAGTCTTAATAACTCAAGTAACTATCGAGAACGTAAAACTTTAGAAGCATAGAGAACCCTAAATTAAAGTATATTAAGAAAAAAAATTTCTTTGTTTCGGTAGAATTTAATTATGAGATTTTTGGACAGTTTCGTATTAACAGTTTTCTAAAAGTCTTTTCTTGCAACTGCAATAAAGATTTTTAAATATAAACTTATCATTCTACAAAGTATAAACTTAATATACACTCTAAAGAATAATAAGCTTAATATAAATTTATCATACAAATTTTATCTGGGTTCTAGAAAACTCAGCTCCAGTAGTTGATGAAATTTTTTTTCTATAACGCATAGTCTTAATAGCTCCAGCAACTATCAAGAACGTAAAAGTTTAGAAACATAGGGAACCCTAAAATGAAGTGTATTAAGAAAAAATTGTTCTTAGCTTCAGTAGAATTTAGTTATGAAATTTTTGGACAGTTTCATTTTAACAGTTTTCAAAAAGTCTTGTCTTACATCTTCAAAAAGATTTTTAAATATAAACTTATCATTCTATAAAGTATAAACTTAATATGCACTCTTAAAAACAATAAGCTCAATATAAATTGTTCTTACAAGTTTTATCTGGTTTATAGATAACTCAGTTCCAGTAGTTGAGGAAATTATTTTTTATAACACATAGTCTTAATAACTCAAGCAACTATCGAGTGCGTAAAACTTTAGAAACATAGGGAACCCTAAAATAAAGTGTATTAAGAAAAAAAATTTCTTATCTTCAGTAGAATTTAGTTATGAAATTTTTGGACAGTTTCATTTTAACAGTTTTCAAAAAGGCTTTTCTTGCAATTGCAATAAAGATTTTTAAATATAAACTTATCATTCCACAAAGTATAAACTTTATTCACTCTAGAGAATAAGCTCAATATAAATTTTTCATAGAAATTTTATCTGGGCTCTAGGTAACTCAGCTCTAGAAGTTGAGTAAATTGTTTTTGCTATAACACATAGTCTTAATAACTCAAGCAACTATCGAGAACGTAAAGCTTTAGAAACATAGGGAACCCTAAAATGAAGTATATCAAGAAAAAACCTTCTTAGTTTCGGTAGAATTAACTATGAGATTTTTTAACAGTTTCATTTTAACAGTTTTCAAAAAGTCTTTTCTTACAACTTCAATAAAGATTTTTAAATATAAACTTATCATTCTAGAAAGTATAAACTTAACATGCACTCTAAAAAATAATAAGGTCAATATAAACTGTTCATACAATTTTTATCTGGGTTCTAGATAAATCAGCTCCAGTAGTTGAAGAAATTATCACATAGTCTTAATAATTCAAACAATTATCGAGAGCGTAAAACTTTAGAAACATAGGGAACCCTACAATAAAGTGTATTAAGAAAAAAATTTTCTTAGTTTCGGTAGAATTTAGTTATGAAATTTTTGGACAGTTTTCAAAAAGTCTTTTCTTACAACTTCAATAAAGATTTTTAAATATAAACTTATCATTCTACAAAGTATAAACTTAATGTGCACTCTAAAGAATAATAATCTCAATATAAACTGTTCCTATACATTTTATCTGGGTTCAAGGTAACTCAGCTCCAGTAGTTGAAAATTATTTTTTATAGAACATAGTCTTAATAACTCAAGCAACTATCCATAACTTAAAACTTTAGAGATGTAGGGAAACCTAAAATGAAGTGCATTAAAAAAATTTTTTTAGCTTCGGTAGAATTTAATTATGAGATTTTTAATCAGTTTTATTTTAAGTTTTCAAAAAGTCTTATCTTACAACTACAATAAATAGTTTTAAATGTAAACTTATCATTCTATAAAGTATAAACTTAATATGCACTCTTAAAAACAATAAGCTCAATATAAATTGTTCTTACAAGTTTTATCTGGTTTATAGATAACTCAGTTCCAGTAGTTGAGGAAATTATTTTTTATAAAACATAGTCTTAATAACTCAAGCAACTATCCATAACTTAAAACTTTAGAGATGTAGGGAAACCTAAAATGAAGTGTATTAAGAACATGTTTTTCGTAGCTTCAGTAGAATTTAATTATAAAAATTTTTGACAGTTTTGTTTTAACTGTTTTCAAAAAATCTTTTCTTACAACTGCAATAAACAACTTAAATAAATATAAAGTTATCATTCTACAAAGTATTAACTTAATATGCACTATAAAAAATAATAAGCTCAATATAAATTATTTATACAAATTTTGTCTAGGTTCTAGATAACTTAGTGATTTGTGATCCAACTTATCCCGATCAAATCCCAGTAGATAGTTCTTGTACTTCTGACTTCACACATAATAACTTAAATTTTTGGAGTCATATGTCAACCTAAAATGCAGGGTTTTAAGAAAACTTTATTTAGCTTTTATAAAAGTTAGCTTTAGTAGAAACTAATTTATAAACTTTTGGACAGTTTCATTTTACCCGACTATACAAGATCTTTTCTTGTAAATTACAGTAAAATCTTGTTCTTTGTTAAAAGTTTATAGACGTGTAACAACTCCAGAACTTAACTTTAGTATGTGCTTGGGGAAGTAGAATAAAAATCTGTGGGTTAATTTTAATTAAAAACTTGAAAGTTTAAAATGTTTGGGCTCAATTTGGCAAAACAGGAAAAAAATACAGAAAATTTTGCAGTGAATATTTTCTGGCTACTGTGCAGCAAGAAAATAAAATCTTAACGTGTATCATAGCCGGAGATGTGTGTCATAAAGCTTATCATAGCCAAAAGTATTATCTAAATTATGACCCAGAAACAAAAAGACAAAATGCACAGTAGAAAAGACTACCTTTTCCTATATATAAAAATTCAAAACAGTTGTCAGAATCACACATTAATACTGCATTTGTTTGCAACAAAGGATTTATTCTTGTAGCTGATTGTAGCTGAAAATCAAACGAGTAAGAATTTTTTAAATCTGTTTTTTTATTAAGAAACAATATAAAAATAAATTAGAAATGGCCTTTTTGCTTTTGAGGAATAGCTTTTTTATATGATGGTGCTAGGACTGAAATTCCTCAGAAACCTCAGTCAACTTCAAATAATAATGCTAGTATAATATTAGAAATCATACTGCCTTGCCTGTACACCAATATCTTTCTAAACGTTCAATTGCATTTACAAACCACCCACAATACTATACTGGGTGGTTTATAAATGCAATTGGTATATATATGCAATTAGTATGCTATAGTATATTTATCGGTTTATTATTGCACGGGTGGCCATAGACATTTTAAGTAGTCTGTGTGACCATCCCGATAATGACCTCGGATATTAACAATTTAATTTATAACTTATGACATAGAATTAATGAATTATTTAAAATAAAAATTTACTACATTTTTGGAAATTAATTACTGAGGAAACGTTTCCAAATATTTACAAATTGATTTTGTATTTGAAATCATACTTTGGATCGACATATCTAGGCGAATCTGCTTTTTCAACCATGAACGCCATAAAAACCAAACATCGGTCTCGTTTAACAGATGAACATTTAATTTCGTGTTGACGCATTGCAATAAGCTCGTACCAGCCACAATATGATAAACTTTTCGCAGATATACAGTGCCAAATTTCAACTAAACGAAGTGAATAGGATGATCAATTTTTGATATATGAATACTTTGATTATTTTCGTCAGTAAATTTTTATTTTGTAAATATTAATATTAAGTTTTTTTTTTAGAAAAATTAGATAACTTACCATTTTCTCTTGTTCCCGAAAATAAATATATAAACATGTACGTTACGTTAATTTAGCTCTGCCATTGGTAGACCGCCTTCGAATTTTTAAACGTGGAGTAGACCACGGATCCCAAAAGTTTAGCCACCCGTGCACTATAGTCTCACGACTTAATGGCAGCTGATTTTTATCTTTTATCGAGGCTTAAGATGGCCATGAAATGATAGAGATTTGAAAGTATCTTGAATATTCAATTAAATGTTTCGAGTATTTTCTGAACTGTTAGTTCAAAAGCGTATACATAACATCTCGACGACTTGAACATTTAAAAAATTGTATAGACTTCTATTATATTTAAGAAGCAAAATTTTTTTAAGGTGAGTAATTCTTTTTTTACTTATATAAAAATATCCGATTACTTTTAGAACTCATCTAGTATTGAAACTTCCTCTTTGACTCTTAATTTTATTTATATTTCACAATTGAATGCAATAAAAAATAAAAATTTTCAGCTAGTTTTATTGACCTGAAAATCTTCTGTAGCTGAGAGTAAGACGTGATCTAAATCAACATTTCGAGAAAATTCTATGACTTGTCTGTGGTTAGAATTTCTTTTTACTTCGACAACTTTAGTATTTTTATTTTAAATGGTATTTAAATATGTAGTGGTAGTTGTATATTAAAGAATAAATAAATATCAATGTCATAACAAGCTGTCACGTTATAGTGAGAACAAAATATTTTATGCTGCAACTTTTTATGTTGAATAATAAATAATTAAACCTCTTAATTTTTTTCAATTATTTCTAAAAAATATTATATATTTAACATTTATGGTAAATAATAAATAAATTAAGTGATAAATTAATTTTGGGGGGAAAGGATAATTTTATATAATGCAATAAATTAATAAAGAATACAAAAACGATAAAAAAATCACAAAAGTTTCATTTATAGGTATATCTATTTATGAGGAATTCTTAACTACATATGGATTTTATTCAAAACTAGCCTCATACGATAAAAAAAGGTTTCCCACCTTTGTTATTTGCTATACTAATTTATACTTAATCTAGATAAATGAATCCCAGTTAAATCTCCACTCAAAGTGTTAATTGGTTGTCCAATATCTATATCATTTGCTATTATATACGTTAAACATCAAATGCATTTTTCGTAATTTTCTCTACACTTGAAAATAGCAAAACGTGATCTAAATCCGCGTCAGAGAAACTTCTGTAATCTGTCCTCTTTGTACACTATTCTGACTCTTTCAGACATAAAAGAATACAACAAAGTTAAAAGATGGGCACGTTTCTATGAAAGGAGACCGTTCTTGAAAAGAAACAAAAAAATGAAGGGCTAATTTCACTGAGTACTCACGTTTGTTTACGTTTGTTCATAATGAAAAAAAAGGAAAACGTTCCCAATTCGATATATTACTTTGAAATAGCAAGGGATATTCTGGGGGTTCCTACAATACATTACTCTTTTAAAAAAAGAGAAAAATCTTTTCCCTCTAAGAAATTAAAATTTCTGTCAGATTCAGACATTCCCAGTGTAAGGGTACCGCATATTTGCATAACTGTTTTATTTAAAAAAGGGAGTTTAATTCCAGCAGTGAAATATTAAATAGAAAGCATATAATTCCAGTTTCATTTATTACAAATTCGTTCGTAGGATTGTTAAACTAGAATCTATTTAAAAGAGGAATTTTTAGTTCACTATAAATGCACATTTCCAAGGATTGTAAAAAAAGACTAATAAAACTTTGATGTGGACATAGAATGACATCCTTGTATAGATAATATAATGCATATATTTTTGGTGTTACTATAATGTGTCCTAGTGTTCACGTAGTTTTCAAAAAGGGGCAGGGGAACTTGTCAAAAAAGGACACTTTTTATTAAGTGAAAGGGAACATTTTAGAATAAAAAGTATGTTTAACGTAAAAAAGAACTTTCTCAGTATTAATCAGTTTGATTTCAGAATAACCTGTATAACAATAGTCCAAGTTATCTGTCCGTCTGTCCTCGAATTTATGAAGTTGTTGGACTTGAAATGGATAGAGAATTCTACTAAATTCTATTGGGTTCTTGATAAGTTAGGTTTGGTTTGGTTTGGAGAGTTACGGTCTACTGTTTTGCACACGAGGGCTAATGAGACCGGTACCTACAGCTTAAAGACGATTCCGAACGGCTACGAACATCCATGCCACTATGGGATTCGAACCCACGAACGCCGGTTCCCTAAGGCCAGTACCCTAACCAATCGGCCATCGTTCGGCCTTGATAAGTTAGGATTAGCAAAATTCAAAACAAGTAAAGTTTATCTTCTCCTAAACAATCCAGCCGATTCTAAAATAAACTGGTAAAAATATGCTTTATGTCACAGTGAAAAATACTGTCGTCTTTAAAATGTTCGAAATTCACCCCTTCCAGCCTTTTCGAGCCATTTTTCAAGCCCAATTTTCCCCGCTTAAGAGCAGGCGATTAAATTTATCAATTTATCACATTATAAAAAGTTAAAAATAACATTTTTAATAGCATTGAGAAGTCATTTCTTTAACCATCTCTTTTGATCATTTTTTATCTTAAACTATTCAAATATCGTCTGCATTATTTCCATACGTTTTATTACTGAACTTAAATATTGCGTAAATAATTTTATTTTATACTTAGCTTAAATAATAGATTAGGTACATATGTGATAATTTTAAATTTAAACATCGATTATTTTTGGTGCAATGAAACTTTTATCACTGGTATTAACAATAAACTCTTTTCATAAAAGTCTAGGAGTCTATTTCAAGGAGTAATAAATATCTAGCGTTTAAGTGATATATCTTTAAAAATTAAGATGTATGTTCGTTTGTGTCTTTGTTTTTTTATACATAACCAAACGGTTTGCAATCGATTCTCTAAATTCTGGACATAATACATATATACCGCCAAATAATCACTGTCAATATTATAACCTCCTCTATCTATCCTATCACGTAATATGACAATACAATTCTGGAAAATTAAAAATTTTACTGATCCCGTTATATGACGGACTATATGTTAGTTTGCATATATTTGATTTGGTTTGGTTTTGGAATGCTACGGTCTACTTTTTGCAACACGAGGGCTAATGAGACCGGGACCTACTGCTTAAAGCCGATTCCGAACGGCTGCGAACATTCAAGCCATAGTGGGATTTGAACCCACGAACTCCGGTTCCGAAGGCCAGCACCCTAACCATTCGCCCATCGTTAGGCTGCATATATTTGAAAACGAAAACAAAGGGGAAAGACGCGCCAACGTTATATAAAAAAGGGCAAGGCACTGCGCCCTTCAAAAACCGAGAAATGTGAACACTAATGTATCATCAGATATATCATTTTCACATTAACTTCAACTTTCAAAGTAGGTTTTGTTTAAGAAAGATCCTGATGTGTCATTAGAGCTCAAGTACTCTCCTCTGGTGGAAATACACACATCTAATATTCATCATATTGAGACGTTGCTTTATATAGTTATTTCGTTCTATACAGAAATAATTCGGTATTACAATATCTTCTTTACCATAGATTCAAAGTGGCTCAGTTGGAAAAGGCGTCGAGCCCAAAACAGGATTATTGTGGTTTCGAGTCTCGATCTGGGCAAAAATCTGCCTTGTTCATTAATTAAGAGTGGTGCAAGTAAAATAGATTCGTGGTTGCAGTGTCCACCAAGTTCAAACTAAACCTCTGCAGGTCGCAGGCCAAGCTTGGGAGTCTCCTGCCTTGCCCCGGCTTCTAAATTATGAGGACCTACTTCGAGCAAAAGGCCGTTCTTTCAAACAATCATAAACCTACCCCAAAGGGAAGTAGCATTCCTCCGCTTTAATTCGTATCTCATGTGCTTTGTTTGTCTAAGTGGCATTAGAAACATGAGCAACAACACCCTACCATGTAGTACTAAACAATAAACATTCAAAATTATACTTCGCAAATAGTAGATTTTTATTTTTGTTTTGAAAAACTGGACTTTCAATGCTTTGCTCCAACTGTTTTAACAGCATCGTTACAAATGCACATAAATACGTTAATATCTTTGAGTTTGCCTCACTAATGGTAAATCTAACGTTATATTAAGATTTTAATTTATATCGTGGCGAATTCTAAAGAAAAATAGGGATGGATACTTAGATGTTATAATAGTACTAAATACAAAATTTCAGAATTTTAATGCTAAAGATTTTCCAGTTATGTCTAACAGAGTTAATATGCTTTACACTCACTTTTTTTATGTAGAGTGCAGATTGCAATCAGCCATATAATAGCCCTAAACACAAAAGTTTGACTACCTACGCAAAATCAAATTTAAGTTATATCCTACAACGATAATACACTTTGTATCAAAATTCTTCGTTACATATTATTCGTTATATATTATTTCAAACAAAAGGGTAAGTATACAACTGGACGTTATAAAATTTTTAATTAAGAAATGTGGATCGTCTACGGTTAATCATTTCTGAGTTGGTGATATGTACGCAAGTATGTACAGCTGTCAATGGAGGATTAATCCCTAGTTCAAAAATTATCAAAAGGGATATTTAGTTTTCTTGCATGTATACAGGGTGTCCCAAAACGACCGTATAAACTCTCCACAGCTAGATTCCTCTTTGGGAGTACATAAAAACTGCCCAAAGAAGAGTTTCTGTTCAATCCATAGGTTACGAGAAAAAATACGAAAAACAAAGTATGATGTCACTGCCAGTGCAAGAAAAAACACTTTATTGGACATATCAACAGCAGTATATGCACGGGCATACTCCCGAACAGTTCATAAGGCATTTCCATTACATCGGCCATACATGAGGTACATGTCGCAAGCGTCCCGAACGGAATACATGGCCATATAGAATAGGTTTGGTTTTTGTTTGGTTTTGTTTGGAGTGCTACGGTCTACTGTTTTGCAACACGAGCCATATAGAATAGAACTTAACTTTAAAGTGTTATGTTTTATACACGAGGACGAAGAAATTTCTTATAATAAAATTTTCCTTTTATTAACGACTTTTTATACAAGATATCCCAAAACGAACACATAAATTCACAGGTAGATTCCTCGTTGGGAGCACATAAAAACTGCCCAAAGAAGCGTTCCTGTACGATCCATAGTTTACGAGAAAAATACGAAAAACAAAGTATGACGTCGCTTCCAGTACAAGAAAAAAAAACACTTTATTGGACATATCAACAAAAGTATTTCCATATCTTTCCAGACGATAATGTTTAAAACGTTTGCAACGCATACCGCGTCATGCATGCCAGCACGCCATGGAAAGACGTTAAGCCACCGTTGAACTGGTATTTAAAAGGATGAATCTTGCAGCTACCGGTAGTCTTCATATGGTGGCCATGTATTCCGTTTGTGACTACTGCGACATGTACCTGATGTACGACCGATATAATGGAAATGTTTTTGAGTATGCCCGTGCATATACTGCTGTTGATATGTTTAATAAAGTGCTTTTCCTTGCACCGGAAGTGACTTCATACTTTGTTTTTCGTATTTTCCTCGTAAACTATGGATCGTACAGGAACGTTTCTTTGGGCAGTTTTTATGTACTCCCAACGAGGAATCTAGCTGTGCAGAGTTTATGCTGTCCTTTTGGGACACCCTGTATACAGACGTAACTCTGAAACTAGTCAAAACTATTTTAGATAAGATTCAAATGAGTTTTCCCTTTAAATATTGAACACAGAAAATATTCAAGATTACAGTAATTCCTGTACTTTGTACAAACAAGTAAAAATGGGTATTTTTAACCCATTGCGGCTTTCCTAATGGTGCACAGAATAGATGTCTTTGTGCATCAATAGTCTGTATTTGAGATCTGTATTAATAGTCTATATTGAGAATAGTCTGTTTTGTGTGGAATAGAGTGGAATAATTAGCCCTCAGTTCACGGTACTTAGTACTATTTTGAAGTTTGGATCACACGAGAGCCATTTTGTTTTATGTCGAGGGGAAGATTATTGCCATTTTAAATTGCTTTTTGGGATATCATAACAGTTGTGTTACAAACTAAAAAACAGACCAAAATAGGAAACTATCATGTTTAAAGGAGCTTCTTTACAGCATGACCGCAATTTCATTAATCTCCCCTCGAAAAAAATAAAATAATATGTTATTATAAATTGTGTATGATTTTTTATGCATTTTCATCACTATCATTTTACATATATATTAATCCTTTGCACTCTAGGGCTACGGAACAGAGCCATTTAAAATTTGTCTTCAAACTCGAGGGCTCCGCTACGGTGACCTCGATGCAAAAATAACAAATCAAAATACAATGCAAAATAATTTTCAGTTTTCAACATAAAAACAAAAACAAATCGTAAAAACTAATCATTTTGCATTGTCTCCGTAGAAGAGCCCTCGAGTTTGAAGACAAATTTTAAATGACTCCTCTCCAAAGCCCTCGAGTGCAAAGGGTTAATAATATATTTAAATAAATGATATGATATTATCTTCATGCATAAATTTAGCTTATATTGAAATTGAAAAAAAACTCTTATAAAGTCTAAGAAATAAAGTTTTACTTAACGAGTTACAGTTTATTCGGCATTTTAAGACAAAAGAGTTGGTTTATTTAGATTAAAACTTAACTCCGGAATCACATAGAAATGCTAAATGCTAAATATAGCTCTATTTTTTTAAAGTATATAATCTTGTAAATCGTATAAATCACATATAGTTGTATATAATCTGTAACATAAATTAAAACATTCTGTTTAAATAAATTAATTATACTTGTTTTGATATATTTGCCACTTATTTATTAGAGAGATATCTATATTTGTTTTGATATATTTGTCATTTATTAGAGATATATTTATCTATATTTGTTTTGATATATTTGCCATTTATTTATTAGAGATATATTTATCTATATTTATTTTGATATATTTGCCATTTATTTATTAGAGATATATTTATCTATATTTGTTTTGATATATTTGCCATTTATTTATTAGAGATATATTTATCTATATTTATTTTGATATATTTGCCATTTATTTATTAGAGATATATTTATCTATATTTGTTTTGATATATTTGCCATTTATTTATTAGAGATATATTTATCTATATTTGTTTTGATATATTTGCCATTTATTTATTAGAGATATATTTATCTATATTTGTTTTGATATATTTGCCATTTATTTATTAGAGATATATTTATCTATATTTATTTTGATATATTTGCCATTTATTTATTAGAGATATATTTATCTATATTTGTTTTGATATATTTGCCACTTATTTATTAGAGATATATTTATCTATATTTGTTTTGATATATTTGCCACTTATTTATTAGAGATATATTTATCTATATTTGTTTTGATATATTTGTAACTTATTTATTAGAGATATATTTATCTATATTTGTTTTGATATATTTGCCACTTATTTATTAGAGATATATTTATCTATATTTGTTTTGATATATTTGCCATTTATTTATTAGAGATATATTTATCTATATTTCTTTTGATATATTTGCCTTTTATTTATTAGAGATATATTTATCTATATTTGTTTTGATATATTTGCCACTTATTTATTAGAGATATATTTATCTATATTTGTTTTGATATATTTGCCACTTATTTATTAGAGATATATTTATGTTATATTTATATGAATTTATATATTTAGTAAGTTCTTCATGTATAAATTTGTGATAAAAATTGGAAAACTTTAATAGAGGTAATGTAACATTAAATGCTTCTCAATAAATTTTATTTTATTATTCATTAAATTAATTTATTTAGACCAAAACTTAATTCCTCTAGAACAAAAAAATGCTAAATATAGTTCACATCCTTTGGGAATCGTTTAGTTGGCATTTCGAATTTAATACAGCATGTAAATGACACGAATAATTAATAATTCAAATAACGAATCTCGTAATTAATTTTCTCCTTTCATCTGCCCATTCTTCTCTCCATTTAAAACTTTACTAATTGTTTTCTCCTATAATAGAGTGCGTAGAAGTGTTTCCGCCTTGCATTTTCAGTCTTATTTTCATAACTATTCATCCTTCAACAGCACTCCAGTGACACGTTTCTGCGACTAAATCTTTTGGAATTAAAATCCAAGACAGAAGACTTCATATATCAGACAATCATTTGCTGTTTGCTGTAGTTAACAAAACTCCCTTCCACATCTTGGTTTTGACTGGTTCTATTGAATTCTTTGAGTTAAGTCCTCGGTGCACTTCGCGATAAGCTTCTCAAATTATATTTAAGGTTTAATAAGGAGAATTTTATATCTATTTTAATTATTCAGTGATTGCATTTCGTAACGCAATTGCATTTCAGGAATTATTAAAGGAGGAAATTCATTAAAATGAATGATCAAAGATGAAGCATATGAACACTTTCTTTTAGCAGTATGGAATTAATCTTTTACGACTAAATCAGCTTTTGGAGTTTGCGCAAACTGATTTACTTTGCCTGAATAACGTTATTGCTTTCATTTTAGATACTTGTGAAAACTGCTTTTAAATATTGTTAAGAATTTCAGGATAAGAAATAATTGAGTGCATATACTATAATTGAAATATGTTTCGATTTCAATGCAGGAGTTGAAACGTGAACAGTTGCAATTAAAAGCTAAGCAGATTATAAAAACTGTGAATTAAGCATTACTTAGCACAGTTTCGTTTTCTTTCTTACTACAATATTTACAAGAAACTTTCTTTTTTAAATATTTACTTTAAAATTTTCTTTGGGTCTTGGTTTGATACTTAAAGCTTTTTTAAGCGTCTACAAACATATAACTAGCATGATTTTAAACCCATTGTCTACAGCAATGAAATGTATGTTCGACAGTCATCCAATGCTTACTTATTAAGATCCTTGTAATTATAACTAATTTTTAGTAAATTAAATTTATTTACATCTTTTTAGATAAGTTACATTAAATTATATTAAGCAATATTATACTGAAAACTCTTTCATACATTTACAAATTATAAGCAGCATGATTTTAAACCCAAGGTCTACAGCAATGAAATATATGTTCGACAGTCATTCAATGTTTACTTATTAAGATCCCTGTAATTATTGCTAATATTTAGTAAATTAAATTCCTTGACATTTTTCTAAATAAGTTACATTAAATTATATTAATTAATATTTATGTAATGTTTGTAATGTATATTTTCCTTTTCTTTCTTATTATAATATTTACAAGAGACTTTCTTGTTTAAATATTTACTTTAAAATTTTCTTTGGGTCTTTGTTTGATACTTCTACAAACATATAAGTATCATGATTTTAAAACAATGGTCTGCAGCAATGAAGTGTATGTTCGACAGTCATCCAATGCTTACTTTTTAAGATCCTTGTAACTATAACTAATTTTTGGTAAATTAAATTTATTTACATCTTTCTAGATAAGTCACATTAAATTATATTAAGCAATATTCAAACTAGAAACTCATTTTTAAATTTACAAACATATAAGTAGCATGATTTTAAACTCATGGTCTACAGCAATGAAACGTACGTTCGACAGTCATCCAATGCTTACTTATTAAGATCCTTGTAATTATAACTAGTTTTTAGAAAATTAAATTTATTTACATCTTTCTAGATAAGTCACATTAAATTATATTAAGAAATATTCAAACTAGAAACTCATTTTTACATTTACAAAGATATAAGTAGCATGATTTTAAACTCATGGTCTACAGCAATGAAACGTACGTTCGACAGTCATCCAATGCTTACTTATTAAGATCCTTATAATTATAACTAATTTTTAGTAAATTAAATTTATTTATATCTTTCTAAATAAGTCACAATAAATTATATTGAGAAATATTCATACTTAAATACTCTTTTTATACGTTTACAAGCATATAAGTAACGTGATTTTCAACCAATTGTCTACAACAATGAAACGTATGTTCGGCAGTCTTCCAATGCTTAGTTATTAAGATACTTGTAATTATAACTAATTTTTAGTAAACTAAATTTATTTACATCTTTCTAGATATATTACATTAAATTATATTAAGTAGTATTTATGTAATATATGTAAAGTGTAGTTTCGATTTCTTTCTTATTACAATATTTACAAGAGACTTTCTTTATATTTAGACTTTCTTTAAATTTTAATTCTTTATGTCTTGGTTTGATATTTAAGCTATTTTTAAACGTCTTCAAACATATCAGAAGCATGATTTTAAACCCGAGGTCTGCAGCAAAGAAATGCATATACAGCAGTCATCCAATGCTTACTTATTAAGATCCTTGTAATAATTGATAATTTTTAGTAAATTAAATTTATTTACATCTTTCTATATAAGTTGCATTAAATTATATTAAGTAATATTTATGTAATGTTTGTAATATACAGTTTCGTTTTCTTTTTATTACAATATTTAAAAGAGACTTTCTATTTTAAATATTTATTTAAAATTTTCTTTGGGTCTTGCTTTGATACTTAAGCTATATTTAAACGTCTACAAACATATCAGTAGCATGATTTTAAATTAAAAGTCTACAGTAATGAAATGTATGTTCGACAGTCATCCAATGCTTACAAGATCCTTGTAATTACTATTAATTTTTAGTAAATGAAATTTATTTACATCTTTCTGGATAAGTTACATTAAATTATATTAAGTAATATTTATGTAATGTATGTAATGTATGATTTTAAAACCATGGTCTACAGCAATATAATGTATGTTCGACAGTCACCCAATGCTTACTTATTAAGATCCTTGTAATTATTGCTCATTTTTAGTAAATTAATTTACATTTTTGTAGATAAGTTGCATTAAATTATATTAATTAATATTAGACTGAGGAATGTATAAAGTAAACTTCCCTTGTACTATAATTCAATCTTTCAAACATAAAAGTCTTCAAAAACTTTTTTTTAATTTTGTGTTTGATAATCAAAGAACAGGTAATATTTCTGATTATTTTGCTAAAATACTTACACATATGGTATTCTTTAAAACTTTAATTTGCTTGTTTATTCTAATACTACT
>CM063508.1:64919792-64937292 GCA_032207245.1 Pardosa pseudoannulata | reverse complement strand
CTGTGCTTGTAATGGAGGTAAACGTAAAATAATATTTACAGTCACTTAGGCCTTTATTAATGATTTAATCTTGTAATTGAATAATTACGCGTTATAAGGAGAATTGTAATAATTATGGTGTAAATATAAGACATAAATAGTTGATGATTATGATATATGATAACCAAGAAGCAATTTGTAAATGAATGTACAGAATAAATGTATGAATCTCAATATAAAGTATTATACAGTGTTTCCCCTTGTAACCGAACACTGGTGTTATGGTTGTAAGTACATTACAACAAATTAATTTTAGGAAAATCCTCCCACAGATGTGCATGCACGTGCAGATCACCATGGGAAAGTACCTCGGTACACTTACAATTCTGGAAAATTAAAAATTTTACTGATCCTGTCATAAGACGGGAAGTAACATATGAATGGCTATATGCTAGTATAATCATATTTTTAGTGCTTTCGGAAGAAATGAAACAAACAAAAGCAAAATTTTAAATTCACATAAATAAACTGCATGTCATAAAATCATTTTACATCATATTCTACCATGTCACCACCACCAAATAAAAAAAGATACTTTCTTACTTAGACTAGCTATGTTTTTCTATCATTAATTATAAATATTCCATTAGATTTGAATGGATTGTTCTTTTAAAATTTCACCAACAAATACTCGAGAGAGAGATTACAATATCAGTGAACTCTGAAAATTTTTCTGTAGACAGATAAAGTGCTATCCATTTATCCCTGGAAATAAAGTATCCCTGTCTTCCGCAAGTAATGAAAATTTAGGACTGAGGGGAAGTGAAGAGAGAAAAATAACAGAGGGGAGAAAACCATGTATTTTCCCGAAGTCGCTGTATTAGATTGTGTTTTATAACACCTGCTAACGTCAGATTGTTCTCAGGAGAAATTTGTCTCTAGTTTTATGTTTTCATTATCTCTTTTACTAAGCTTTCACTTATTTAAGTCATTTTATGTATGTACTATCAATTATGCTTATATATAGTATTATGTTTATACTAACATATATCCCGTCATCGGTATCGGTAAAATTTTTAATTTTACAGAATTTTATTGTCATATTACGGGATAGGATAGACAGCAGAGGTTTGAATATTGACAGTGATTATTTGGAGGTATATATGAATCATGTCCAAAATTTAGTGAATCGATTACAAACCTTGCGGTTATGTGTAAAAAATAAACACACAAACAAACAAACTTCTTAATTTTCAAAGATACATAACATAAACGTTAAATATTTAATAGTCCTCGAAATAGACTCATAGACTTTTAGGAAAAGAATTTGTTGTTAATAACGGTGATAAAATTTTCATTGCACCAAAAATTAATAGATGATTTAATTTAAAATTATCACATATGTACCTTATCTATTATTTGAGCCAAATATAAAAGAAAATTATTTACGTAATATATAAATTCAGTGATGAAACGTATGAAAATAATGCAGATGATATTTAAATAATTTAACATAAGAAGTGATTAAAGGAGATGGTTAAAGAAATGACGTCACAAGGCTAGGAAAAAAAATGTTATTTTACCACTTTTTATTATGTGATGAATTGATAAATTTAATCGTCTGTTTTTAACAGGGGAAAATAGGGCTTGAAATAAAGGCATTAAAAGCTTGAAAAGGTGGAAAGGAGTGGATTTCGACTGTTTTAAAGACAACAGTATTTTCCACTGTGATATGAAGCATATTTTTACCAATTTATTTTAGAATAATATAAGTAGTTTTGGAGAAGATAAACTTTTCTCGTTTAGAATTTTGCTAACCCCAACTCATCAAGAATTGGATACCTATCCATTCCAGGTTCAACCGCTTCACAAATTCGAGGACAGACGGACAGACAACTTACGCTATTATCATACAGGGGATGTCTTTATCGGAAATATGTTTTAACACCTAATTCCAAAGAAGTTCTTGCCAAACGATGGCCGATTGGTTAGGGTGATGGCCTTCGGTACCTGAATTCTTGGGTTCGAATCCCACAGGGGCATGGATGTTCGTAGCCGTACGGAATCAGCTTTAAGCTGTAGGTCCCGGTCTCATTAGCCCTCGTGTTGCAAAAAGTAGACCGTAGCATTCCAAATCAAACCAAACCAAAGAAGTTCTTTCTCTCTACATAAGTAATCATTGGTTTAAGTTCTATCAGCATATGGCTAAAAGCGATATCTTTAAATCTACTGCTTTACTCTTGGAAAAAAAAGAAATGATACTGGAATTGAAGCTATTTGCTTTAAATATATCTCACTTAAGTCCTCTGATGTTTTTCGTTTGAATTACTGTGCAGTTAACAACAGGATCTTTGAAACAAGTTTTTTATTAGAGATATCCCAACACATTGGATGGACTCTGGAATATTATAATGGAGAAATGGAACGAAATATACCAGATTTTTATTGCTCTGTATAATATGATAATATAATAGTTAAACAATAATAATAGGATAAAGTATAAAGAAATAGTATGATAGTTCAACACCAGGGCTATCACATGGAAAATATCAGAAAACAGAATTATGATATTTGTTTATAAATATCTCTTTGCAATATCGATACAAAAATGTGTGTATACTCTCTATATATTCAATTATAATGTCAAATATTTTTCAGCTAAGATTTTCAAAGCGGAATCCTATAGCAGTAATATATTCCTTTAAGTTTAAAGAAATATGCATTAGCCTATAGAGAGTTTTAATGCGTATCTACTTATTTACGGCTAAGAAAATATTTACACAAACAAATATATAAATTTTATATAGTTCAAATATGAAAAGCCTATCTATATTCCGAAAACTAAATACAATTTTCTTCATGCATAAGGAAAAAACATTATTATATATTTACTTTTCAACTCCGTGATCTAAAATTTTCTAATTATATTAAAAATCCAGTTAACACTAGATTTATGAACCGAGCCAATTTGACTCATTAAAAATTTATCACTATATATATATAAAACTTTAATATCACTTTTCAAAAACATACGTTGGATTTTAGTTAATAAAATATATGTCAACTTTCATTCTTCTCCGCAGACCCCTTCATTTCGCATTATCAAATGTGGTATACTTATTTTCACGGTTGTGAGCCAATTTGACTCATAGAATGTATATGAAAATAAATAAATATAGTAATAAATATAGTATAAAGTAAATATAAAGTATAAAGTATAGTATAAAGTAAATATAAAGTATAAAGTATAGTATAAAGTATAAAGTATAGTATAAAGTAAATATAAAGTATAAAGTATAGTATAAAGTAAATATAAAGTATAAAGTATAGTATAAAGTAAATATAGAGAAGAAGTCGAGAACACTTCCATTCCAATGACAGAAATTCATGCTACTGACGCACGGAAGAATTGTCAAGTTCAACAATCATGCAAAAGAAACAGATGTAGAAACCATTGTGCTAAATGTAATAGAAATGTTTGCGGAAAATGTGTTCAAAAACAGATTTTGTATGTAAAAAATGCTCTCCAGGAATTATTTTATAATAAACATTTTATTTAAATTAATTTGGAGCTATTTTCTTTGCAAAAAACTTCAATTTTCTTGTATGAGTCAAATTGGCTCACTTCAGTAAAAATAGGTATATGATCAACATCCTTAAATCTAGTGTTAAAGTAGGAGGCTAAAACCTTGTTAGGCGCAAAACTCGATTTCGATGAAAAATTGCCTTATGTGATACATTTAAGGAAAATGGCGCATAAATATTTAGCCTCTTATAAATTTCCTCTTGAGTAACTGAAGACGATAAACTATAACGATAAGTATAAGCAAAACCGTTTCAGTAACTCAATTACGATGTGCACGGAAAGGCCACAATCTAATAAAGATGTTCTTTTAACCACTCCCAGGAAATTGATACACTTTAATCCGATAAAGTGTAGTTTTCCTTTAATTTTTCATACCCTGAAAACCTCTCGCGATCGCCTCGGGGATAAAATTGTTTTCATCTCATTTCATTTCTCATTGTTTCCACGGGGGAAATCAGCATCACCTGAAAACACGGGTTGTAATACGATTGCGATACTTTTTTTTTTCTTTGTCCTTCGATTAAGTTTCTAGAAAAATGAGATGAAGCACTACCGTAGAGTTTTACTAAATTAAATATATTCTTTTGAGGGAGAAAATATTTTAATAGACTGTTTTGGTACTGAATAATTAATGTACCTCTTTAGAATTCTTCAATATTACTTGAATAATTTTATGTTTAATATTTATTCTTCAACCATACTTTCATATTTTATTGCAGAATTGCTGTTGTTAGAGCCTTCCTCACGCTGTTTACAAAAGTGTGCTTGATTAACTTTTATAAATTTTGGTAGCGTTACCATGAAATACTGTTAACAGAACGCATTAAATCAGTGGACGTGTGAAAAAAATGGTGGATAAACGAATCTAGTGTCTAAAATTTGTATATTTTCATAAACAGAGTGATGTTTTTGTGTACAAATATTTCTGTGAACATGGTGGTCGGTCCTGAACTTCCTCTAAAATTTCCATAGAACAGATAGTCGCCTTTGACATGCCGCACGATGGCCGATTGGTTAGGGTGCTGGCATTCGGTACCGGAGTTCGTGAGTTCAAATCCCACTATGGCATGGATGTTCATAGCCGTTCGGAATTGGCTTTAAACAGTTGATCTCGGTCTAATTAGCCCTCGTGTTGCACAAAAGTAGACCGTAGCACTCCAAACCAAACAAACCCCCCTAGATATTTTCAACAGCTTTCGAGTGGGTGGTAACCCCGTTTCAAACCATTCATCTAATACATTGAAAATATTTACTCATATATAAAATATTATATTCCCGACAACACTTCCTCAGTTTTTATTAAAAATATGGTTAACTAGACGTATAATTCATTTTTTATTGTTACCACGGAAAAATCAGCATTAAAGGAAAATAAAAGGGGATAAAATACTATCGCCATATTTCTTTTCCTTCGATTTCCTTAGATCAAAATAGATCTTAGATCTTTTCTTCAATGGCTTTCGAGTGGGTGGTTCTAACTCCATTGGAAACCATAGATCTAAAATATTTAAAAAAATTACTTATATAGGAAACATTGTAATTCTGACAACACTACAAATAGGAAATATAAAAATATGGTTAACTAGAAGTACAATTCATTTCATATGGTTTTAACGGGGAAAATCAGCTTTACCTGAAATCCTGATTTTTGTTACCACGGCAATTCTTTTTACTCTTCCGATTTCATAAAAACAAAATAGATTTATGCTCTTTCCAACGGCTTTCGAGTATCTGATTCTAACTCTGATGGAACCGTTGCTCTAATACATTAAATGTTTTTGCTTGTTTAAGAAACATTAAAATTTCAACAACACTTCCTCAGTGTATATAGGAATATGGTTAATTATGGTTAAAAGTAAAATTCATTAATCGTTGTTTCCACAAAGGAAATAAGCATTACCTGTAAACATAGACTGTAATACGATTGGGATACTCTTTTAACCTTCGATTTCCTTAAATAAAAATAGATCTCAGATCTTTTCAGCTTAAATTTTTCGACTTTTGTCTAGTGAGTTGTTCAAACTCCACTGGACACTATAGCACTAAAACTTTTCTCTTTAAAAAATTTCACTCATACAAGAAATATTACTTTATATATAAACGCCCATAGCATATACAGATATAAGGCTAACTAGAAGTATAATTCATTTCGTATTGTTACCACAAGAAAAATCAGCATTACGTGAAAAAATGGGATAGAATACCATCGCTATTTTCTTCGATTTCCTTAGATCACAATAGATCTTAGATCTCTTCGGTGGCTTTCCTCTCCTCAGTGGGTGGTTCTAACTCCGAACCATAGCTCTAAAACATTAAAAATGTTTACTCATATAGGAAATATTATAATTCTGACAACACTACATCAGAAAATATAAAAATAGGGTTAACTAGAAGTATAATTCATTTCATGTGTTTTTTACGGGGGAAATCAGCTTTACCTGAAATCTTGAGTTGTATTACTATTTCAATACTTTTTTTTTCCTTCCGATTTCCTAAAACCAAAATAGATCTAAGATATTTTCAACATCTTCGAGTGTGTACTTCTAACTCTGTTGGAAACCGTTGCTCTAATGCATTAAAAGTTTTAGACCTTATAAGAAACATGAAAATTTCAACTACACTTTCGTGTATACAAGAATATAGTTAATTAAATGTATAAGTTATTAATCGTTGCTTCCACAAAGGAAATCAGCATCACCAGTAAACACAAACTGTAATATGATCGAGATACTCTTTTGATCTTTGATTTCCTTAAACAAAAATAGATCTCAGATCTTTTCAGCTTAAATTTTTCGATTTCTGTCGAATGGGTTGTTTAAACTTCACTGGTAACTATTGCACTAAAAATTTTCCCTTTAAAAAGACAATCATGCAATAAACATTGCTTTATCTATAAAATGCTCTCAGCATATATAAATATATGGTTAAATAGGAGTATAATTCATTTCGCATTGTTACCCCGTGAAAAATCAGCATTACGGAAAAAAAGGATAGAATACTATCACCATATTTTTCCTTCGATTCCCTTAGATCAAAATAGATATTAGATATCTTCAGTGGCTTTCGAATGGGTGGTACTGACTCCGTTGGAAACCATAGCTCTACAAGATTAAAAATGTTTACTCATATAGCACACATTGCAATTCTGACAGCACTACATCAACATACCCAAATATAGTTAATTAGAAGAATAATTAAAGAGAAAAATATAACTTTTACCAAAATAAATCATCTGAATGTCAACAAAACTGACTGTTCTATTTTCAGCCATAATGTGTCAGAACAATAATCTACAGCCTTCTAAACTTTCTAAATAATTTCTTATCTTGGATTCATCAGAATATTTAAAATAAAAATTGCTCACAGATGGTTAAAATTATCAGCCAAATGACTGTCAACATTTTCTTTAAAAATACATAAAATAAATGACACGCGGAGCATTGTTTTTTTTTTCCACCCGTTTCCCAACGAACCACCATTCTGAAGCAACGACGACGAGCGAAACAATGCAATTCTCCCTCGAAATAAATCCCTTATCAAAAAGATACCCCAAAACAAAGATCCGCGGGAAAACGGCGGAAGATTTTCGGTTCAAAGCTCCAAAAGCTAACACACTTAATTGATTCGTTGTCAGCGTAACGCTGTCCCGTCATTATTTGTTGCCATGTGTGTACAAGGTTATGAAAAGACAAAACACAATAAATGACGTACCATTGTTCGCTTTTATTGTTGTGCCGCCTAACCTTGCTTTATTTTGTCTTCCCTTCTGCGGTAGAAAGGCTTGTTTTGTCACGACGCCGGTCCCATTTTTCCCGAAGATGCGGGTTGACGGATGGGGAAAAGAATATCGCCAAAATCAGCTTCGCGAGGCAGAATAAGAATGCTCATTAAGAAATTGAAGCGGGAGTTGAAGCTAACCTCCCCCCTTCTCTCCATTCTTATGCGGTGCCTTGAAAGAGGATGATGGTTTGAGGAATGATCGAGAATCCATTGAGAATAGGAACAATGCTTCTGCCATGTCATTCGACATAACGCAGATACTCCGTCAACCAACGAAACAAATGGCTCTTCAGCGTGAATATTAATTCCAAATTTTCGTTTGCTTTTGTGTTCCTGAAGGAGAAACGAAAAAGATTTTTAAGCTCTGTGTTGTTCCAAGAAAGAGCATCGATTCGCTTGTCCTTATCTAGCAATTCAGACAAAAATTTAAATAGAGATTTTTTTTATTTTATCGTTCAAAAAATGTTCTTTCACTTTTCGAATTCCAAATAATTCAAAATAATAGTCTCTTAACCCTATAACACTCCTTCCCCGGTCAACTTCAATAGTTTTTGGTGTCACATTCGTATTTACAGAAACCACAGCATATATATGTAACGGGGTAAAATTATTATCGCCGTTACAATAAAGTATTAGCCCCAATTATATTATATTCCAATAATATTAAATTTACTAGGAAATGAGGAAACCTAATTAAATTTCAGTCGTGTGACTATTAAAAGGAAGTGAAATCTAACGTGGAAATTTGAAGTTTATTGAGACTAAAAATGAACGTCTTTATACGACAAGATCAAAGCATCGAATATTATCGAAAACACACAGTTATTACAAATTTCTCCTAACAGCCAGTGATCAAGGGGAATTTCTTTTTTATGAGACCAATAGTTTAGTCAGTGTTATGCAGCAATTTAGACAATGCAGGCGTGAACTATTTTCTTGAGATAGCTGGAAAATGTGGACAGGGGACATAAAATTAGCATTTATTGTAGCATTAGATTTGGGAGAAGGGTAACAAGAATTTAAGTCAAAGAATACTTCTTTAATCTCAGATTATACGGTTAGGAAATTAGGTATTTCAGAATGAGGAGGAGGAAAAGGAGAATTTTAGATAGCTATTTTAGGTCAGAAAACCAAATCATTAATAAAATTAAACATAAAACTACTGTACAACCATAATTAAGCATACTCCTGAATTAAATGCAACGTTTAAAAGTAAAATAATACCGAAACATTAATATATATATATATATTTATATATATATATATATATATATATATATATGTTACTGTGAATGCCCGAAATTGGAGAATGTCGACATTCACCGGTGAATGTTGATATACACCAAATACCTCGGGGAAAGACCGAATATTTTATTATATTCTTATATATTCGGACTATCACCGGTGTATGTCGACAATTCCCATGCACTGGTGGTGAATGTTGAAGAAAATATTTTTGTTACGTTTTTAAATCATACTTTATTATTAACAACTTTATTATTATAAAATAGCACATAAAATGAAGGAATACTCCAAAGTCCCTGTGTCCATTCCAAAGAAAAATATCAAAGAGGAGACTCAACCTACTACACCTTCTATCAAGCCGTGACTAAACATCAGAAGTTTATTTCTATTAAAAGAACGGCCGAAAAAGTTAATCTTCCAATGCATGCCACGAAAATGTTACAAATCTCAAAAAGAAAATTTCCTCCTGCTCAAATTGATAACACTGTGCGAATACCAGTCCTTGATGTCGACCGTGGTCGTACAGATGCCCGAAATATATTGGCGGTTGCTATTTAAATAGAAGATTTCGACTTTTATAAATTAGTAAACAAAAATGGTACCCTCAAGCAGTTTTATAACCGTTATCAGTTTATATTTTATAAAAAAGGTTGCTCTCCATAGATGAGATTTCTTCTCTTGAAATGTCGCTGAGAGAAGCCGCTGAAACTAATTCGAGAAGTGGAGGGCATGCATATAAACGCTGTCATTGCAAAAAGAAATGTTTCATTACTAAATACCATTGTAAATGTAAGGGACTCTTCTGCAATTCAAATTCCTATAAGAGTTTAAACTATTGCAGCAAATAAGATAGTATAACGTCAATCAGATAATTAAGTTAACTATTGATACGATTTTCTGTTCTAAGAGTGTTCGGTTTGTTTTAAGTTCCACACATGTGCTAGTACTATAGATTTGAATGAATTACGGAGAAGAAAATATAAATATTAATAAAAACCTCGCAGAACCAGAGTTATTTATAAACAACCCTTCATAATTAAATTTCCGAAAAAAGTATCTGATCCACTTTAGTCCTGGCAATGTCGTAAGCTGTAAAAAATGTCATTAATCGACATACATGTAGAATCGGTGGAGACCATTGGGAGAGAGATGACAGAGAACGCATAGATGGCGCTGCGGAGTGCTAGCGAAGGTGTCAGATAGAGATGAGAGAGGAGAGGGGGTCCTGAGGTCCGACGCGCAGGTCGACTGTGAGACCGAGAGAGAACCTGTTTGATCGTGATACGAGCAGAGAGAACGACCTGAGATAACCCTTTAATTCTATTTTATGTGTGTGTGAAGTGTTGTAAAGTCAAGTATTGTTCATTAAATGTGATTTGTCTTCAAGAAAGTGTCGTCATTACCCCTAGACGCCGTCCTGCCCTACATATATATATATATATATATATATATATATATATATATATATATATATATATACACACACATATATATACACATATACATATATATATATATATATATATATATATATATATATGTAAGCGTAAAACATATGACTATGAATATATATATATATATATATATATATATATATATATATATATATATAGCGACTACCATGCAAGTTGCTTTTAGTCTGTTTTATTTTTTATACTCTCAGCTAACAGTAATTTACGAGAGATGTTTTTTTTTATTGAAAATATCTTATTTAAATGGCAGAATTAAATCAGACACGTCTCCTGTTTTATCGACAATTAAATTTTCTAGTGCGATATGAGATGGAATAGTCAACTACAAACACCTCTCCCATTCTACAATATTTTGATAGCTAAATATAGATTCACCTGAACATATATGTGTATCTTCTTCTGTATTTGATAGTGTTTATATATACGAAATATATAGAAAATAATAATGTGATTCCATCTACAGACGTTGTCCTGTTTTAACGCTGTAAATCCAAAAATTGTAAAATGTTTTTAAATAAATTATAAATTTGACCGTTTTGATGGAAAAGTATGGAAAAAATTATTTTAAAAATAAATGACTCCACTATGCGTACAATCCTCATAAGCATAATTAGATTAAAATTCCAATATCACCCGTACGGTGTTTCGATCCTTGGCCTTCTCGTACTGATGACCGTTGCGTGACCACTGAGCCATAGATACTTTGGTAGTTAAGGGTTTCAAGTGGGATTATAATAATCTCAATAAGTACTCAATTCTGAATTTTTAATAAAAATATATTTTCTATCGGATCAACTTATGAATCTAAACCATTCTCGAATCAACTTAATTACATACACAAAATTTCATCAAAATCAGACTAGCCGTTTTAACATTCACGAACCCAACTACGAGTTCAAGCTAGTCGTAACTTGAGTTGAATTAGGTAGCAATTATATATATATATATATATATATATATATATATATATATATATATATATATATCAATAAAATTAAAATTAAAAAGGAGATAGCAGAGTTGGTAGTTAAGCATATAAATGACTTCTTCATTTTTAGACTACTCTGAATTGACAAAATTGTGACGAAATCGAGTAACAAAAATTTTACCATTACGTGCTTTATATTAAGGAGAGATAAGAATGAGAGTTATTAGTCTTCTCGTTTACTATGACTATCACTAAAATTGGAAGAGACTGAATAACACAAGACCAGATTCATATGTATACATAAATTTGTAATGTCTGGGTATGTGTGCATGTGTGAATATATGTATGTACTCGGTACTGTGTAACTCCGAGGGAGAGAAGACCTACCCTCTTATCTTTTACCTGTGCTATTTATAGAAAAGGGGAATTTTAATCAGGTATATCATTTTAAACAAAGGTGATTGGAAAAATGTAATGGTAAAAATTTCGTTATTCGATTGCATTACACAATTTCGTCACCTATATCCCTAATGTAGGTAATGTAATAATATATATGTAATGTAAGTTACTCTAAAAATATCCTAGTCATTTATATATGCATGTGTTATCAATCGTTTCCGGATTACTGTGGGCAAATTTTTAATAGCCATTTATTTACGTTGTCAGATCTATATTTGACCACCACGTTGGACCTTGGAACATAAGCAAAGAACTAATGTTATATTTGTACAAATCTTACCCCTCCCTCTCTATTTATTTTCTTTTGTGGCTATAAAGCAACTGATAAAATTTTGAAAAAATAATAGCACATGCTGAAGAAGAGGTAAAAATAAATTAGTTAAATATCCAAATACTTACACTAATATTTTTATAATATCTGTTCGAAATTTAAAAAAAAATAGGATTAAAAATATTTAACATAATTTTTAGAATTTCTTAATGTCAAAAACAATTCATAACAGTGCATTTTTATAGTAAATGTTTCGATAACTATTTGATAACTAAAGCTTCGAGTAGAAGGAAAGTGGTTCCGATAGCCTATTACGAATTGCAATAAATATTGCTTTGCTCATCATAGTGTGGCATAACATTGTTGTTTTCTTATATACGCTTCACACCTCATTTTAAGATATGATTGACATTCTGAATGTTGTACTATCTTTCGGAATATTGTAAGTTTGTGCTGAATGTCAAGACGCCAACCTTCAGGATAGAGATCAATAAAGTCTGACTATTTAAACTGATTAAAAAACTGGAAGAGAGTTTAGGCACATAGTTATGCAGTTCTTTGCATATAAATTTAGCATTTTCCTTTTAATCAAAATGGAAACGCTTGGATTCGCTGTCAGTTGATATTTTGTAAATATTTTGTCCCTCATTACTTTTGTTAGACAGCAATTTTACAGTCAAAAAATACCTATTGCGAGGAAATTACGACAAGATCCAAATGGGTTAGCTCAAAGCCAATAGAATTTAAGAGTAGCGACCAGTGGTAATCTAAGAAGATGACCCACCAAACCACAAATACACACATCATTTTTTGCTGTTTCTTTGAAAATAATTTTCAGTTATTATATTGTAAAAAATCCCAACGAAACATCAAATTTTGAAATCGGGCTTTGCGGACTATAGGAGCATTATATCAAGATAGTATTCCTCAGATGAAATAAATATAAAGGGAAACGAATAAAAATTGCATATTTGTATACGGATGTTAAATTATTTTATTTTCATAGTTCTGTTTATTTTTTAAATACAGTCCATTAAAACCTTCTTTCCTCTACAGAGTACATAAAAAAAAGATATCGGTAAGCAGAGGATCCTTCAATGGTTTCTGCGAATATCCCATTACTTTTTAAATATATATATACCCATATTTTAGTAAGTAAAAATAAATAAATAACAGCAATATAAATTTATATAAATTTTGAAGAGTTTAATGTGTTAGAAAGGTGTTTAATGTGTTAGAATCTATTTTGAAAATTCAACTGCAATCGCCAAGGATCGCATGTTAATTTTTAAGCTAAATGCATTTAGTGTTTAGGTCTAAATGTTGTCCATTAAATTTAGCTAGCTAACAGTGTAAATTAGGGAGATACAGCACAACCACGGTTCTTCGTGTTAAAGTTGATGGTCAATAATTAAAGAGATAAAGCATAATTTTACACACAAAAATTACTAATTTGTACTGCGTTCTTACAATCACCATGACTTATTATACTACTAATGTTGATGAAATTGTTCATTTGGAAAAGTCCTTGATGTTCTTTTGTTTTTGGGAAGATAAACATTCTTTTGCTGCAATGTTACATCCTTTTTAAGTGCTAACAGAATTACAAGAGTAGCTTCTTCTTTATACTAAATGTATATTTAGTATAAAGAAGACTTTTGAAATAGTATAACTTTTGAAATAGTATTTGAAATAGAAGATTTTTGAAATAGTATAACACTACAATATTTTTTCAAAGAGATTTACTCCACTAGATCGAATTTGAGGTTTAGGATAAGAAACTGAAATTTAAACTAAAGGTGAAAAAACATCACGAAATTATAATTTAAATCAAAATCAATTCAAGTAAACAGGGAAATAGTTCATTAAATAAGAGTTCTTTAGTTGATTTGATTAAATCAAAATTCAGTTAAGTGGAACTCGAATAAATGAAACTCTATTGAACATATATTTTATTTATTCAGTTATTGTTGTTGGCATCAGAAATTACAAACTGTGCGGGAGCATATATCATTCTAAATTAAGGGAATAGCATTACGCAAGCAAAAGACACGTGTTCTATTCTGCTCGTATATCAAACTTATTTGTTTGATTTCAGATCATGATATAACGACCAGATTTGTTAGATTTATGGAATCTTGAGCAACTTTCCATTTATCTATAAGGTTCTTCTTATTTAAATGGATGTTTTACTTTAACCTCTTTATGCACATAAGCCATGTAACTCATGAATATTTCCTTTGTTTATGTATGGCAGGAAATATTTCATAAGTGGAATAGAGTTGTCTGAAATAATCTTCAAGGACAACTGCTTCTTATTTTTAGGAAATATCAACTATCCAATCAAACTCTCTGTCTTAGTTCAAGTTCTGTGGAATCTTAGTAATTTATGCTGCTACTTTATTACACTTGATTAGTAATATCATATACGAAGGAAGTGTAGTATTTACATACTGAATACTTTGGGAATTATTTTAAAAGACATACTTACTATATTAAGTTCTTTATTAAGGTTTTATCTCACTTTAATCCTTAAAATAAAATTAAATTTTTTGGAAGTGGAAAGATAAGCTAAATAACGTTTTCCAAATCCTAAGTACAAAAGCTAAATCTAGTAGATATGAGATAAACTGTAAACAATAGAGGATTGAGCTTGATAGTATGGAAATGAGTGAATACAAGAGATATTAAAGGCTAATTAGGTATCACTATGTTTATATCAACGTTTTAAAAGATAACCTAAAGCCTGGGAGACAACATGTAGGAATTCTAATTTTACTCTTTTCTACCTTTCAGAATGAAATTCGACGCAAAGTTACCATGGTAATCCTTACTCATCTAGATGCAAAGCTGACTTACGGGTGTATAGTCCTCCCCCCTTCCGAAGCAAAATTTTCAGTATTTATCTTATTTATACAAAATTTTAAATTATTTCTGTTATTGATGCATATGGGACATTATCCAAAAAATTTCCTCAAATGCAAAAATTTCAAAATTAAAAGACATTAACTGCTTAATTTTGTTTAAATACAAACTAAAAAAATAATTTAAAGGATACAATGATATTTGAAGCTCCATGTGGTTACCGGGAGGGGGGAGGTAGGAAACGTCCCAATGTACCCCCATGCGTGTCGTAGAGGGCGACTAAAATGAGTGTTGAGAATGAAGGCATTCCAACGGAAATGAAGTGATGCTGCCCGAATGTGGTATATATACCATGCTGCTGCTACAGATCGGCAGTTAGCTTGTGCAATGTTGTATATTTCTGTAATAAAGTATTTGCAGCTTTCTCTGAACCTGGCAGAATTCTTGAAACACAATTTTTTACAATGAATACTCAATACTTGGAAAGATAGTTTAGTACGGTCTCAGGGTATTTTATAAGGGAAGTGGTCCTCCAGGTTGGGGGTTGAGCTGGTACCGTCGAGAGAGACGGTATCGATTGATCACAATGCCCCCCCCCTTTGTATCGTAAAAAAATTCCAGTACAGAAATCTCAAAAAGAAATTTCTAGACTTTCCAGACGACCTGGCAAGAAATCGTATTTGAAATTTGGAACATGAAATGTAAGGACAGTGTTTGAAAAACTTAAACTTCTCTAGAATTGAAGGCTTAAGGAGAAAAGTTATACCACCTTCTAGAAGGTTTGATGATGTTGCGAAAGACCTTAAGTTAATTTGAATCAACCAATGGAGGACGAATAGAATCAGGTGCAGGAAACTTCGAGAAACAGCTATGACCTTTAACAAGCTGTAGCATTTATTCGTTCAAATGTTTTGTATTTTACTTAAAAATACTTATAGTATACGAATATCTTGTATACGAAAAAGAAGAATGATATTCTACGTTTTGATTGATTTCAATTTTGAATCATTATTTTAATTGTCTTTAATATCACATTTATTTTGTAGTTAATACATTCCATAGACTTCATATTTATGATTATTTTAATGTAAATTTAAAGTTTACACTGTAAACCTAAAATTTTGTTTAATTTGGTGTATTATATTTTATTAAGCGTCATCATTTAAATTAGAGCTATAACAAACACTGTAAGAGTTTGAATATTCATACATTATATAATTTACATACCTAAAAGGTCATTTTTTAATATATAAATTTGAAAGCTTTCAACCTTTTTTTCATAATTCCTAAACAAATACTTGATGATTTGTACCATTTCACTGAGGATCTTTATCCTGTTGAAGCGTAGCTTAATACATTGTATGTGAAACAGGTACTAGTACGTTTTCTGACCAGTAAAATGCTAGTTGCTCGTGAATTAAGGTGACTAATTATGAATTGGAAAAGAGGAATTGAAAAGAATCCGAATAATATGATACTTGAGTGCGGACCATAGTAGTACGGGTTAGTGATCTTGAAAATACAATGTCATAATGTGGTATCAAAGTGTTAAAGGGATATATTGTTGAAATTATAGCCATTATATGTAAATAACTAGCTCGTACGCTGCTGATAATAAATTCTTTGTACATAAGTAATATATATGTTTTTTTAGCCCAACCGTTTATGATGGGCATGGGGCAAAGGCTGTGTCTTGTGGTGAAGTTTGTTTAACTTTATGTGTCAAAACTCTACATTGGTTAGCTGATGGTATAAGTGTGCTTCTTGCTTTCTGTAAATTTTCGATAGGCCCTTAGAATGTGTTTAGTGTGCTGACTAAAGCCGGGCCTTGTCTGGATGGATTATTATTTTGTAATCGTCTTTGTTATCTCGCCCCCCTCTTATTTTGTAAAACCAATTTAGTAATAATAAATTCATATACATATGTATTATTCATATTGTTCCTGTATGTTTTGTGTTATATTCCTGTAAATCAGAGTCGTACCCAGGGGAGTTGCAAAAGGACATAAGCACTCCTCCCCCTTTTCTCAAATAGCAACTGCTTTTTTCAATCAATAAATGGAACTTTATCTATTTTCAGTGATACAGGATTCTATCAATTCTGGTAAGTAAAAAATTTTGTTTTCATACTATCTCTATTATTTTTCTTAAATGGCCTTATTTTTCTAATTTTTAAAACTTCGTAAAAATTATATCAGTTCATGAATAGATTTACAACGGAGAAATTAGATTGAAATAATGTATTCTTTAGTGTTTACATATTGATAATACTAAATTAAAGTCTATTTTTTCATGGCAATTGTAGACGCCTGTACTAGAGAATTTAGGGGTAGGGGACTCTGAGATAAAAATATGTGTGCGCATGTGTTGTATTTGCAAATTTAAGTGTTAAATTTAGTTTAAAGAACTGACTTTACAAAATGTTAGGGAGCTTAACCTTTTAACGTACAGTGGTTTCGTAGCAAAACCACTTATTAAACATCTTTTTTTTTAAACTTTACTTTCTGGATTACTTTACTTTATCTTTTTATAATTATTTACGTCTTCAATCTCATACATCTGTGATATGTGGAAGCCAATGAAGTAGAATCAAGAGCTTTAAAAAAAACTTTTTGGAGACATGGATGAGTTTTCGATCATATATATATATATATATATATATATATATATATATATATATATATATATATATATATATATATATATATATATATATATATATATATATATATATATATATATATATATATATATATATATATATATATATATATATATATATATATATATATATATATATATATTTATATATATATATATATATATATATATATATATATATATATATATATATGTATATATATATATATGCATGTATGTATATATATATGTATATATATATATATATATATATG
>CM063508.1:64909792-64914792 GCA_032207245.1 Pardosa pseudoannulata | reverse complement strand
AGAGTGCGTTGCGCTTACTGCCTTTAAAACCCTAAATTATTAATTTTATGTTTTTAAACTTCACATATATATACGATACAAGTTAATTTATGAAAAAATCCTAGTTAATGAAAAAGGTGAAATAATAGAACCAGCATGAAAATAATTATCTTAAGATCAAAATTAATGAATTTAATAAAGTATTTCTTAATGAAAGTAAATTTTCCCTCGGCATAAGTGCATCTAAAAAAAGTTACAGGACCTGATGGAACATTTTTCTTAACGTAATATTTCGTGTTCCTTTTTATTTTTCAAATATGTTTTACTATCAGCACTTTCGCAATTAACTTGACACGAAAGTTTTAAATACTCTTCATTACTACATCCATAAACTCGTGTATATGAGTTTTTATCAATTTCATTTTCACTGCAAGACAAACTCTTGCCATGTTCCGTTTTATCAAAACTGCTAGTTTGAGTTGTTCGGATTCTTTTTAATGACTTGTTTCTTTCCTGATTCAGGTGGCTTTAATTAAGACTTTTCTGGAGTAATTTGCTTGCGAAAGTAACTAATTGAAGTTTAATTAAACTAGCTAAAAACTCGAAATAATTTGCATGCAGTAGGGGAAATGCAATCAAAATAATTCGAGTCGAATTTTTTATGTTTTAACTTTCGTATTAAGGCTGAAATTCTCAAGTAATTTCATTATTTCTTTTTTCGGATTTTTATATATGACTTTAGCTAATATCATTTTAGCTAGTACTCCGTTTTGTAGTGAAAAAGAGGGATCTAGCATACTCAGTAATCCGTAAAAGAACATTAAATTTTTGCAAAGATAATGAGATTTTCTGTTTCAGAATGGGTTTTAAAAGTTTAATTACAATCTTATACAGTGTTGAATATTTAAAGAATTTTTTGGTTGAAGAACTGGAGCTGAACCAAAAAACTCTAAATTCATTATCAATTTTCCTGCTTCGTTACTATATCCACAAATTTCTTTTATTACGTTTCTATTTTAATTTACAGTACTATGAATTGAAAAAAAGAATTGTTTATCCACAGTTGAATAAAACTCACATTATCAATTCTCTCCCTCTTAGGTATTTTTTGTGAATTTCTATTTTTGTAAATGAGCAATAAGTTTATATATAGATTTAATGTATAACATAACATATATATATATATTATTATCCAACATTTAGTTTGCATTTAAAGTCCATGGCTTATAATCCCACAGCTGATATGCTGGTATTGGTATTCGTAGCCGTTTCGAATCTGTTTTAAAGGCTATTAGCCCTAGTGTTGTACATTAGACCTTAATTTTCCATACCAAACTAAGCCATTAATTTTTTTAATTTAATAATGTGTTGGAATATTGTGGCTCCGATTTCAATAGTAAAGTTTACTGTTATTTTTATTTTTTTATTATCTTTGCCCTTAATTTATGGTTATTGTACATGATCATCATGTGCAATTATTTAACCTCCTGTAGTATTTTATTTGATTATATATTACATTTATATGCCTTATCCTAAATTCTATGTACAGTATTGTTTTCTAGAATTATGAGTTCTTGTATCGCTGTTTTTAACAATTCAGTATGAGTTTCTGTGCCAGAAATGTTGAGTTCATCGAGTACTAACTGCATATTATTGCATGTAAATTAGTATATACCAAATTGTCTATGTAAAGTTTTTCCTGTTAAATTATTTTTCACTTTTGAATCGATTCACTATTAACCTATATTGTCTTTCTCTTTCAGGTACTGGCCTTAAATGGGATGGACCCGTATAAGATAAGACAACCTGCTAGGCCTTTTTTGTAAACTTGTGTCTCTCTCTAAACTGGTAAATCATTTCCAAACAACACTCATATGTGTTTACACGTTTATATGTACATACATAGGTACATTTATTTGTACTCACAGCCCTTTTCACTCGTAATTGAGATACGAAGACCTCTCTTTCTATCTGATTGTATTCTATTTTAGATTGATTCCGTATCAAGATGAACTCCAGGATAGCATTTAAAAACCTTACACCTAATAGGATAGTTGTATCCTGTAAGAATTCAAATTCAGATTAGCTATTGCCGTTCAAGTAAGCATGTGTGGAACGTTTTCTTCCGATAGAGACAAAGTGACTATGAGAGGGCTTAAAGTGCATGTATGAGGCCGTGTGTATGTATGTGTGTGTTCATGAAGTTTTCTTATTTGGCAAAAATAATTACAGAGCATTTCAATTGTTTAGCCAAAAATATCGGTGGAGGACTGTATGAGTCTAGTACAGTTCTGTAAGTTTATTAAAAGCATGAAAGAGCAGAACTCCAGACGGAGGATCCCAGTCAAGTATCAAGATAATCTTGATTGTTCTTTTTAACTCACAATGCATTGTTCATCATGGCTATGAACCTCGAGGTATGTTAGTATACACGTTGTTGTGTCAGGAAACTTTTTAGAGCGTTTGGTATATATTCTTATCCGTAAGATGCTTCAAATGTAGTAATAATTTTCTTGGATGGTATAAATAAGAATATCCCTTGTTCTTGGACTTATTCCAGAAAAACTTGTCCCTATTTCGTAAAATTTATACCGCTTTAAACAGATAATGTTTTCAATCCATAGAAAAGATTAAGAAGAATGCGGAATGAAACCTACAGGGTTAATGTGGTAAACAGATTGTTGTATCCAATTTTTAGTATTCCAGTAATATGTACTAGTATGTTTATTTTCGAATTCTTACAGGCACACACTCATACATATGTGTGCTTGTGTGTATGTTTATGTCCATTGATACATACATATTCGCACACACACATGTATTTGTATATTAACAAAGTTGGGGTTTCATATACAATGTATATTTTAAAGCAAGGGTGTCGTCTTGAACTTAAATTATATTGTTTTAATAATCCAACATATTTGTATAGTATATAGATAGCATATAGATAGTTAATTTGATAAGAAATATAATAGGTTTTAAAATATCAGAATTGGGTGAAAAATTGATTTTTGACATTAAAATGTTTAAATTTAGGTTCAAATACAACTTTTTAAAATGATTTTTAAATGCTCAAAAACTTTTATAAATATATATATGTATATATATATATATATATATATTTATATATATATATATATATATATATTTATATATTATATATATATATATATATATATATATATATATATATATATGTATATATATATATATATATATATATATATATATATATGTATGTATGTATATATATATATATATGAATATATATGTATATAAATATATATATATATATAAATATATATATATACATATATATATATATATATATATATATATATATTTATTTATACATATATATTTATACATACATATATATATATGTATATATATATATATATATATATTTATACATACATAAATACATATACACACACATATATATATACACACATATATATATATATATATACATACATATATATATATATACATACATATATATATATACATACATATATATATATATACATACATATATATATATATATATATATATATATATATATATATATATATATATATATATAGAGAGAGAGAGAGAGAGAGAGAGAGAGAGAGAGAGACTTTTTACAGTTCCTTATTTTTATTAATCAGATTTAACTCTATTAATTACAGGAGGGATATTCAGGATTTATTTAGCTTTTACAAAAAAATATAAATAATTATTCTCATTAAATATATTTCCTTTGAAAAAACGATGCTTTAAAAATATATGGTTGCTGTTACAGACCCCTTTGTACAAAAGAATTTCTGCAACCTTTATATTAGAAATATTTTTCTACATTTGCAAGTCTACTGGATTTACTTCCCACAAAATTCCCGCTACACCTTCAAATACAAAGTATAAAATGGAGTTAGTAGAGCAGATCGTAGAGTAGTGGGGATGGGGGTTAATGCATCGTTATTATCGCCTTTTCCGAGCCAGCAGTTAAGGGAGTTTCGATTACAGCGTCACTTAATAAAACACTTTTCTGTTCCTTTTTATCGAGTTACCCGGCTATTTCGAGAAAATAACTGTGTTCACGACACTGAATCTGCTGTATCAGGCTTTAGTTCTTGGAGGGACTGAAATGTAAGAACTTAATGATGATCTGGTACACTGCCAGGCATTATTTAGCATTATCTGTTTATTTTTCTATGTGTGAATGTAGGCATGTATAAATATGTATGTGTGTATAAAATAAAATCTTTAGGAATTAAATTACAAAAGGGATAAATTATTTTCTATTTAAATTAAAACGAGGTTAGGTCATTGATAGATAAGAAAAATAACTTTATCTTAAATATTAAAATTTTGAGTTTCGTCTTCCACATAAAGAAATATCATTTTATTTAGAAAATTTATAGCAAGTACAAAAATTAAACACATTTTGTTGATTGTATATTATTTTATCACAAAATAATGGTTCAACCTTTATAATAGAAATATTTTCTGCATTGGCAAGGCTACTGGGTTTACTTCCCACAAAGTTCCCGCTACACCTTCAAATATAAAGTACAATGCCAGGAATGATTTACCAGTTTTCTTTGTGTTTATGAATGTATGCATGACATATTTACACTGGGGGGACGAAATAAATTATGCACAGCAGAAAAATTGACAAACCCTTCTCAACTTCCGGTTATCTCAATCACTTTGAGAACGTGGCATGCCATATCCAGTTTCCTCTGTTAAAAATAAAAAGTATATACATAGTGTAAAATTATATAGGCTTGATTTAATAACTTTAATAATATGTGGCTAAGTTTTACTCACCAGTAGTATAGTTCATTGGTGTTAAACTTCCCAATAACATAATAATTAAACTACAGAATTATACTATACTCTACAACTTGTCCAAGAAAACTTAGAAATTTTAAAGGACTGAGCAATCTTATTCAAGATCAAAGAACAATTTTCATTAATATTTGGCTTGTTGCTGTTGATAATGTCATTTGGGTAAGTGGAGCACGTAAAC
>CM063508.1:64882292-64899792 GCA_032207245.1 Pardosa pseudoannulata | reverse complement strand
TTATAGACGTTTTAGGTCACATTTCCTCAAATCTGTGTGACATACCAGAAAAGAGATGAGGTACAATCATTCATTACGTTAAGATATACATAAGAGATAGAAATATGGTATTATCACGGCGAGAAGATAAAGAAAGATCTATTTTCTGTTTATTGATTTCGAATACAAATTTTGTTCAGATTTAGAGGATAGTATGGGGTGTGATTATGTCTTGGAACAGATATTAGTTTAAACGAGTTTCCTCTCTAAGCGAAAAAAAGACCATTACCTCATCCCAAGAATGCCATAGTTCTTTGAAATCAGTTCTTATTAAAGTCGTTGCGGAGAAATAGAATTGACACCCTATAGACGTTTTGGGCCACGTTTCCTCAAACCTGTGTGACATACCAGAAAAGAGATGAGGTACAATCATTCATTATGTTAAGATATACATAAAAGGTAGAAATATGGTATTATCACGATGAGAAGATAAAAAGACATATATTTCCTTTTTATTGATTTCGAATACAAATGTTGTTCAGATTTAGAGGATGGTATGGGGTGTGATCATGTCTTGGAACAGATATACGATTAAACGAGTTTCCTCTCCTAGAGAAAGAAGACCATTTCATCAGCCCCAGAATGTCATAGTTCTTTGAAATCAGTTATTATTAAAGCCTTTCCGAAGAAACAGAATTCCCACCCTATAGACGTTTTGGGCCACATTTCCCCAAATTTGTGTTACATACTATGAAATCGAGGTGGCACAATCATTCCTTATGTTTAGAGATACATATGAAGCAGAAATAGTGTATCCATGTAGCCAGATAAATAAGAGAGATCTTGTGGAATGTCGATTTTAAAGATAAAGTTTTGTGAATGGTATGAGGGAGATGTCTGGAAATAAAAATAGGATTAAAAAAATTTCTTCTTTTAAAGGATAAAGAATATTACCCAGAATGGCATAAGTTGTTAAAACTATTTCTATTGAAATCAGGTGTTAAAGAATAGAATTGATATCTCTAATATTCACTGTTGAAAAATGTAGTTTTGCCGTTTCATAGTGGATTTAGAAGAGATGCAAATATACAGCAGAACATAAGAACTTGCGCAGTATTCATAAAAGACATACTAATTCATAATAGTTGTTTTATTTTTATTTTGTATAGTTTCTAATATGTTTCTATTTCAGCAAATAGCATCACCATGTAACTATTTTTCGTTTGTTTTTAGCATTCAAGGCTGAGGTAAAATGGCTCTTTTCTGTGTTTGTGTGGAATAGAATCCCTTAAATGAATCCTTAAATGAATAGATTCCCTTAAATTCTATTCATTTTTACTTGTATTCCATTCGCATTCAACGATAAACATGTGTTTAAAACCTAATTCACAATTCTAAATTCATTTAGTGTACTTTCAATTCATCGTGATGTGTTGTATAATTATAGACAGTTTTTTTTCAACAATAAACGTCTATCTTGATTTATCATTTCAGTTTCTACAGATCCTGTATATCAAATTCGAAAGAATTAAAAAAATGTAAGCAATTACCTAATTCGATTATACATTATTCATTATTGTTGAACATTTTTAATAATTAACTGGCTTAAAAGAAAACCAAAATTCAAGATTCATAGTTATTCGAAGTAAAATTCTCTCTATTCAATACAGAACTTTATCCTGAAATCAAGAGGAATATGATAATAATGCTAAATAATGTCTATTAGTAATTTCACTTAAATAAACACTCTGATCAATATTTTTTATACTAATTTAACTCGTAATTCAGTGGTATTCTAAACTGAGTACATAGGAAATACTTCTACTGAATAACAAAAAAATAACAATACACTGTATTTAAAAAAAAAACTAACACTTTAAAATTTCGATACTATTCTTCCACTTTGAGTTCCAAAAATATGAAATTTGTATGAAAGAGAATTATCCGTTAAACATTGTTTACAGATTTTAGGTAGTATTTCGGAAAATTTCTGTTATAGACGAGGAATTGAGAAATTTTTTTAGCTAGAGTTAAAATGGGGGAAATTATGATAATTACTATTTAGTGGTGATTAAATGAACTTTTTGTTGTAAATTAAAGTTGTTTGCTTGTATTACTCTAGCACAACATCAAATATTCTTGGTTATTTGACTGCACTATGGAGTTTCAAAACATGTCTCAATATTTTTCTTTTTAGTGGGCTCGGTCACCTTCTACAGGAATGTACTTGAGAAAACCAATTACAGTTCTATACCTTCATGGACTGGATGGACTCTTTTCGGTTTTGAACCCACGGACTCCGATAGTGGCTTACCGGATAGATCATGAGATTGTTTTGGGGTGCGCGGACACAAATGCTAAAAAGTTTAAAACCTACTGCTTAACCCTTTCAGGACTTTGATTTCAGATGGATACACGCGTACATGTTACTAGTGGAACTTGAACCCCCGAAATGTGAATTTGCATTCGTCCATCTAAATCTGTTGTTGTTTCATCCTAAAAATAAATAACAATAGTATTAAATTCGTAAAACATTTAAAATATCTGGGTATAATGATTGATAGAGGACTAAATTTTCAGCAACATCTAAAGTACTTGGAAACAGAAATCACTAGATTAATAATAAATGCTAATAGACTCGGTAATGCATACTGGGGTATAAAGCCAAGTATTATGAGAACCTGGTATGCCAAAGTAGTGGAGAAAAAAGTGCTATATGGAATAAAGGTTTGCCATGACTTTCTTAATAGTCAAGTAGTTAATAAACTATATTCAATACAAAGGAAATTTCTGATAATAATCTTTCATACCTAAAAAACTGTAGTGAACCCATTAGTAAACTTATTATCAAGAATCCCACGAATATTCATAACAATCAAATATTTAAAAAAAATTTATGAAATGAAATACAGAGGATGAAAAGAAACCTATCAAGGCAATATATTAGAAGCATAAAATATAGAATTAAAACAATTTGAAACAAAACTATAATCCAATAGATATCTCCATAAATCTAAAATTATATTACGATAAGATCCAAGAAAATATAATAAATGAAACCTTGAAAATCTTTACAGATGAAAGTAAAATGGAGAGAGAAACGAGCTATGATTATGTAATCATAAAAAGAAATAAGATAGTATATACTTGCAAAACAAAATGCATTGCCATAATACTGTATTTCAGGCTGAGGGCTCTGCAATATTTGATTCCCTCAGAAAGATTAAACATTGAGTACAGATAACATATATTTTAAAAACCGACAGACTTTCCATAATTAAGAACCTAGAACTATTAGTGCCAAAATAAAATTAATTACCGAGATGCAAAAATAATGCAAAATGACGAATAACCGAGAAATTTATATAATTTGGATCAACAATCATATGGGACTACTAGTACCGATTATACAGATAGTTTAGCAAAGAACGCCACTAAATCAATAAATTATAAACCTATACAGCTTCCGGGATCAATACTTAAGAAACATATGAAAGAAAACACAAATAAAGATTGGAAAGAATATTGGGACAAATGTGAAAAAAGAAGAGAAACCTATACTATAATGTAAAAAATTTAACAAAAGTTAAATTCGAAAACAACATTTTAAACTATTTCATAACCGGTCATGGAACTTTCCCAACCTACTTACATAAAATCAGAAAACTAGAATCACCAAATTGTAAATGCGGAATAGTAGATAATCCTCAGCATTACATTCAAGTAAGATATAATCTTGTTCCTATGTTTATTAAAAAATACGAAAACGAAACACAAATCGAATACTTTAAAAGAATAGATAATAATCACAATTATATGCGCGATTATAAATTCTAAATATTAAACAGTTAAAAGTAATCTTTAATATATTAAATTCAAACTACTCTTTTATACGAATTGAATTTTGAAGTGAATGAAAATATTTAAAAGAAAGTTTTTTTTTATTGTAATTCAATAAATCAGTGTATAATTTTGAAATGAATAATGTCGAAAGGTTTTCACCAACTTAAGCTTTCCATAAAACCCTTGAGTTGGATATGAGTGTGGGTCATAAATATAAGTAACTAATGTACGTTTAACTATCTAAAATCTAATAGTGAAAGATATATAATGTAAAACAGTCTACATGTTCCCCGTAGATTTCAATAATAAATAAAACTTTCGTTTACAATTAAGTCACTATATTATATTTACTTGTTCTGCTAAATAGCGTACACACTCATATGCCCTATATAATAATAGCCTAAGCTATCTGTCCATCTGTCCTCGAATTTATGAAGCGGCTGGATCTGGAATGGATAGAGGCATCCACATTGGATTCTTGATGAGTTAGGGTTAGCAAAATTCAAAGCGATTAAAGTTTATCTTATTCAAAACTGTCCATACGATTCTAAAATGAATTGGTAAAAATATGCTTCATATCACAGTGAAAAATATTGTTGTCTTTAAAGCGTTCGAAATCCACTGCAGAATCCAATACAGAATTATCTAGCCAATTTTATCCAGCTGAACATCTACTGTAGCCTTCGGATATTCATCGACATAAATTCAGCAGAAAGGATTCGGAAATTAATGCGTTAAAACCAAAATAGACAGTCTAAAAAAAGAAGGCCGAAAAGAAGTGGTTAGTAACATATATAAAATAAATATTAATTTCAAATTAATCAACATAAAGTCTTCTAGAAAAATAATGTCATCTCTCTCCGTATTGATATTCTATTCGAGATCCATACCAAGAATAATGTTGAATAAGAAATCGATATCTGAAAACTTGTAGCTTCTGCACTGTCCTGCAAGCACATATCCCTTCTGCAGGGAGACGACATAAAAGTCGATGGCAGAAAGAAAATGAAATCTTATCTAAATGTTTCATCAGTAGACCTGGAAAGAAACGACATAAAAACTTCGTCATTCGTCTCCATGGAGTCACTTCTATTCCTGTCTATATATATATATAGCATGAGTCAAGAGATTATTAATGCAGTAGAAATATTTGTAGTAAAAGGACATTGTACCTCTTTTAGGGGACATATCATCTTTAAGCAACTTCAAAATGAGAAACTTTTATTATTTTTCGATTTGCCATACCTTTTTTTCTTATTATGGAAACTACTTGGAATGTTTAGTATTTGTTCTCTGAATTTAGTTAATTATTTTTCTTATTTACTTTATTTCTGATAAATAAGAACTTCTTTATATATAATAAAATAAAAGTGCTTTTTTGAAAATTTAAAAATTTTGCTGTCATACTGCGAGCAGTGTCACAGAAACACAAACTATATTTCAGCAATAATTTTTGCATTTTTATAAACAAGAAACATTTTGTATTATTCTCCACCTATTTGAAATTTAAAAGTTATCAGAAATTTTACACCAGAAGAATGAATTTTCAAAAATCCTAAAATAACGTAGAAAAATTACATTTCAAATGCAATAAATACCACATAAAATAAAAAACTTTCAAAAAAATAGGTGGAGTTTAATTGTAGCACTATAATGTACTTACCTTGAAAATTATAGATCTATACGTGCAATAGTTTTTTTTTTAGAGTGCGAGCAAGTTCGAAAAACAACATTTTGAGTAAAATGCATTTAAAGTTAAAACTTTGGATATTTTCATCATATTTTTATTAAAACATCTGATAAAATGGTTTAAAATTGCCTATATGTATACATTATCCCTTCTGTTTCTAATATTTTTACTTTTATAGCAATTTTATATCTTTTTCTTGCTTTGCAAGCCACTAACGTAAGCATCTCAGCCATGATTTCAGCCGAACGAATCAGCTGTTGTATGTAAATACTCTTGCATAATTACCAATTTGTTAAGACAGTTCTTGCATAACACTGGTTCACACAACATGACCATCATTAAATACATAAAATGCATCATTTACCACTATTTGAACAATATTAATCTTAAAACAGTTTCAACGCTAAAAGTGATGACACAACGGCAGGGAGAAACATAAACAAACACCAGCTGGGTGATTTAAATATCTCATGCTGCCACTATTTCCTATTTTTATGTTATAATTTTACAGGTTCTAATTCGAATATTTCAATGGGGTTTGTTTTAAACGATTCAGAAAATTCAAAAGATTAAAAAAAATTATTTTTTTAAGGTTTAAAGGTGATGTGTCCCCTTAACAGTCTTTAACCCCTTCCGGTACGATTTAATAATGAAAATCTGTGTGTGAAGTAACCATTTATTTTTTATTTAAAAAACTTGTTTTATTTTACAATTTTTACATATTCTTAATTAAAATCCACTTTTTACATAGTGTTAAGTATCAGAAACGGTAAAATTACGATAATAGTCTTCAAGCTAGTGGTACTTTTCAAAACAAAGTGCAAAGGAATTCTGAATTGTTTACATCGCCAGGGAGTCTCACTTCTAATTTGATTCTTATAACACACACGGCATTTCTTAGTAGGTTTTCTTTTATTCTGACTCATCAATTTGGCAGGTGACTTGTACCAAGAAACTTTAAATAAACAATATGTAACAGTGACCTGGGATTTCCACAAGTAACAAAAGTGTTGCTAAATTCAGTACATTAGAAATTTTAAACTAAATTAATTATCATATTTATCAATAACTTTAGTCGCATGACGAGTGTAGCTCGTCATTGTGCGGTATGGAATGAAAAAGCAATGACGAGCTAGACTCGTCATTTTACCGGAAGGGGTTAATATAATAGCATTTAATATCCAAAAGGTAATACAAAAAATTCTGCTCTGTTTACATTAAATTTTTCCTAGGTCATTAATAAGGGTCAAACAATAAAAAATATTTAGTTTTTATATGAAGTTGTTAAATTGCTTTCGAGTATTTTAGAGGGTGCTTATCGAACTCAGCGTGGGTTTACTCACCCTTAAGTTTTTGTCCGATTGTCGAGGAGAATTGCTGCCTTGGCAGTAGGAGTAAGAAGTGCCTTGTGTGTTTCCATCCGTCCATACACGCCATCAAAGTTATTAATAATTATTAAGCTAAAATAATTATTTAGTTTTAAATTGAGTCATCTTGAATTTATTTACTTACTTTTAAGGTCTTATTATATTTGGACCTTATTACATTTGGTCTTATTATATTTGTCTATCTCCCTTTTTATGTTTGAATGACCACTTCAATTTTTGTTCAAGCTTTTTAAAATAATCTCGTTTCCATTATTTGCAAGTTAATTGACTCAATAGTTTATTTCGTCTTACTCTTATTTCAACGATTTTGCGTAAATGTATCGTAATTATGTAATTTGAATCGGCGGGGAGCGTTGAATCTCTCTTCAGCATTTGTAGAGGGTGCTCCTCGAATTCATCGTGGGGACAGGAAACCCCATGGTTTTGTCCGGAGATAATTGCTACCTTGGCAATAGGATTAAGACATACCTTGTGTCTTCTCTTTTTATACAGTTCATTAAAGTTTTATTGATATGTTTTAAAATGTTCCGGGAATTTCTTCACTTACTTTTAATACCCTACAATTTTTTGGACCCTACTCGCTGAGATATTTCTAGAAGTAATACATTTTTTTAAAAACGTAAAATATATACACCAAGATTTAAAAAAAGTAGAAATTCACTTAATGAATACTTTTTGAAATTTGTAAATTAAATCTAATTTTATATCCAATGAAACCCAATTATCTGTTTTAGCCTTTGGTCCTCTATTATATTAAAACAATCAATATATTTTATTTTACAGCATGATAAAAATCATTTTTTTATTTCCAATTTCTTACAGTTCACAGATTTTTTTACTATAAAATGCCATATACCTTAAATGTTTTACTATGTTTACAGAAAGAAATCGATTTTTTTGCTTCAAGTACATATAAAAATTTGCTTTTACATTTTCAACACTTATCTGGAGGCTAAGTGAATTTCCTTTCTATCATTTAGTGTATGTATTTTATGTTGATTTAAAAAAAATAATTTATCTGGGAAATGACAAAACTAAATAATTTTTACGAAGATAGATAGTTATTTAAAAAATGTCTGAATAATTCGTTCTAACAGGGACAAAACTTTAAGATTTATTATGAATCGGAAAAAAAGTGTTTTAATGAAGGTTTTAAATCTGGGAAGATACTATATGTTCCCATTCATACATGATAACTTCTATTAGATGTATAATCTTCCCTCTTTATAAATACATAGATTAAGAATTGGTAAGACTTTAGGTTTAAATTTGATATTCTTTGTAGAAAGTGATCTGGACGTTTAGGGCCGGTCTCACCAAACTAGTTTAACGTCTAACTGCTATTAACCCATAGTGCCATCCAATGGTAGGACACAATTCTCAGTTTAAACAGACATTAATTGCGGTTAGCCATTAAACGACTTTCGTAAGCCTTATGGTAGCAACCTTAGACTGTTTTTACAGACTTTTAGGGTGCTATCATATTACTGTCGACATATGTTACTGGTGTCTTCTGCGTCATAATGATGTCACAAAGGGAAATTTAAGGTATCAAATTCCCATCTTTGGCGATTTCTGACGTCAATATGACGCGGAAGTCACACATGACATAAATCAACTGTGATATGGTAGCAACCTTATTTAAGTCGCACTGTATGTGCGCCTAGGTCTAAATTTTGTAATCAGTTTTTCGCTAAGGTTATGAATCTACAATAGAGCAGAAATTTCACATACTATTGTACTTTGGAGGAAAATGCATGTCATCACTCATAAAATTGCATCATTATAGACACTCTATTCACTTTAAATAATAGGTTTTTTTATCGTTGTTGCATTTTTTTCTTCATGCTTTTACGTATACTGCGGTGATAGAATTCTTGGGTTTGATTACAGGTCGATATTATCTTTTTCAAAAGTATTTTAAATTTTTATTTTGAAATTACCAAATTGAAGTAAACATAATTGTTACAGGTTTGTATCTGAATACAAACCCATGCAATATTAAAAAAAAACTGTTATTGGAATAGAATCTGTGTAAATAGTTTAGGGGGCTTACTTTGGACGTTGCTAGTCATGTCAAACGTTCATTGTGACATCACTTTGATATCAGCTTGATCATTTGCTCAAAAGTTCCTCAAGCTGACGTCAAAATGACGTTACAACGAGGATTCGAAACGAACCGCAAAGCCTAGAGTAAGGACCTGGGTATCAGCAAAGTAACATCTGTAAGTCATTGAAGATAATTGGATTATTGCTTTGAACAATTAATCTAATGAAGTTGACTGTAAAAAGAGCTTTACAAGAGTATAAACTGTTAATTTACTTTATATAGTTAAAAATGTATTGTAAATTAATCCCAAAAATATGTGTTTTCATACTTCCAATGTGACTTATTTTCTATTAATTTACTCAAGATATCTTAGAACATTGAAAAATCACACATAATTCAAAGTTGCTTTGAATAATTTAAAAGATCTTTAATTGGAACCAGTAATATAAAATTTTTCGATAATATGTTAACCATTTTAAGTACATTTATTTATAAATGTTCAAACTTTCTATAAATAAATGAATACCTCTTTTATGTTATTGGTGACTTGGTGCGGCAGAAATAATCATTTCTTTTGAAATCTATTTATCGTAGAAGCCATTTTGTCACCTGCTGAGTTATTGATTCCTTTCACTAAGCTAACTTGTGATCTTTACTTAATCTGATGAAATCAATTCGTCAATTCCTGTAACCGAAAAATTAAGCTGTAAATTTCCAATTTCCTTTAAAGTTTTCGCCTATGTTATTTTTACCTGAAATCAAAATTACAAAACCCGGGGGCAAAAATAATGTTCTTAATGAATTATCTTATGTTGATTATGTTAGCATCCATTTTTCCTTTAGTTAGCTGTTTCTTTATAAAAATGAACGTTATGGTATCTATTGAATTAATATCAGAGTGGCTTAGTATCTCCAATATTTGCAATAAGTATTTGCTGAAACTATTTCATATAAAGGAACACATGACTACATTCCGATGTTCTCTGTCGTGTCCATCGGAAAACTTCCCTGTCATCGATTTCCTTTATATCGATTTCCACTATAACAGTATGGTGAAATCCGTGTTCAGTGTAATTGTTTCTTGGTCCTTTTTTCCGTACGGTTTAGCAATCAGGCATTTCACCGCAATCGCTTGAAATGTTAATTACTTACGGCTTTTTTCCCGCTCTTTTTAAAAAATACATTCTGTGGACTTCGGAAGACATTCCAGATTGAAAACAAATTTATTTTCTGGAAAGGCTAATTTTTACAAGTTCTTTACTTCTACTTAATTGATGTTGGTAAATTAGAATTTATCAATTTTAAAGATAATTGATAAAATTGAGTTAGGAAACTAAAGAATAAATTATTGTAGGTAAAAAAACAAAGATTCTGAAGTTCACGTGTAAAATTAATCAGAAACGTTTGTGTTCAGAAAAAACCAACATATTTAGAGCACAAATAAAATAAAGAGAATAAGAGTCGGTCTCGCCAAAGTCGTTTAACGGCTAACCGGGATTAAGCTCTGTCTAAACGGAGAATTGCTTCCTTTCGTTGATTGACGCTATAGGTTAATCGTAGTTAGTCGTTAAGCGACTTTGGCGAGACCGAATCTTAAAGAGATGGCTGTTTTAACCCCACCAAGTTTCGTGCTCTAAACAGGAAAGGTAAAATCTTACTACTTTTAATTAGAGTTAATCGATGATTATCTACAAGTTAAGTTTAGTTTGGAACCCTAAGGTCTGTTATTTTGCTACCCGAGGACTAATGAGACTGGTGTCTACTGTTTAAAGTTAATTAGGAACAACTATGAACATCCATGCTACAAGTGAATTCAAACACATGAGTTCCTGTACCGAAGTGCCTTCTACCAATTTGGCTATCGTTCAGCGAGATTATCTTCTAAATGAAATTACATAGTTTAATTTAGGACTAGTTTTATTCGACAATCGTGAAACTTGACCTAAATGGCTGACATCGGATACAAAATTGAGGTTCACTTTTAAGATCTTGTTACATATCATATGAAAATAAAATTTCTTTGAACGTAATATTTTCACTAAGACCAAAAGCACATTTTATATACATATAAAATTACATCTTTCCTTTAACTTAAGTAATTTTATGGCTGAAAAATCCAAGAGTTTATAAGTTTAGCATGAATGGAAGCAGGTGATAAGGCTGGTAATCAATTTTGAAGTTGGACAATAGGCTCTCGGTAAATTTTGGGATTCATTTTTAAGGGATTCCGTCTCACGTAGGAAATAGTGGTAATGAGATAGTGAATTCATTTGGTTAAAATTGCTTCTTTGGAATCGTCACATTCAGATATCCCTTCCTCTTTTATTGCAAAATGTAAAAGAACGCATATGGATCTCTAGAACAACCTGATAGTACCTTGCTTTTCGGGGGACTTAAAAGATAGCATATTTGCATTTCACGCTTTCCCAGTAGATGATTGAAATGTTTCTCATGTGTACAGGATCAGAAAACTATTCACAATACTTTTTACACTATTTACAAAGAGTAGAACTGCTAAGTCATCGCCCGAGCAGAATTTACCAAACTGAATTTATTTAATTGTTGCATTTAAATCATAACAGTACCTATTTAAATTGTACTAACTTAAATGTATAAACGGTAAGATCGACCCAATGTTTTCAAAACATTGTCTGTTTTTAAACGTTCTGCCTGTTTACGGTCTTATAGAATCGATCTAATTGCGTTGGAGGATTAGAAACATCAACTTAGGTTTAACATAAATTTTAAATTAAATATATGTTTTAGGGAGACTATATAAGAACCCTGCTTGTACTCCGATCTCATGATGGTCGGTTAGAGCTAATCCAGGATAAACTACGGTATATTTGTATTACTAACATTAGCTGTATCCAGTTATGGTGACACATAACAAGGTTCTCCAGCCAACTTGGCGATAAAGTTCTGAACATGGTGGCCAAACATTTTCTCCTGATCTCGCCGTGTCCAAACAATCTGTACCTATATTTTAATTTATATTATACTTGTATCCAGCTCTTCTTGAGGAACCCATTTCTTATATATTAAATATATAATGATTAAAAATATTCGATATAATGAACCATTAAAGTTCACTATAGTTAATTTTTAATAATTTGGAGCTGTTGGCATTATAAGCTGTTAAGTGATTAATTGCCCATAAATAAAAAGGCTCGTTTTCTTAGTACAGTAGATAAACTACGGTATGTTTGTATTACTAACATGAGCTGTATCCAGTTATGGTGACACATAACAAGGTTCTCCCTCCAACTTGGCGATAAAACTCTGAGCATGGTATCTTAACATATTCTCCTGATATCGCCGTGTCCAAACAGTCTGTATCTATACTTTAATTTATATTATATTTGTATCCAGCTCCTCTTGAGGAACCCATTTCTTATATATTAAATGTGTAATGCTTAAAAATATTACATATAATGAACCATTAAAGGTTCACTATAGCTAATTTTTAATAATTTGGAGCTGTTGGCATTATAAGCTGTTAAGTGATTAATTGCCTATAAATAAAAAGGCCCACTTTCTCAGTGCTAATACAGGACAAACTACGGTATATTTGTATTACCACCATTAGCTGCATCCAGTGATGGTGACACATAACAAGGTTCTCCAGCCAACTTGGCGATAAAGCTCTGAGCATGGTAGTGTAAAATTTCTCCTGATCTCCCCGTATCCAAATAATCTGTATCTATTTTTTAATTTATATTATATTTATATCCATCTCTTCTTGAGGAAACCATTTCTTATATATTAAATGCGTAATGCTTAAAAATATTAGATATAATGAACCATTAAAGGTTCACTATGACAAATTTTTAATAATTTGGAGCTGGTGGCATTGTAAGCTGTAAATGATTAATTGCCCATAAATAAAAAGGCCCACTTTCTCAGTGCTAATGCAGGATAAACTACAGTATATTTGTAATACTACCATTAGCTGTATCCAGTTATGGTGACACATAACAAGGTTCTCCCGCCAACTTGGTGATAAAACTCTGAGCATGGTAGCCTAACATTTTCTCCTGATCTCGCCGTGTCCAAACAGTCTGTATCTATATTTTAATTTATATTATACTTGTATCCAGAACTTCTTGAGGAACCCATTTCTTATAGATTAAATGCGTAATGCTTAAAATTATAATGAACCTTTAAAGGCTCACTATTGCTAATTTTGGTGCTTTTGGTATTGTAAACTGTTAAGTGATTATTTGCCCATAAATAAAAAGGCCCGCTTTCTAATCCAGGATAAACTACAGTATATTAACAGTATATTACTACAGTATTATTACAGTATTATTAACATAAGCTGTAACTAACCGATTATGGTGAAACACGATTTTAGATGTTAAAAATTAAATTGTCTTTGAGAACAAAAAAAAAACTTTTTGACTACTTCTCGAACAGTAATGTAGTTAGTGTATTTTATCTCATACCAGAAGAACACAATTATCAATTCATATATTTTTGTCGTTAACGAGACACATAGAATTATGACATGCTATCACAAAAATCTTTTATTAAATACCGCAAAACTTCTTACAAAATACGAACCGATATTGGCGCCAGGCCGTTACAAATTGCACAACACATAATTTGGCAAAACAAATTGTGTATAAAAGAATCATTATGGCATTAAATATAGAAAAAATGCAAATATATACACATGAAGGACATGGTGTTGTCGGTTTGTGAGCGATGCTTTGTTTGCCATGGAAAAATATTATTCTTTTCGTGGTGAACTTGTCAACTTCTTCCCAATGCTTTCCGAATCACTCTACGCCGTGACACCAAGTTTTCTTGGATTATTTTAAACCTTGTGCCAGAAACTGCTAAATAGAAGTTGCGAAGTATACCGCAAAGAGTGTACGAAATTTATTCTTTTCCACACACAAATGACAGATCTCAGATGTAGCCAAACCTTAAAAGGATACTGTTCTTAAAGGATAATATTCAGAAACAGCTTACATTTCTAGGCAACTTGAGTAATGTATGTCATATTAATTCCTGTGAGGCTTGTAAAATATCAGTTCAGACTAAGTTGTATAGCTTGGTATATCACGTACAAAATGGTCACAGCAAAGATAGACATTGCAAATACGTAAAGAACAAGTGTTGGATAAAAATTATAATAAACTTTTTCATATTAAAACATTTATAGTTCCATTTTGAAATTAAATTATAGCATTACGATGCAGCATTTAATGTATCAAATATTGTTTTCTATCGTTTATTTTCTATTGTAAATTTTACGTGGCAACCTTAAATCTTGTAACTTATATGAACTGTTTACCAGTTTTCATAGAATATTCCTTAATAAATAGACTTTTGAATTGAAGAATTTCATTCATTTAATTTATTAAGGATAGTATAATTAGCATAATTCGAATAATACGCGTTATTGTGGTATTATCTAAAATCATAATATCAAAATTTACGTTTAGTAATTAATTTTTTTTTACTTTTAGTGGCAATAGGCAATGACGAAACCACTAATAATCGGATTACTTTAGTCTCCTAAAAACCGAATTTTATAGTAAATACTGCACAAATCATCATTCATCGAAAGAAAAGTTACAGTAAAGCTCGCAAACAATCTCTGAATTTGTGATAAGTATTTATGAACCATGGCATTCAATTTTATATATTATTAATTAACATTTCATTACTCATTTTAATTACCATTTTAATTTTTTCATTCTCATTTTTATATTTATAAAAGTAACTTTGCCATATTTTTTGCTTATAGCTTTAAAAAATATTATAAAATTAAATTCCTCGCATGAAGAAAACTGGCCAAAAGTCATTAACTAAGTTAAATCTGTAATTTTGAATTTAGGTATTTAAATTTTTTAATTTTCATTGCCACATTAAAAGAGAGAGAGAAAAAAAATAAGCTTTAATGACTTTGAAAAGTTGTATATATTTAAACGATATCTAAAAATGTAAAACCGGGGATAACGATTCTATATAACTGAAAATAATTGGATATTCCTTAATAAGGAATTAAACACTGTCGTGATCTTTAGTTAATTTCACATATTTGAATTCAATGTCTACCTCTTATTAAACCTGATATTAATCACACACAGAAATACTCTGTGCATAATACTTTCGTATATTGCTTTGTACGCTCAGAACTCATGAAAGCTCAACGAGACGAAAGAGAAATGAATAAGATTTGGCTTTTTCCTTGATCTTTGAGATCTGCTAATGGTCGTTCATAATGTCTTAAATGGAGGTTAGCGATGATTTGCTTGTGTTTAATATAGGTAGTTATTTTCGTAAGAGGTGTCCTCTTGCACAGCACAGAAATTGTCCTCACACACGAGGCCGTCACCGCAAGGGCACACGTGGGTGTAAATGTCGACCACATCAACGGATATGCCATTCGGGTAGAAGAGGGTTCTGTTCTCAGGTACATTTTCTTCTCGGCAATAGTTATCCACCTGTCCGAGGGGCATACACTGGGCAGTGCTGTAGCGCATCATTCCTGGGGGAAAAAAGAAGACCAATAATTAGAATAGGATAAAAAAATCAACACAGAAAAACCTAAACAAATGATGAAGTTAATTAATCTGAGATTAATAATTAAGTTAATTAATTGCTAATACTTTTTTTTCTTGCTCGTATTAATTGACTTTTATAAAATTATTTTATTTAAATTTGCTGCTTTTTATTCCAATTTTCATACAGCAGTCCATTGTTAATTTTAATGTACATTTAAGATTTTTGTCAACGCTCATTGGTACAACAGCACAAATTAAATAACGATGAACGTTGTTTGTTTTTATCACTTCTCGAGGGCTGGAATGGATCACAGTCAAGATAAAATTGGAAATATTTCCTAATTTTACTCTTGATTAACTACGGCTATTTACAAGGGGATTCGTTCTATTTGGTATTGAAATCTAATGTAGTAACTTTTTTTTTCAATATTAACGGCAAAATGAAGGATTTATTATAGTTAAAAGTAGGGAGGCTTTTTTTTAAATGCAACTCACGACAAACCAATTTAAATTTTTTTTGTTCTACTGTTGCGGAGTGACTGCGCTGTAAACTTTGAAACCTAACTAGAAAGCTGGTTCCAGTTATAAAAAAAAAATAAATTAAAAAAAAAAAAAATGCGAAAGTTAAAAATCTGAGATTAATAAAAAGTGTCGAAAAGCCCTGAGATCACGAAATTAGTTAATTAATCTGAGATTAATAATTAAGTTAATTAATCTGATAGCAATAATACAATTTTTCTTGCTTTTTTTACCGTATTTACTTGACTTATTTCATTTTATCAATTTGAAATATTGCTTTGACTTTGAAATTCACGATCCCAATTTTTATACATCCAGTTCATTGCTGAACATTTGATGATTATTTAAAGTTTTTGTCAAGACAGTACTCAGTCGGCATTAACAGTGAACTCGTAGCTTTGAGGGTCCTGTGACGACTTCAATATTCTCTAGTGAGAGGTAACGTGAAAGTGGATTACAGTCACGATAAGAATTGGAAATTTACTTTTATTCTTGATTAACTACGGATATTTACAATGTTATTCCCAAATCATGTAGAACTGCAAAGGTGGATGCCTGTAAAACTTCCTGATCAGTCGAAAGAAAAAGAGATTTAATATCTCGTACAAGTGGGGATTTTATATATTATCGTTGTATCACAGACTCTTGCTCCCTATAGCGGACTTTAATCTCCCGAACTAGAAAGCTTGTTAAAAAAAAAAAAAGCGAAAATCGAGGTCTAAGCATGAAAAAAATGTCGAAATATTAAAATTGTAGTTTTTTTTTACCTTAGTTACAGTCTCGACAACGATGATCAATTAAGATTTAATTACTTGAGAACAGAAAAGTTACAGTTAGATTTTTTAAGCTGAATTCTATCACTGGCCGTCTCCGGAATTCCCAAGGATTCATTAACGTGATCCGTCATGGGCGTAAGTCTTATTAAACACAGACAAGATCCCAGATTGCAACACGCTATTGTCCTGGTAAACAGGTGGGATCCGCTCGGCTGCTTTGGAGCGTGCTCGGAACAAAGGGGAGTCTTCACAGTTCTGAACTCAAGCTGGCCTAGCATATAAAGTTCTTGGTTTCTCCACGTGGGATTAGAACAAATAACTTTTATCCCAGATGAGAAATATTTTTATTTTTAGGTACATTAAATACATACTTGTTAGATGATATAATAAAGAAAAACTATTTTATTCGTTTTATTTATTTTATTATATTATCCCTGTGAAGAATAAATCCTCAAATATTGTTAAATATAAATGTTTTATTTCTTTCCGTTATAATTTTCAAATTCATGATGAAAATTAAATTTAAATGAATTTCTTAATTATTTTTTGAAAACGAAATGTATTATTTTTAAGCCCTCTATATTGTTAATGTAATAATACATAAAATTAACAAATTGGAATTTTGAAACAAGTTTAACCTAAGTTGGGCAACCTTAATTACCCAGACTGGCATCTAGTCGCGAAGCAGCTGGTCTTTAATTACACAAATTTTACTTTTGTTTTCCCTATTAGTC
>CM063508.1:64872292-64879792 GCA_032207245.1 Pardosa pseudoannulata | reverse complement strand
CTCCATAGCCAGGACATGGCCAGAGTGAAGTTAGATGATCGCTGAGATCGCGATCTTGTAAACATAACTCATAACAACTGATTACAACTTTAGTAACTGATTGCTCTGTCTTGACCAAATGTTTGCAACAGAAATTGTTTCACTTGAGAGGAACAGTGTGGTGATGCGCCATCCTGCATAAAGGTGGTTAATAACACACTTCTTTGATTTAAGCCGGGGACAGCTCTTCTTTTTCATTCGTTTCACCGTTTGTAATTTGGGTAAACACAATGTTTATTGATTCTCCATTCAAATGAACCATCTTCACCAACAACGCTCGATGGAATAATGACAACATTCTGAAACCGAATTAAAATTCCTCGTGTATCCTGATCTTTTATTACAAGATCAGTTTGCAAAAAGTTTCTGCATCTCTCGCATGTCAGCTCCCCCTACAGGTGACTTTTTATTTAAAAACAATTGGTTTTTTTTTACCCTTTTTGTGCAGACAGCACGTCTTTATCATTATTCCCTCTGTTTTTATACAATTTTAAAGTTTTAAACGAATTTTTGACTAACATGGTATATAAAAGGTATCTGCTTCAGAATAGGTAGAAAATATTTCGAAAAATAATAACTAAACATTACTTTAGTATAATGACAAACTATTATTACTATCAATCAATATTACTTTAACAAAAATAGAATTCTTAATTTTAAATAATTGATTATTCGGGACACAACTCAACTTCTTTACTAAAAAAGCAGCACAATGTCTCTCGTTCACTAATTATATATAAACCAAAAAAAAATCCTTTTGTGAATTTGTACACTTAAAATGATATTCTATAATATGTAGGATAAGATAATAGTGAAATAAAAATTTTCCTATAGTAAATTTCGTCAATTAGATAATTCATCAAAACTCATTTATAAAGCTTTAAAGGGCTAAAATTACCAATTATTAATTTAAGCATCAAAATATAATAAATTTTATTCAAAGTACTGCATGATTTATATTCATACAATGGAGATGTCCAAAAAAATCATCGTTCATTAAGCATTAAACTGAACTCATGTACCATATTTTCTTGCTCTCTAAATTCTATTACTTTTAGTCAAGTAGATGTCCTAAAATATGAACCATGGTAAAAATCTTCATGAATTTAAAAAATATATAAATCTGTTTAAAAAGTTACTAAATTTTAAAAATGCAATTCCGTCCAACATGATTTTCTATTATATATAGAAGATCAAATATAAAACTTAAATTACAGTTATAATGTTTTAATTTATTAAAAATGATATCTTATTTGTTTTAAAATAATAGTAATACCCTAGCATTCAAATGATTTTCACATATTTTTTTCTTTTCTCTGTAAAGTTTCAAGGAGATTACAAGATATTCTAATATTAACTTCTTCTTAGGAATCCAGAAAAATACACACGTTTATGAAAAGTGCATTTTCTAACAACACAGTTTCTCCCTATGTATAGAAAACCAAATCATTAATAAAACTAAACATAAAACTACGGTACAACCATAATTAAGCATACTCCTGAATTAAATGCAACGTTTAAAAGTAAAATAAAACCGAAACATTATTTAACAACTCTGAATAAAAACCTCGCAGAACCAGAGTTATTTATAAACAACCCTTCATAATTAAATTTCCGAAAAAAAGTATCTGATCCACTTTAGTCCTGGCAATGTCGTAAGCTGTAAAAAATGTCATTAATCGACGGGAAAGTAGAGCTATCTTCAATTAAGGTTCAACTACAAATAAAGCAATGTAAGCGTAAAACATATGACTATGACAGAGCATTTAATCTGAGACGATGCCATTGATTACTGGGTGTTAATTAATAGTTTACAGCGACTACCATGCAAGTTGCTTTTAGTCTGTTTTATTTTTTATACTCTCTCCTTTTCTAATGAGGTTATTCTAGAAAGAAGCAATTATTCTCTCGTGAAATAGCTCTGGTTTTTACGGATCTGACAGTTAATAGCTAACAGTAATTTACGAGAGATGTTTTTTTTTATTGAAAATATCTTATTTAAATGGCAAAATTAAATCAGACACGTCTCCTGTTTTATCGACAATTAAATTTTCTAGTGCGATATGAGATGGAATAGTCAACTACAAACACCTCTCCCATTCTACAATATTTTGATAGCTAAATATAGATTCACCTGAACATATATGTGTATCTTCTTCTGTATTTGATAGTGTTTATATATACGAAATATATAGAAAATAATAATGTGATTCCATCTATTTATATTTACTACCATAATAAACATACATACTCAGTGAACTCAGTGAAAAATGGTGCACAGAACTTCCTGGGCCGAGCCCTCTAGTTCTGACCTACATGGGAGATTACTATGACTATGACAATGATTACAATTTGACAACTAATGATTACAATTTGACTACGACTGGGGCTAAGTATAAAATAGGCAATGGATGTTTGAGGTTTGGCAAGAAAAAGTAAAAACATAATGAAGTTAGAACAATTTAAAATTAAAAGATTAACATTCACGAACCCACTACGAGTTCAAGCTAGTCGTAACTTGAGTTTAATATTACAGTTTAGTTTAACACAATTAGGTAGCAATTATATATATATATATATATATATATATATATATATATATATATCAATAAAATTAAAATTAAAAAGGAGATAGCAGAGCTTTGCGAGGAAATTACGACAAGATCCAAATGGGTGAGCTCAAAGCCAATAGAATTTAAGAGTAGCAACCAATAGCAATCTTAGAAGATGACCCACCAAAGTGTGGACGCAGCACTAGCTGCTGCAGGGGAAAAGGTACATCCAAGTCCAAGTTATTGAAAAGATTTTTATCAACTACCTAGCATCTACGTCTATCGTTGTAAAACACTCTTTTGAAAAGTTTACCAATTAAATTAGGTTTTATATGATTAAAAGAAGTCTTTTAGTGTCCAGAGTTAGAAATGTGTGTGTTGGTTATTAACAAGAATATTCTATCGATACTTTACATTATAATCTTCCTAAACTTATAAAGTTCAAATGTCTACTTTTGTGTGAAAAAAAATAATAAATAAGTCTGAAAATCTGCAATAAATAGTACACGTGAACGCAGTAGAACTGTAGACAGTAAGCTAAGACAGAATTAATACACACATTGGGGCAAAGTAAAACTGGAGATTGGCATTAAAACTAAATCCTTCAATGGTTTCTGCGAATATCCCATTACTTTTTAAAACACATGATCAATTTTGTGACATTCAAATTTGTGACGTTTCGTATAGAAAATTACAGATTATTAATTCATGTAATCATATAGTGGTTTATCCACAATTATCTCTAATCGTCTGTGATGAGTTTGCTCCCACCATATTTGATAAGAATCATCCGGTTGTTAATAACCATTTAACTACATATTAAATCGTCAAGTAGCTTCTCTAATCTGTTATCCCCTTTCAGATATATTATTATCTGCTGTATTCAAATTCTCATTGAGACACATTTTTGGGGTCTGCAATCAAGTTTACCCATATTTTAGTAAGTAAAAATAAATAAATAACAGCAATAATCGAATGTGTGAGTAATTTGAATCAATTCAAGTAAGCAGGGAAATAGTTCATTAAATAAGAGTTCTTTAGTATTCTTCATAGGAAAAATTGTGGAACATTCACTAGTAATTTTAAGAATTATCTTATGAACTAATTACATTGATTAATTTAAGGATGGATTTTTAAAATGCTGAATAAAATAAAAATATATATATTTCCGACCAAATACTTCCTAATTAAACTCTTTGGAGAATAATAATTCTATTCAGCTCAAGAGATTTCAAAGAAGCTAAGGTACTGCAGTGATCAATCACCTTGACCATCTGTCAGCACTTGAAAGAAGAGCGGTCAAGGCATTTAAACAACTTCTATTTGCTATTAAAGTTTCCCTTATCATAGTAATTCAAAGTAAATTATTCAAATCAATTCTTTAATTTATATGGTTAAAGAATAGGGAAGCTAGTTGAAATGCCAAATTATATGATTGCATCAAAGATAAATTTAAAGAATGTTGTTTGATTGATGATTCTTCCGCTACTTTCTTTTGTTATACTCCATAAGCTTCAAGTGCATTTTTGGTGACGGTATTGCTACTTAATACACTTTAGTAATATCATATATGAAGGAAGTGTAGTATATACATACTGAATACTTACTTTATTAAAAACTTGTTATCCGTCTTAAATAGAGAATTAGGATTTGTTTTCATTAAGACTACTTCTATACTAAATATCTAAATAAATCAACTCAAAAGGCTAATTGTATTGTTACTTTAGTGTAATAGCTAGTGTATAGTGTGCTAGCAATAAAGATAGCAGTTTAAGCTGGTATGTAAAAGTTGGGGATTTGCAAAAGCTAATCATCAGTTTTTGAAACAAAATTATAACTAAATCCCATCCAAAAACTTTAACTCAAATTGATCATTAATCCTCAAAATTTAATCGATTTCTTAAATTAAATAAATCAAGAATATTTAAATTTATTTAGTTTTGGAGATTATTGTTAAATAGACCTGATTTATTTTCCCCTCCCCAAAATCAATATATCGTTTTCATGCTATATATACTCTAAACCTATAGAATATCTCAATATTTGACCTGAAGGAGCATGTTTCAATGATATCACCTATCGTCACCTATTTATATATAAATTATAAGAGTGACATATTCCTTTATGGAACAAAATAAAGATGCGAACCCGTGCAAAATGTTCATGTCTAATTATTCGTTCAAATGTTTTGTATTTTATTCAAAAATACTTTTTTATTTAACTTGGTGTGTTATATTTTATTAAGCACCGTCATTTATATTTCTATAACAAACACTGTAAAAGTGTGAATATTCAGTCATTATTAATGTACATAGCTAAAAGGGTTTTTTTTAATATATAAATTTGACAGCTTTTAAAACTGACCATTTCACTGAAGACTAATATTTTTTTAAACGTAGCTTAACACATTGTATGTGGGACACGTACTAGTACGTTTTCTGACGATTGATACTTGAGTGCGGGACCATAGTAGTACGGGTTAGTGTAAAAACATGGTGTGTTTGTAGGTACAAAAATAACGGTATATAGAGGAAAACGAAGACTTAACGATTGTAAATCTCTCATTTTTAGTCTATTTATTTTCAGTAATAAGAGATAAGAAACAATCATGGATAACTGACAGAACCTGTAAAATCCTGAAAGTACTTAGTTCGTTCGATCAAAGCATTGTTTTTAGTCTGGGGAAAATGCATTTCTTAACTCCAAAAACATCTACAAATGACAAAGGCGTATAACTGAAAAACGTATAACGTAGAGGAATCAAACATAATTTCCTATAGGGTTTCGCTAATATCAGGGAAAAAAATGTATAACTTACACAGTTGCCGAAATGACTAGCGCCGTAAGTGAAAAGTCACTGTCAATCTGTGATCACGAAGTTAGTTCTTAAAAATGACATTCTATAGTATTTATCACATTGTATGGGGGACACGTAATAGTACATTTTCTGACGATTGATACTTGAGCGCAGGTCACGTACTAGTATGTTTTCAGACGATTACTACTTGAGCATGGGTCACGTAGTAGTACGTTTTCTGACGATTGATACTTGAGAGCGGAACACGTACTAGTAAGGGTTAGTGTAACCACATTGTTTGTTTGTGGGTACAAATATAACGGTATATACAGGAAAACGAAGCCGAATGTTCTTGTCTACTACAGAGATTCTGGAACAATGGAGACAAAAACTAGTTTTTACATCTGTCAATGCGGAACCACAGAACGGGTAAAATTTAAACTATGTACTATTATTTCTATTTGATTTTTCCTATTTACGATACTATTATAAATTTATCCAGTAAAAAAATATTTTTTGTTTAGAAAAATCTCACGGTTGTTATTTATATATTTCTATTTATATATTTGTTTATATATTTCAATATAAAATACGAAAAGTTGGTTAAAAAATTAAATAATTTTCCATCTATTGAAATTTAACTGAATAACTAAATTTACGCTCAAAACGCCCGCTCACGGTACAATTCCGCTGCGAAATGTACCCGCACACAATGTGTTAATGACTATGAATATAGATTTCTCCAGTTAAAAACATTGGATTTGAACCTCCACACCTTATTTGATTTTGAGTTCAACTTAAAGCAGAAAAAGTATTTAATTTTATGCAGAGCTTATGTAATTGGGGCTTCCAACGAGACTACAGAAGTATTATAAAGTATTTTCACACTATGTTCCTATACCCATTTTTCTGGTCTCACAAGAGATTCATTTCCTTATATTTTGAAATTAAACAATGAAATCAATCCTGGTATAGTACAGTTTTGACACGCAAACCTATAATATGACAATGCGGTTAGAAATTTATACAGTATACGATCGCACAGTTTGGTAGGTATATTATTTATCCTCTATATAAAAATAGCCTAAGTTATCTGTCAGTCTGTCGGTCAATTTATGAAGCGGTTGGACCTGGAATGGATGGAGACATCCATATTGGATTTTTGTTGAGTTATTGTTAGCTAAATTCAAAGCGAGTTCGAAAACTTTCGAAATTTAATCCTTCCCCTCTTTTTGAGCGTTTAATATCATTATTTCAAGCTTTGTTATCCCCGGAGATTAAATTTATCAATTTATCCGATAATAAATAGGTAAAAATAATACTTTTTCTAGCATTATGACATTATTTCTTTAACTATCTCATTTAGTTATTTCTTATTTTAAATGACTTAAGTATCGTTTACATTATTTTCTATCGTTCTATCACTGAACTTAGATATTACGTAAATAATTTTCTTTTATATATTTTTCTTAAATAATAGATTAGGTACATTTGTGATAATTTTACATTTAATCATCCATTATTTTGTGTTGCAATGAAAATTTTATCACCGGTATTAACAACAAAGTCTAGAAGTCTATTTCGTGGACTAATATATATCTACCGTTTAAGTTATATATCTTTAAAAATTAAGAAGTTTGTTTTTTGGCGGTTCGCCATCCATTCGTTAAATTTTGGACATCATTCATATATACCGCTAAATATTCATTGTCAATAATAAAACATCTGCAGTCCACCCTATCACGTAATATAACAAAATAAATTAAATTTGGCAAATAACATGAGGTCAGTAAAGATAAACAAATTATTGAGCTGTACCAGATAATTCTCAACCAAAGAACAAACCCGCCTTATAAAGTACTTTACAATTCTAGAAAATTAAAAATTTTACTGATACCGTACAGGTTGTATGCTAGTTTATAAAAATCTATTACAGCGACTCTTATAAAACTTTAAGTTAAGTATCGATTGAATGAGATCTGTCAAAGAACCGAGTTCAGCATTCCTCAAATTTATTACTCACCTAGAACACAGCACTCTCCCGGTCCACAATCCGACGGTGATCTGCATTCATGAGTAGCCAAGGAGAAGCTCTCGACCTGTGAAGAGGAA
>CM063508.1:64864792-64867292 GCA_032207245.1 Pardosa pseudoannulata | reverse complement strand
TTTTAACCTCCGGTATAAGTGAGTTAATAATAAAAAGCAAACGCCGAGTGCACTTAAGTCCAATGAACATTTTTCGAATTCACCCCCCCCGCCTCTTTTCTTCCCAGGTAATAAGAGAAGGTGATGAACTCCATCTTGAACCTTCAAGGTCGGACCGCAAAGTGAAGGTCGGGTTTAATCTCTGTCATTGACCCTCCGTTTGTCTGATTTGACCCCATACGTGCAACCCGAAACGAGACGACAAGCTGGGCCCATTTCAGGTAAGATGCGGTCGCACACCTTCGTCAGATGGTAACATTGCGACAGGTCTAGAGTTTGCCCTCTTTTAAATCAAGCAGATAGAGAATGTCATTCTTGCAGCCAGAATTGTCTCAGAAGGGAGCGGGAATTGCTATCCAAACTCTGCTTTTAGTTGAGAATTTTCCAATTTGAGAAATAATAACATTTAAGGTTTATCGTACTCGAAATTGGAAAAAAAATTACTCTAACAAAAAAATCGTAGATGAAATTTTTTGAAAGCTTTGAGAATTTTGTCGGTAGGAATCCACATATAAAGCCGGTTTACGGGATTTACTTAAGTGATTATTTATTTAAATTAATATCTTCACTTCAAATTTCTGACTCTCAAAATTATTTAGGGATCACTAAAATATGTGAAGAATAAAACATTTGATCGGATCATCCCTATACCATAAATCTGCCTCCCAAAATCATTTAGGGGTGACTAAAATATGTTAAGAATAAAACATTCGATCGGATCATCCCTAATACCATAAATCTGCCTCCCAAAATCATTTAGGGGTGACTAAAATATGTTAAGAATAAAACATTCGATCGGATCATCCCTAATACCATAAATCTGCCTCCCAAAATCATTTAGGGGTCACTAAAATATGTTAAGAATAAAACATTCGATCGGATCATCGCTAATACCATAAATAAGACGATGACCATTTTTCTTCTTTAGTTTTATGAAACAGATTAATTAAGGTGATCTTGAATTTATATTCTAAAAAAGAAAGAATTTCATTTCATGAAGTCAAAAATAACAATTAGAAAGTTTTTAAAATAACCGAATGGAATTTTTATACAAGATGATAACATTCAGATCGTAAGATTTCTCTCTTGACACAAGCATAGAAAAATGTGTAAACAATAGGTGAAAATCTGAATAATATAATTTGAATTTCAAGAATAAGAATATCCTAAGTTGATTTGGAAACTATTCCTAAAAAATTACAAACTACCTCATAAGAATTTATTCATTAGTTTCATGAATGCACAGGGAAAATTCAACCCTTTTCTTGCAATTTGACATTTTTTCAAAAATTTATTAGATATGGTAGTTAAGAATTGATACGGAAATACCTTCAGGTAAACTAACATGTGTACAGTTCTTTAATTAAAATTTTTTAGCTAGAAGATGACCCGAACATATACATCGTACAATTTCTCCCTCGACACAAACGTAGGAAAATATGTTAACAATATGTGAAATTCTAAAAAATATAATTTGAATATCAAGAATAATAATATCCTAAGTTGATCTGGAAACCACTTAGAAAACATTAAAATCTAACTCATCAGAATATATTTATTAGTTTTCATGTGGACACGTGAAAACACAAGGGAAGTTCTACACTTTTCTTTATATAAATAGATAAAATTTCTTTTAAAATTTATTTAATATCACAATTTAGAACTGAAACGGAAATACCTTCAGGAAAACTAACATGTGAACATTCCATTATATCAGTCAGAAAACATAGCCTGCGCTTTCAAGTTTCAATAGGTTTTATCTGAATTATTTTAGTTTTATTCCTGTTATTATTTACATCAATAAATTTGTGAAAATGCAGATAGATAAAATAAATGAACAGTCCCAATATATTTTACCTTAAATTCTCAATTTTTTCGCAGGTATGAATAAACTACAATGGTGTAAATTGACTCAAAGAACATGTGCCAACAGTAAGAAAACATGAACGGCTCCTTCAAGTTTAAAAAGGTTTTATATTAATTGTTTTAGTTTTATTCCTTTATTATTTATATCTATAAATTTGTAAAAGTACAGATAGATAAAATAAATGAACAGTTCAAACATATTTTACCTTAAATTCTCAATTTTTACGCTAGTATGAATAAACTACAATGGTGTAAATTGACACAAAATAAACCTGTGCCAACAGTAAGAAAACATGGACGGCACTTTCAAATTTTAAAGAAGGTTTTATTTGAATTATTTTAGTTTTATTCCTATTATTATTTACATCTATAACATTTTGGAAATACAGATAGATAAAATAAATGAACATTTGAAATGTATTTTACCTTAAATTCTCAATTCCTCCGCTGGTATGAATAAACGGCAATGTAGTAAATTGACACAAAAAAGAAACCTGTGAAAAACAAAATAGCAATGTTAGTAAATATGAATAAATCATAAAACAAATTACAATAAAAGAAATTAAAATATAATATTTAAGTTTTAGATAAAATA
>CM063508.1:64842292-64859792 GCA_032207245.1 Pardosa pseudoannulata | reverse complement strand
TTAAAAATTACGAATAATTTGAGGAAGCTAGTTCAAATATTTTCATGGTAGTCGTTGCATCCAGAAATTTCCAGCAAAACAAAATGTTTTCTTCTTAGCTCACATAGAGTGTAGAGGTCGAGAAAGAGTAGGGCACATTTTGTGGTTTCGAAAAATTTCAGAGCGAGAGTCATAAAAGTCAGGCATAACGGCAGTGTAGAGTTCATAAAAATTTATGGCGGAAATTGAGACACGCTATAGAAGGCTTAAAACACTGAGATTCAGTAGGTTAAAACTTTTGTTTTCTCCTTGCACGGACTTAAAAGTAAGTTTCAGTGAAAACTTACTTTCTAAACATCTATGTGCCTTAAACGTTTTTGAATTATACAACGACAAGTATATTCTTCTCTAAATTCACACTGTTTTATAAAATAAACTTTGAATTTTATTTAAATAGATCTAGAACTGATGTTTCACATATTTTCCATAAATTTATACCGGTGCAAAAACATGTTTTTTTTTATCAAAGACAAAAACTTTGAATAAAATTAAATTTTAAAAAATTATTAGAACATTTTTTAAATAATGTATTCAAAAGTAAAAGATAATGTTTATTTTTCGAGCATACGAATTAATATAAAATACTTTCAACTCAGATTTCAAAACTTTTGTTTTCTCCTAACTCAGACTTAAAAGAAAAAAAACTGAATAAAAACTTTTATTTTCTTTGGGAAATATGTCTTAAGCGTTATAGAATTGCAAATTGGATTTTTTTCTGAATTGACACATTGTTTTTTTAAAAACAGTCTTACAAGTTTTAGATTTTTATGAAAACACATTTAGAGCTGGTGTTGTGCATATTTATATGATTGTGACTATATGTATACACATGATCAAAGTTATTTAATTAAAAATAATTTTAAAAAATTATTTAAAAATTATTTTTTAAAAACGTTTATACAAAATTGCAGAAAATTTAAAAAAATATGTTTTTTTATTAGACAAAAACAAATTATTGTTAGTTCCGCACATAACTTTATTCTATACCTTACAAAAATAAAGAATAAAATATTTAACACTTTATACTAAACTAGAAAAAGTTTTAGAATTTTTAAGGTGTGGAATTCGATGCAAAACAAACGTGGAGAGAAAATTTTAAAGTTTTAATTTGTTAAAAAAAAATTCCATTAAAAATCATTTATTTAATCCCTTGCCTGTGGAATATAATTGAAAAAAATTATTTGGTTTGGAGTACTATGATCTATTTTTTGCAACACGAGGGCTAATGAGACCGGGACCTACAGCTTAAAACCAATTCAAACGACTACGAACATCCATGCCACTGTGGGATTCGAACCCACGAACTCCGGTACCGAAGGCCAGCACCCTAACCAATCGGCCATCGTTCGGCTATAATTGAGAAAAATGTGCCAAAAATGGAATTTTTCTTCCTTTTAGTTTTGTTTGTTATTATCATTAAAATGTTAGAAATAGATTATTTTTAAAAAAAAACTTTAAACGAAATAAGTACTATTTTCAATATTTTCACATATATGAGAAATGTCAATGGATTACAGTCATTTTTGCTAAAATTAGAAGGAAAATATTATCAAACAACATAATTTTCTGGATAAATATAATAAACTAAAACAATCGGCATACAATGTATATAACAACAATATTATTATATTATATATATATATATCTGTTACTGTGAAAGCCCGAAATTGGAGAATGTCGACATTCACCAGTGAATGCCGACATACCCCAAATACCTCCGTGAAAGACCGAATATTTTATCATATTCTTATATATTCGGACTATCACCGGTGTATGTCGACAATCCCCATGCACTGACGGTGAATGTTGAAAAAAAATTTCGTTACGTTTTTAAATTATACTTTATTATTGAAACATGTAATGATATGTGTCAAAATAGCACATACCATGAAGGAATACTAAAAAGTCCCTGTGTCCATTCCAAAGAAAAATATCACAGAGGAGCTTGAATCTACTACACCTTCTATCAAGCCCTGACTAAACAGCAGAAGTTTAATTCTATTAAACTATCGGCTAAAAAGATAATCTAATGCATGCAACGAAAATGTTACAAACCTCAAAAAGATAAATTCCCCTTGCTCAAATTTATGACACTGTGAGAATACCAGTTTCTGATGTCTACCGTGGTTGTACATATGTCCGAAATGTATTAGCCGTTGTTACTGAAATAGAAGATTTCGACTTTTATAAATTAGTAAATAATAATGGTACCCTCAAGCAGCTTTATACCCCTATCAGTTTATATTTTGTAAAAAAAGTTACTCTCCTTAGATGAGATTTCTTCTCAAGAAATATCGCTGAGAGAAGCCGCTGCAGCTAATTCGAGAAGTGGAGGGTATGTCTATACACGCTGTCATTGCAAAAAGAAATGTTTCATTAATAAATGCTAATTCAAATTGCTATAACAGTTTAAATTGTTGCAACAAATAAGATAGTATAACGTCAATCAGATAATTAAGTTAACTATTGATATGATTTTCTGTTCTAAGAGTGCTCGGTTTGTTCTAAGTTCAACAGTTACAAGTGCTAGTATTATAGGTTTGACTGAATTGCAGAGAAGAAAATATAAATATCCAAAATATCAACATTCACCATTTGGTCATGGTGAATGTTGAATATTTACCGGTGTAAGTCAGAAATAAGGGTATTTAGCAAATATTTCGGACATAACCAAACGACAGCGTGAATGTTGACATTCACCGGTAAAAGTTGGCATTCTCCAGATTTCAGTCTTTCACCGTAACATATCTACTGTCATGAATTCCATGTCCCACAAATTCCTTTGAATTTCACAAATCCTTTACAGTATCCCAGAAATAGCGACAAATGGCAAGAAACTGCCAACCGTTTCGCAGACAAGTATCTCTAACTATTGGAAAAAAAAGGCAAACTAGATATTATACATTGTACAAACCGATTTTGGGCTTCACAAAATTGAAAAAAAATTTTTTTTCTTAACCGAACTCAGGTCGGGCATACTAAAATTGGGGCATTGGTGTTAAACCCCAGGCAAGGGGATAAACAACGTTCGAAAACACAAGACCAAATTTTAAATGTTGCATGGATGCATAAAAATGTATAGCAAACATTAATCCAATTAAAATAGAAATATTTTGATAGCACTTGGGATGAGTAATTAAGTTATTAAAGAAAATAATTGTATTGCATGTTGTGGTAGTACTTTATTCTACAGCATTACTGTTAGATGTTGTGTATCTAACAATTGCTTCTCATTCTTTATTATATTTCATAATTAAATGACATCTATCGAATTTTCAGCCAAATATTTTCTCGGATGAGCGTTCACCATCACCTTAGTGTGAAATGAGAGTGGGCGACTATCTATCTGGGCATTAAACCGAGTAAAATCCGCTTGCATAGCAGTGATTTTCCGAGACAGTGATTTCTGTCGCAGTTCTAATCACTGCTCATCATTCGAGGGCTGCCCATTTTCCGCATTGCCGGTTATGCATTTCTTAGTCGGCGACGTGTCGGAAACCGAAACGCCATAAAATTAAGTAATCGTTCAAAATTTTGTGTGTCTTTACATAACACACACATATGTGTATGAATACGTACCTATGTATGCACGTGTATGTGTATGTATAAAACATCTTTAAACTAGAAACAGAAAAATCGACCTCGGAGGCCCGATGCAACTTTTCTCAGCCCAATACCAACAAAATTGCGTTTGATGATGAACAGAAAAATTATTAAAACAATAAAATATATTTCGTATTATTTGAAATGCTAATTTTTAAATGTATTTTGGACTGTTGCTGTTTTTTTATTAGCAATCAGGAAGCCCAAACAAAAGACACACACAAGTTAAAAAAACTTTAAAAAAATTTTTCGTATTTATATTTAACCATTTTAATTAAGTAACGATGTATTTCCTCCGACCTTAAACACTGAATAGATATGCAAAAGTTTATTAGCATGAACTGGATCTCTAGTGCCATAATAAATTAAAAGAATCTGTTTCTGAGAAAAAATATTCACAGAAAATTGCGGAAATGTATGTTATTCAGGTTTAGAAAACCTATAAGACAGCTACTGAAAATTCGGGAAGTTTATTTCACTTGGGTGATTTTGCGTGGAGTGTTTTTACAATTCTCGAGCCTCAGAGGACCGGAACGCATCCTCGCGGGTTAAATATTCATAGAAATAGTTAATGAATTGATAAAAAAATAAAATTTTAATTCATATTTTCTGTTCATCTGTTTATAATTTTTTTTTTTCATTGCTTCTTAGTTTTACCATTTTTTATAGATCTCAACTAAAATAAGTAGAATGTAAAATGATTAATAAAATAATAAATTAAATGGAATGTGAATGGCATTTCATTTGTATATACATATATGTACATTATTATTTTCGCACAGAGAAACTCATATGTGTGAACATGGTATATAAACATACGCTCTGAAATAGCAAGTTTTTACTAAATTTATTATTTTGTTTCATTTTAATACATCTTTATATTTAAATAAACATAATTTGGAGCATGCGAAATATAAAACCAAAATTGTATTTCTGAATATTCTTAAACAAAAACAGCACATACAAACGCAGTATACGAGACTACGCGCGGGTCACAGTCAAAGGCCATCTCTGTCTTGCAATTCGGAGACTGAGTAATTTATCAACTGCTTATCAATTCCTAGCTTGCTAATCCGCAATCCACGAACTTGGCTTTCGCTTTCACCTCTCCTTCTGTGTGTCAACAGCAATTGAATTAAGCTAAATCCATGAATGGGAAAAATGCTGATTTCGTGACATTCCCACGAAAAGGATTTAGTTGTAGAAGAAAGGGAGCTGTTTCAAAGAATGGAATGGATTTGAAAGCCACAGATACGAATCACGGTTACCTTCTCTTCAAGACTGGTAGTTCTCCTTCAAGTGTTGGCATTATTAGATGTGTAGGACCATTCGCAAGGCTTCCTTGTTAAATAACGGGAAATGGGGAATATTTTCTCTCCTTGAATACGTATCTTAGTCTTTTTTTATAGTAATCACGGTAGAAATCAAATTTTCATTGACGTAGATTTGTTTATAGAGGGATTTCTTTTAAATGAAAGCCGTATTTTGATCTCCCTTATCATTAAGACATTATGACCAACTTGTATTATGAAAAAACGTTCTCATTGGGGAAGATTTAATTTTCGCGAATAATATTTCACTGTAGGGAAGAGTTTTTTCAAAACAATATGTTGCATAAGTTTATTCGCAAGCATTCCTTGCAAAATAACGCATAATATGGAATTATATTAGCCTTAGTTGGACAGCTTCGGCCTTTTAGTAGCAAATCACAGTTGAAATCATATTTTCATTGCCGAAAGTTTATTTTTAGACAGATTTTTTGCAAAATACAGAGAATACTAAGTTTATTTGCAAGTATTCTTTTCAAAATAATATATAATAAGGAAGTATATTAGCTTTGGTTGGGTAGCCTAGGCTTTTTAGCAGCAATCACGTTTAAAATTATATTCTCAATGGCGCAGATTTACTTTTAACACAGATTTTCTGAAAAATAGAGCTATATTTTTATATGAATTTCCTTAAACATATGAATAACAATTAGTAATTGAACAATTTCATTGGTGATGAATAAATAAAATTTCAATTTTTTTTCAAAAAATATGCTGCATAAGTATATTAGCAAGCATTCCTTGCAAAATAACGCTTAATATGGAATTATATTACCCTTGGTTGGGTAGCCTAAACTTTTTAATAGCAATCACAATTGAAATCATATTTTCATTGCTGAAGGTTTGTTTTCAGATAGATTTTAAGCAAAATAAAGCTAATAATAAGTTTATTTGTAAAATAAGCCATTGCAAAATAAGCCATAATACCGAATTATGTAAGCTTTGGTTGGCTAGCCTAGGCTTTTTAGTAGCAATCACGATTAAAATTATATTCTCAATGGCAAATATTTGCTTTTAAACTATATTTTTATATGAATTTTCTTATCCACGAAAATATGAATCATAACTAGTAATTCAAGAATTTCATTGGTGATGAATAAATAATATTTCAATGTAGGGAAGAATTTTTTTCAAAAACAAATGTTGCATAAGTTTATTTGCATGTATTCCTTGCAAAAAAATAACATAATATGGAATTGTATTAGCCTTGGTTGGGCAGCCTAGCCTTTTTAGTCACAATTGAAATCATATTTTCATTGCCTAAGATTAGTTTTCAGACAGATTTTCTGATAAACAAAGCTAATAATAAGTATATTTGCAAGTACATCTTGCAAAATAACGAATAATATAGAATTATATAATCTTTAGTTGAGTAGCCTAGGCTTTTTAGTAGCAATCACGATTAAAATTATATTCTTAATAGCGAAGATTTGATTTTAAACAGATTTTCTGAAAAATAAAGCTACATTTTTATGTGAATTTCCTTATCTATAAAAATTTGAATCATAACTAGTACTAAAAGAATCTCATTGGTAATGAATGAATAATATTTCAATGTAGGGAAGAATTTTTTCAAAACAATATGTTGCACAAGTTTATTAGCAAGCATTCCTTGCAAAATAAATCCTAATATGGAATTACATTACCCTTGGTTAGGCAGACTAGGCTTTTTAGTAGCAATCACAATTGAAATCACATTTTCATTGCCGAAGGTTTGTTTTCAGACAGATTTTCTGCAAAATGCAGCGAATAATAAGTTTATTTGCAAATATTCGTTTCAAAATAATGCATAATATGGAATTATATTAGCTTTGGTTGGGCAGATTAGACTTTTTAGTAGCAATCAAAATTGAAATCATATTTTCATTGACAAAAGTTTGTTTTCAGACAGATTTTATGCAAAATAAAGCTAATAATAAGTTTATTTGCAAGTACACCTTGCAAAATAACACATAATATAGAATTATATAAGATTTGGTTGGGTAGCCTAGGCTTTTTAGTAGCAATCGCAATTGAAATCATATTTTCATTGACAAAAGTTTGTTTTCAGACAGATTTTATGCAAAATAAAGCTAATAATAAGTTTATTTGCAAGTACACCTTGCAAAATAACGCATAATATAGAATTATATAAGATTTGGTTGGGTAGCTTACACTTTTTAGTAGCAATCACTATTGAAATCATATTTTCATTGCCGAAGGTTTGTTTTTAGACAGATTTTCAGCAAAATACAGGGAATAATAAGTTTATTTGTAAGTATTATTTTCAAAATAATGCATAATATGGAATTATAATAGCTTTGGTTGTGTAGCCTAGGCTTCTTAGTAGCAATCGTGATTAAAGTTATATTCTCAAAGGCGAAGATTTGATTTTAAACAGATTTTCTGAAAAATAAAGCTCAAATTTATATGAATTTCCTTCCTTATCTACAAAAATATGAATCATAACTAGTAATTAAAGAAATTCATTGGTAATGAATAAATAATATTTCAATGTAGGAAAGATTTTTTTCAAAAACAAATGTTGCATAAGTTTATTTACAAGCATTTGTTGCAAAATAAAGCCTAATATGGAATTGTATTACCCTTGGTTAAGCAAACTAGGCTTTTTAGTAGCAATCACAATTGAAATCATATTTTCATTGCTGAAGGTTTGTTTTTGGTTTGGTTTGGAGCGTTACGGTCTACTGTTTTGCACACGAAGACTAATGAGACCGGGAGCTACTGCTTAAAGCCGATTCCGAACAGCTACGAACATCCATGCCGTAGTGGGATTCGAACCCACGAACTCCGATACCGACGAGCAGCGCCCTAACCAATCGGCCAGAGTTCAGCGAAGGTTTGTTTTTAGACAGATTTTCTGCAAAATAAAGCTAATAATAAGTTTATTTGCAAGTATTCTTTTTCAAAATAATGCATAATATGGAATTATATTAGCTTTGGTTGTGTAGCCTAGGCTTTTTAGTAGCAATCAGGACTAAATTTATATTCTCAATTGCGAAGATTTCGTTTTAAACAGATTTTCTGAAATATAAAGCTATATTTTTATATGAATTTCCTTATCTACAAAAATATGAAACATAACTAGTAATTAAAGAATTTCACTGGTAATGAATAAAGACATTTCAATGTAGGAAAATTTTTTTTCAAAATAATATGTTGCATAAGTTTATTTGCATGTATTCCTTGCAAAATAATACATAATATGGAATTATATTACCCTTCGTTGTACAGCCTAGGCTTTTTAGTAGCAACTACAATTGAAATCATATTTTCGTTGTCAAAGGTTTGTTTTTAGACATATTTTATGCAAAGTAAAGATAATAATAAGTTTATTTGCAAGTACACCTTGCAAAATAACGTATAATATAGAATTATATAAACTTTGGTTGGGTAGCCTAGGCCTTTTAGTAGCAATCACGATTAAAATTATATTCTCAATGACGAAGATTTGTTTTTAAACAGATTTTCTGAAACATAAAGATATATTTTTATATGAATTTCCTTATCTACAAAAATATGAATCATAACTAGTAATAAAAGAATTTCATTGGTGATAAATAAATTTTTGCAGGAATGTTTTCAATGGAGGAAAGAATTCTTACCCAATATTATGCCACGTAAATCCCTTTACACGTGTGTCTTGATAAATAATGTAGAATATTTAGATTATTTTTACACTTAACGTTGAGTGTACAGCCAAGACTTCAGCAAAATATATGTGCTTAAACATTTTCAACAATATCAAATTTTTATTGATGCACACACTTAATACAAAAATTTAAATAAAACTTACTCAAAATTCATTTTCATTTTCGCGTATAATTACTTATTAAGAAAAGATTAGGATTACTATGTTAAAATCTATTCAACACTTAAGAACTAAAATTAAAATTGATAAATGATTAATTTTTATACAAAAATTTGACAATAGAAGCAAAAAGTAAGGAATTGTTTTTTCTTTGAGTATGTAAGCCAGATGTTTACGACAGAAATATGCTAATTAGTGATAGCCGATATCATATTTTCACTGACGAGGATTTATATTTTAATTTAAAGAATATTTTGTGAAAAAAAACACAATTTTACTACATTTTCTTATTACGTAAACATTATAAATTACAATAGTTTCTTGTTAATCATCAATGGTTTCGGTATAAATTAGAATCTTTCAATGGTAAAGAATTAATTATCGTTCAAGGAATCGTTCAATAGAAAAGAACTTTAATTTAAATTCACGTTTTGCTAAACAATAGAAAAAATGATATTATTTCTTCCTCCTTGAATGTACAGTCTAAAATTTGTAGAAAAAAATGTTCTTAAAAATCATGGCCGATATCAAATTTTCATTGACGAAATTTTCTTTTTAGGAAAATGTAGTCAAATATTACGTTATGAATTGAAATAACTTTTATTTTAATCGTGGTTGATTTCGTAATAAATAATAATCTTATACTGACCAAGAACAAATTTCGAACAATAAATCATTTAATAGAGGAAAACTCTCCTTCTAAAAATCTGGCAAATTACTCTGTTGCACGTCTTCTGTGCTTAATAACAAAGAAAATGATACTGGTTTCTCTTTGTCTAGCATAGAATTGTTTATAAAAATTTGCTTAAAATTTATATTTGATATCAAATTTCCATTGACGAAGATTTCTTTTTAGGATGCAATGCATTCAAAATGGTTATATGTTCCGGTAAACTTCCTTATTGATAAAAAAAAAAATTAGGATAGAAAAACTTTTTTAAATCATGGCCGACTCATGATAATGGAGAAGGATTTATTTGAGTAGCAAGGATTTTTCCATTGAAATGAAAATTTCCTTCAAGATATCCTATCGAGAAAATCCATTTGTATGTTTCCTAGTTAAATAACAGATAATATAGAACTTTTTATATTTGTGTGTACCCTAAATGTTTTATAGAACGTTGCCAAAAAAAGCATTGCCACAATCAAATTTTCCTTGACGAAGATTTCTGTTTCGAGTAAAATTATAAGAATGTATCGCAAATTTCTACAAATCTGCAAGTTTCCGACTACTTTCTTTTATTAAATTTTAAAATTAAAAAAATATTTTTAAACTATAATTCGTACGATACGATACGATACGATACAATAAAAAGGTTATGATACTATATAAAAGTTTATTGCTAAAGAACAGATTTACACGCAATAAATAAATATTTTTAAAAAATAAAAAATTCCAAGAGAAAAATAACTTTTACAATAAGTCATTAATAAGAAAAAAATCTATGAAGAAGACTATTTTTTTAATTGGGATTGACGTATCTCTTAAACCAAATATCAAAATTCCATTGACAAAGAATATGTTACTAATCTCTATTTTTGAGCAGTAAATATTTTACCATAACACCTAAATCCTCCTAATTATATACTTTAGATACTTAATTAAACAATTTTCCTTTAAAATAGTTCGTATGGGAATAATCTATTAGTCTAATGGGTTCAACTGTTTGTTTGCCATTGATTTGCATTTTGAAATGTTTGTCTCTAAAATCGTGTTACTGGCAAATGGAATTCGTTGTTTATTTATTAGCAGTTATGTTGGATGTAATGATATCACAGTGCTAATTAAGTCAGCAAATTAGTAAATAGGAAACAATGCTTTCTAGTATTAGGGGATAACTGCTTTTAATACAATATCAGCGAAATGTTTACGGAGAGGATATATCAAAGAGAAATACCACGATTCACTTACAAAACTTTATTACAGTCATGTAAGTGATTTAAATTTAAAAAAAAAAAACTCATCTTCAAAAAATAAAATATGATACTATTGATCGGGAACAATCCTACGTCCGGACAATTGGGGAAATTTTTAAGGTGACATTTTGACTTGAATTAGTAAAATATTAGGATAAAAATATTTTAAGCACCATAATTCCTGGTATATTTATTTGGAAGCCTGGAATAGAATTATATGATATTTTTTTCATTAGATTTCATTGAAAACAGAGCAAAATGCATTTTTGTAATATGTGATATCTATTTCTTTGCGAAAGATTGCTCTTTTCAGCGATTTGTTGTAACAAGTATATAATTGAAGATTGTTAGGTATTCATATTTAGATATGATTTTAACTTTCCTATCATAAAAGTAAAAATTTTTATTTTATTGTTTTATGTATTCTTTTGCGGATTTAAGAGTATGTACAAAAGTGAGTATTTCGGATAAAAAAAATACTGATAAAAAGAATAAGTAATTGACGTAATAATTGAGAAGAATAAAACAAATGTTCACTTGCTGGCTATATACTGTTTTTAATAAAAGAACGTGCATTTCTTTAGGTAATTTCATAGTAATTTTTATATTAAAGACAGTGAGACGCATTTCCATTTTGGTTTGCTTCAAAACTGTTAGAGGCACCCTTGCTTTAACCAACCAATCAACCAATGTATTCAAGACGAAATTCTGTGGATTTTAATTTAAGTATTACAATGAATTTACGCAACTTTTCTGCATTGGGTTTAACAGATCAGAAAGCAGCATTTTAGTTGCAAATATTACTTGTTTCCCTAATCTTAAAACTTTGACATGAGTAGTAAAAATATAATTTGTCACTCCTATACGGTAAAATTTTACATACATTCTCTTAGACATATACATACATTCTTTGACACATACATACATACAACATATATATATATATATATATATATATATATATATATATTATATATATATAAGTTAGATAAAAGTAAAATTTTACATACATACTTATATGTATAGAGAGAGAAGGGGGACTGAGAGAGGGGAGAATAAAAGGTAGAAGATGAGACACAAGATAGAGATTAGAGAGAGTGAGTCGGAGATGAAAGTAATTTTGAGCATTGTAATATAGAATAGTGGTATTATACTATAATTAAAAGTAATGTAAAGCAGCTTTGGGTTATCAATGTCTTCGAAATGACAATGTAATGTACTACACCACAACACATATATTAGAGAGAAAGAGGGCGTACTAAAACTGACGTGTATTTAATAATTGAAATCGAAATTATTTTTTTAATGAATCAGGAACAGGAATTATTTTTAAGAAACAAGATAATGTGCAAATTTCAACAATATAACTAACATTAGATTATCACTCTTGCCCGTTCTTCAGGTGTAGCTGTAGACCTACCACAACATCTACCTTAATTTTTAATAGATTGCACCACGGAAAAAAACTCTTTCTTAAGCATTTATCTGGCAATGTGTTAACATTCCTCCCACTGAAGTGCTTGTAAAATAAAAAGGAACATACACCGTACTTGAATACATGAAGATGTTTCATGTTGAATGATTATTTCTTTTATTCCTAACGTGTTGGAAAATAACTGGGAAGCGGTCACGACTATAGATTTTACATCTGGATTTACACTTGAATGAGGAGTTAATTTCTATGCCTCATTCACACACACATACACATATCTATCTATCTCTATGTTTATATATGTGTGTGGGTCCACAAATGTATGTTTATATGCGTGTTTAACATGTATTTTCATTTTAACTATTTCTATTGCTATTAAATGTCATACAGAATCGTCATATTGACATTTCTCGCAGAATCCTTCCGTCTAAATGGCCTTGGTAAATCGTATAAAGCATATCGACCTAAGTCAGATTTGACACTTCCTGGTTCGTAATGGCTAAGTTAAAAACTACGTAATTTACAGCCGGTATTTTTTGAAGGCCTCAATTTCAATGTGATGTTTACGAAAGAATGCCTTAATCTCACAGAATTTAATAGAAAAACTGTAACCCATTTATTCTCGAATCCTTTCTACGGAATAAACAATAGCGGTTACCTTAAATATAAGTTATTATAGACACGTGACATCAAGACAGATATGAAACAGAAGCAACTTTGAATATTACACTTGTTCTTTGAAAACATTTGTGATAAGAAATTCATTGAATGACATGTCTATGAAACTCTGCTTTAAAGAAAAGTTTCATAACATATATAGCTGTTCTTTGTGACTTAAACTGTTGTACTTACTGAAAAAAAATCCTGTGCAGTATTCTAAAAGTCATAAAATATCTATCCAAATGACAAAACTATTTGTAATAATAGATAACTGAAAAATTGGTTAAGTGTTTGTGAAATTACCATTTACTTTCCTTAAACTCTTACTAAGTTCGTGATAACCACTTAAATCACTATCTTTAAATGACTATGGTAAAACATTTAACCACCTCCCATTAGGTTTTACATTTGTTAATAACAAAGAAAATTCCCAAATGCCTTGACCTCTTTATATGGCTATAACGATAAAGGTTCGCTTTAGATGAAGGACAGAAGCCAAATTCTTCTGGACATAAACCTTCTTTCCTTTAATTCAATTTCATTTATTCGATAAAAATTCCTTTTCAGTATTGAAGTTTTTGAAAAATAGGTTTTATAAATATTATGCAATAAGACATAAAAATTCTCTAGCATAAAATGTCCTACACTTTAACAACATCCAGTGGACAGTGATAAATATACTTTCTACCAAAAGAAGTTAAACTAACTTAATCTACTTACCCCACCTTAGTGTCGTCATTCATTTCATGTACCACTATAGACTTTTACGAGTCTACCTCCTCAAGAGTCGTGCAGTATGTTGTTTGATTATTTACTTGCTTTGCTTGTGCATTGATTTTGGTCTGTTTACAGTGTTTATGATATCCACATTCTCAACTTTACCAATAACACAAGTTACTAAATCATAAAAAAATGCTATGAAGCAGTGTTCAGTACGGCAATGATATTTGAGATTGATAGACTCAAATATTATAACAAATAACGGAAATGACATTATGTTGAACAATAATCCATATGTCAAAATAAAGCATTCTCCTTCTCAGTTTAAGGTTGAACGATGGCCGAATGGTTAGGGCGCTGGCCGGAGTTCGTGGGTTCGAATCCCACTATGGCATAGGTGTTCGTAGCCGTTCGGAATCGGCTACGAACACCCATGCCATCAGTAGGTCCCGGTCTCATTAGCCCTCGTGTTGCAAAAAGTAGACCGTAGCGCTCCCAAACCAAACCTTCTCAGTTTAAACATGACTGTTTAGTTGAACCAAATTAAATGCCTTTTTTCGTTCACATCAAATAAATATACCATTTTAATATGACTTTGCTTAGATAAAGTGACCTTATAAATGACTAAAGCAAAAAAATCAATCTAAGATAACTTTTTTGCTTTTTTGGAAGAATTTATATAAACTTATTTTTAACTGTCTTCGAAAAGCCTCTATTCATTAACGTGTTAACCACAACTCTCCTAAAATATCACACAAATCTCCTACTTGTTATAGAACACCGAAACATTTACTAGGCATCTTAGTTACGTAACTAAACAAAACTTGCAAAACGGTTTTAACTATGAATCTCAACGAGGAAATGTAGACAGTCAAGTTTTGGGTTTAACTTCTCCGCTGCGATCTTGAACTCCTAACACGAAATGCGATTATTAGGTAAGCGTCTCTGCATATTTGATTTAAAACAAACGGCAAAGGATTCCGTGCTTATGTGATGTAATACTCGCTTTTAATGGTTAAATTACGAATGCATTTTATCTCGATAACGTCACTCGAAATCTTTTTTATGTGCTTTTCATAAATCAAATCAAATTAGAATATTTTATTTCAAATAAAATTAATTAATTCTTTTGCACAGAACATTCAGTCTATCGATTCATTTTCAATCGTTCGATACAAATACAAATTCTTTTTTAGATTGCAATGCTTTCCAAGTAGGCTTGGTTTTATAAATACTACGTAGGACAACATAAAAAAAATACAAAACATAAAATGTCCTATTTTTTAATAATACCGAGTATGCGGTGGAAAGCCTTCTTCCTCTCTCCCCCCCCCAAAAAAAAAAATAGGAAATAAAAGAAAACTAAAATAAATTAGTTCAATTATTTTCAAGGCACTTATTCTTTAAAGAATTAATAAAATTATATTTATAATTAATTCAAATTATATTTATACACCATTCCTAGAGTAAACAATCGCTTTATAAAATGTTTAAACATAAAACATCGTTCAGAAAATATTTTTAGGGATTACATATACATGTGAGGATATTTTAACTAAACTAACCAATTTAATTATAATTATGTTCTGAAATAAATTTCGAATGATTCTATACTTAAAATGACGACTTTTAGCAAAAGTCTTTTTCTTATAATTCTGGCAACCTTTTTGCGACCACGAGAGCTTTAAGTTGACTCAGTCTTTGCTCAACTAATCATGTGTAACTACATTAGGTAATTTAGTTTTGGCTGTTAGCGCCCCCTCCCACCCACGTGGTATATTCTTCACACCTCCGATTGGTTAGCTCCCTTTCGCTCTCATATAAGCGATGCTATATAAGTGAATATACAAAATTTGGTCAACAGAGCGCTAAAAACGGATTGTCCAAATAAGTTCTTAAACTGTGTGTTCCCATCGCAGTTGAGGGCCTATAATAGGAGTTTGTTTAAAATTTTACCTGTTTTATTATAGTATAATATTTTAAAGTTTATTACTTGTTTAAAATATTTATATTGTTCTATATCTTAAAATAAAAAATCAAAGTAACTGCTCTAAAATTGCAATGGCATATTACATTGCAAGTGAAGAAACAGAAGTTTCACTCACACATGAGTCAGATTTGCACAATGCTTCTGGGTAACTACAAAACTTTCTTAAATATTATGGGTCCTCAAATCAAAAAGCTGACGATGAGTTTTGAGGTATAGACACAACGGAGGGATAGGAAATACGAAATTAAAAATTATCTAAATAAAATAAAAAGATAAATAGGTAAAAAGGTAAAAAGGTAAAGAAAAATTAAAATTATATTACATTTAGTGATACGATGCTTCCATAGCTTCCAATAACGCTTCCAAAATTCCAAGTAAATCTATATTTTATTGATTGAGTTCACGGCACAATGGATGGATAGGGACTGGGAAATTAAAGATAACCAAATAAACAATAAATAGGTAAATTTAAAATTGTTACATTTAGGGATAAGACACTTCCATAGCTTCCAATAACACTTTCAAAACAGCACGTATATCCCAACTTTATTGATTGAGTTCAATGCACAACGAAGGTATAGTGACTACAAAATTAAAAATAACCAAACAAAATAAAAAATATAAGTAGGTAATTTTGAAATTGTTTCCTTTAGGAATACAACGCTTCCAAAATGACTATAACGTTTCCAAAATACCACGTAAATCTTAATTTTATTGATTGAGTTCAAGGCACAACGGATGGATAGGGACTGTGAAATTAAAAATAATTAAATAAAATAAAACGATAAATAGGTAAATTTAAAATCGTTACATTTAGGGTTACGACGCTTCCATAGCTTCCAATAACGCTTCCTAAATATCACGTAAATCTTAATTTTATTGACTGAGTTCAAGGTACAACGTAGAGATAGGGACTGTGGAATTAACAATAACTAAATAAAATAAAATGATAAATAGGTAAATTTAAAATTGTAACATTTAGGGTTACGATGCTTCCATAGCTTCCAATAACGTTTCACAAATGCCACGTAAATCTTAATTTTATTGATTGAGTTCAAGGCACAGAGGATGGATAGGGACTGTGAAATCAAAAATAACTAAATAAAATAAAACGATAAATAGGTAAATTAAAAATTGTTACATTTAGGGTTACGATGCTTCCATAGCTTCCAATAACGTTTCACAAATGCCACGTAAATCTTTATTTTATTGATTGAGTTCAAGGCACAGAGGATGCATAGGGACTGTGAAATCAAAAATAACTAAATAAAATAAAACGATAAATAGGTAAATTTTAAATTGTTACATTTAGGGTTACGATGCTTCCATAGCTTCCAATAACGTTTCACAAATGCCACGTAAATCTTAATTTTATTGATTGAGTTCAAGGCACAGAGGATGCATAGGGACTGTGAAATCAAAAATAACTAAATAAAATAAAACGATAAATAGGTAAATTTAAAATTGTTACATTTAGGGTTACGAAGCTTCCATAGCTTCCAATAACGCTTCATCTTTAGACTCTAGTCATAAACGAGTTAAGCATCGCTCTTCTAAAATACCACGTATATCATATTTTTATTATAAAATACCGAATGATTTACCGAAGAACTCAGTTACATAAGTAAGCCAAACCTTAAGTTTCAACGGGGAAATCTTGATAGTCAAGTTATGAGTTTAACTTCTTCGCTGTGATCTTGAACTCCTAACACCAAACGTGACTATTAGGCAAGCGTTTATACATATTTCCTTTAAAACAAACAGCAAAACATTTCCAGGATATGTGATGCAACACTCTCTTTTAATAGTTAAGCTACGATTTAGTTTTATCTCGATAACTGCACTTGGAATCTTTCCTAAAGTGCGTTTCATAAATAAAATTAAATTAGGATAATAGCTAAATTTTCACATCAGTCTACTTTCAGATTCTGCTTTCCATCTCTTAATGATATTAATAATCGATGCGTTCCCTAGCTAGACTGTATGAATCTATTGATTTG
>CM063508.1:64832292-64837292 GCA_032207245.1 Pardosa pseudoannulata | reverse complement strand
AGGGCTTTAGAGTAGTTCGTGAAGTTGTGACAAATTGCCTTATTATTTAAGCCAAATATAAAATAAAATTATTTACGTAATATTTAAGATCAATGATAAAACGTATGAAAATAAGGTATAATTTAAATAATTTAAAGTAAGAAATGATTCATTGAGATGTTTAAAGGAATGACGTCATAATGCTAGAAAAATGTTATTTTTACCTATTTATTATGGGATAAATTGATAAATTTGATCGCCTACTCTTAACCGGGGAAAATAGGAGTTGAAATAAGGACAATAAAAGATCGAAAAGAGGGAAGGGGTGGATTTCGAACGTTTTAAAGGAGGCAGTATTTTTCGCAGTGATATGAAGCATATTTATACCAATTTATTTTAGAATCGGATCTATAGTTTAGGAGAAGATAAACATTACTCTCCTTGAATTTTGCTAACTATGGATGCCTCTATCCATTCCAGGTTCAACCGCTTCATTAAATCGAGGACAGACGAACAGATAACTTAGGCTATTATTATATGGAGGATAATTTTATGGATTATTAAAGTTATTGTGGTGGTATTTTAGACTTTTAATATAATGAACAGCAACGTGGTAAAAGGTAAATCAATAAGCGATGTCGTAAAAATAAAATTAAAGAGAGTTTCTTGTGTTGAAACTTAATACTTCAAAACTATTAAAACTGCCAAATCTCATTTATTTCACAAAATAATATGCCAACTAGAGTCCAAGACTCACCTAGTTATCTGACAATTTTTCATAGAACACTGTTAATTAAAACAAAAACAGAACGATAACTAGCTTGTTGCCACAGCGTACAAAATAATATTCTTATCATAATAAATATCGTTTTCAATATCGTTCAGTTCACGGTGACAAAAATTAAACAATGATAAATAAATTCACGTAAACAAAATGATAAATTTAAATAATTGTTTTGCATAATAAACCGAGATTTATAAAGTGGATCTCACAGGCGATTTCACGCAGTAGGGCAAATTCTCAAATTATGACAATTCTAGCTTCAGTTTCAAACGGAAGGGCAGTTTATTGTTTTTCTATTGGCTGTTGTAAACATGAAAATGAATGGGAAAGGCATTATAGGAATTCGTGACGTTGCGACAAAGTGCTCTATATGTATGTCATGCGTAGAAAATAAAATAAATGCTAAGTAACTTCACGCAGCTAATTTAAACTTGAGGAACTTTGTATAATAGACTTAATAGTATAAAAGCAAAATATGTAAGCTTAAGAGAGTTAAATCTGTATCTTACCTTAAGTGATACAAACCAATGTACTGAAGCGTAAACATACAGTAAAAATAAAACATAATTCAGTATTGAAATGTAAATGTCTTGTTGAAAATTTTGGTAATACTTAAGAACAGGGTACCCATTGGTAAATCTGGCGAAATTATTTGTTTACTAAAACAAATAGTAAATAAACAAACTATTAATGGTTTACTATATATTTTTACAGCATTTCGGGAATTTAGTTCATGCGAAAAGGGTTGCTCAAGGAGAGTTGTATACCAATGTAATTTAAATCAAAATATAAATACAGATTGTGTGGACACGGCGATATCAGAAGGAAATGTTAGGCTACCATGCTTAGAGCTTTATCGCTAAGTTGGAAGGGGTACCCTGTTCTTGTATCAAACCAAAATTTTATAAAAAGTGTCTACTTCCATATTAAAATTATTATTCTTTAGACGCTTCTAACAAAGAATGATACAAGTGATTAAGATCCACGAAAGATGGTCATACAATTTTAAAAATTGAATTAATATTTAGAGTATATTTGTACATTTTAAACTTTTCAAAGATAAAATAACTCATTTGCATAAAATGGGAAACACAAATTATAATTTAATATTTTTCACAAAGTTAAGAAATATAAATTAAAAAGGGCAATATTTGTATTTACAGCTAGTAATACTATTTCTCTGGTATCTAGCATAGTATCTTTATTCAAGTTAAACCACCCATTTTCCTAAAATTTAATTGTTGAGATATCTAGAAATCTATACACAGTTTTAATGCAGACGCTGTTTTAATAGATCCCAAAAATATAGTGTGCAAAAATATTAATATTTAAAAAATTAAAGATTTCTAAACCTTTTTGAAGTTTTAAAATTGAATTTTAATTAAACTGTCTGTTCAACTTTACTTTCTTGAAAACGGTCTAAATTGGATTATATAATGTAGTACATTTAAAATTTTCAGAGAAATACTTTAAACTTAAATAAGTTTAAAAGAGATTCATGTAATCTTAAACTTTTTTTTGGTTGTAAAAGATAATAATTCAAATTTAAATACAGTGTTAATGAAATTGGTTATAGCTTATACGAGAAAATAGACTTTAGATGCATTTTCACTCCTCAATAATAATCTTAACACATTTTTACAGATCAAATTTAAACGCATACCTAATGTATTAGTTTTATTTCTCTACCAGTAGCAAAACACACAAGCTACTTCCAAAAGCGTCATATGATAACAGTTTGAATACCGAATTTTAATCATTCGTCTTGTTCCAGCATTTAATATTTCAGAACATATGTATTCATGGTAAATAATCTGATCAGAAAGCAATGAGAGCATTTACATTCTAAACTAAATAAACAGTTAGTAATGCGGGTTATATCTTATAAAATCATGAATTCAATTGTTTCATGACAGATGAATGTTTTTTAAATGAAATTCGGAATAATGAAATTCTAGTTATAAATAAAAGAATGTCCTTTTTTGAAATATTTCTCGGTACTAAGAATAATGTATTTTTTATTTGAAGCATTTTAAATGTTATCGTTTGATATGAGTCTGCATTAAATATTTTCAACAATACCCGAATATGAAACTTTTCAAAAAAGAGGTTTTTTTCAATTTTGAATTAAAAACCTGCTAGCATGTAAAGATCCTAAATGTTAAAGAAATATGGTAAATTTTAACGTTTTAAATGTGATATGATTTTCTACTACATACTGAAAAGAATTACACTACTAGAAAAATTTAAATCCCTTAATTTTTAACTATCATTGGTGAATTACTAATTTGCACTTCCATAAGTATGCTAGTAAATTTACGTTCACAACCCCATTAGCTAGGTGACATCTAACAATACATAATGATCTTTAAAGTTTGTACATATATAACATTTTAATGCAATTCGAAATTTTTTCAATAGTGTACATTGAACAGCATTAACAGCAGTTAACAATCGCATTGGTTCGTTACTTTCTAACAATGCATAGGGCTCTTTATTATTAAAGATTGTACACCATCTATAATATTTTTAAAACAATTCGGAATTGTTTTCAATAGCGAACATTGACCAGTATTAACAACATTTAACAACCACATTGGCTCGTTACTTACTAACAATGCATAGGGCTCTTTATTATTAAAGATTGTATACATCCATAATATTCATACAATTCGAAATGTTTTTTAATAGCGGACATTGACCAGTACTAACAGCAGTTAACAACTGCATTGGCTCGTTACTTACTAACAATGCATAAGGCTCTTTATTATTAAAGATTGTATACATCCATAATATTAATACAATTTGAAATCTTTTTTCAATAGAAGACGTTGACCAGTAACAACAGCACTTAATAACCGCATTGGCTCGTTAACTACTAACAATGCATAGTGCTCTTTATTATTAAATATTGTACACCATCTATAATATTAATGCAATTCGAAATTTTTTTCAATAGTGGACATTGACCAGCACTAACAGCAGTTAACAATCGCATTGGCTCGTTACTTGCTAACAATGCATAGGGCTCTTTGTTATCAAAGATTGTATACCATCTATAATATTAATACAATTCAAAATCTTTTTTAATAGCGGACATTGACCAGTACCAACAGCACTTAATAACAGCATTGGCTCGTTAACTACTAACAATGCATAGTGCTCTTTATTATTAAATATTGTACACCATCTATAATATTTTTCATACACCATCTATAATAAAATTCGAAATTTTTTTCAATAGCGGACATTGACCATCTCTAGTATAAACAAGCTCAAAATCATTCCCAGAATTCCTGAAGGTCAACAGTATTTTAGTTACCGCTATCAGATGCATCTGTGATATAATATATCAGTGGACATCTGCACTGGTCAACGTTTTACAACATCAGAATACTGTTTATTTGTTTTTTCATACATTTCTTCCATTTAGATACTAATCTCTGCCAACACTTCAGAAGGGTCATCAAGGAAAAAGGTATCTCTTTTCATATGGAAAAGCGAAAAGAATTCCTTTTTCTCCATAAAATGTGATACAGATAAAATATTCGTTTACAAGCAACGTGGTAAAGGCAAATCAATATGCATGTCATGTGCAGAAAATAAAATAAATGCTAAGTAACTTTAGGCAGCTAATTCAAAATAGTGGAACTTTATATAATCGATGTAATAATATAAATGCAAAATATGGAAGCGTAAGAGATTTAAATCTGTATCTTGGATTAAACCATACAGACCAATAGAGTGAAGCGTAAACATACTGTAAAAATAATAAAAGATAATTCAGTCTTGAAAGATCAATGACGTGTTGAAAATTTTACAAAAAGTAACTACCTCCATCATAAAATGCTTTTGTACATGAGGCTTCTAACATACAGTAATATAAATAATTACGATTCCCAAAAGAAGGATATATGAGACTACTTAAAAAATGGGTTCCTCTTGGCAAATTTGGCGAAAATATTGGCGATATTTACTAAAACACAAAGGTAATCCAAAAATTGTATTTCTTGCTTTTTCTGGCGACTTTAATTAATGCACAGTGCGCCATCGTAATAGAATTATATTCTCTTACTTAATTAAAGGAAACGACTTAAAAACCTGACATTTATATTTATGGGTAATTAATCAATTAACAATTTACAAACGCAACATATATATATACACACACATATATATATATATATATATATATATATATATATATATATATATATATATATATATATATATATAT
>CM063508.1:64782292-64827292 GCA_032207245.1 Pardosa pseudoannulata | reverse complement strand
GTGTATATATATATATGTATATATATATATATGTCTGTGTACGTATATAAATATATATACGCGCCCACACACACATATATAAATATATAATACACAAACACGCACATATATATATATATATATATATATATATACATGTATATGCGCCTTGATAGAGGCATGTATATGTGTGCGTGCGTGCGTGCGTGTGTGTGTGTGTGTGTGTCTGTGTGTGTGTTTATGTAACCTGTAAAATTTATCCTATACCGATCACGTTTGGAAATAAATCCCATATTTTCAAGTTGTGAGGGTTGGTTTCACAATGCAATTTGACAATCACAATGCAATTCTTGAGTGGGAACACCGTCGTTGGAGTACCAATACCAGACAGTTACTTATCAAAAACCTTTATTTACATCTCAAAGTCGGAAAATTGTCAGACCGTCTTACACATGCAAGAAACAAACGTGTATCTGGTGATTTGTGTAAATGCCATCCTCAGGTGTTAATCCCGTGGCTGAATTCACATGAGAGCTTAAGCAGTGTTTCTACTGCAGCCTGTAAGAAATTACCGGAATAACGGAAACACAAACAACTGCATAAAAACGGCTAAAATATGTAGTTTTCTGATAGTTTTAGAGAAATGACATATTGGTTAGAAAATGATAAAAAGGCTGCAGGTAATAGTTATTAATTTTGGATTTAGTTTTGAGAAATGTGGAAAAAATGCAATGTTTATGAATCACGTTCTTGATTTTAATTTGTGTATCTAGGAAAATTAGAAAAAATGAACGTGCATTGGGAGAATTTATAAAAAAGTTTAAAGGTGATTTTAAAATATTACACACCAATATATATATATATATATATATATATATATATATATATATATATATATATATATATATATATATATATATATATATATATATATATATATATATATATATATATATTCCACAAACGTAAACTTTCTCTAGGTCACAAACTTTTAAGTTTCCCATACAGATTATAATTATTACTATCATACATAAATATATGTAATATATCAAAATTATTTAACTTTAATATTTCCTTAAAAACCTCCTCTTTCCCACTCTAATTCCTTAAAATCTTTTTCCCAGCCTCTAAACGTCTTAATCAAAGGAGTGTCTTCGACTTTCGATGCGTTTTGCAAAGCTTTCTGTTCTATAGATATAATTTTCTGTCTATTCAACACGTTTACCAGCTATCGCCAGCAAATGGCTCCGCCTTAATTCGCTGAGTAAGCTTCTTGTCCCTTGGGAAAATTCTCTCTGTCTTCGCTAAATAATCTTTCTTTGTTTACCTCTGCTCGAGCAGAGGGATTTTTATGTCTCTTCTTTGTATGTCGTTGACTAGTAAAGATGTCCGTTTTATCAGCTCTAAAATAAAGTTTTAATTAAACTTGAACCGGTGTCTTTCAATGCCCCGACTGCACCTTTATTACTGCTACCTGATTAGGCTTGTCCTTGCCAAGTAGCCAGGGCAATTAAAAATAATAGGGGCTATAATGTCCAGCAGTTCAGCAGTTTTGTAATTATTGGATTATATATATATATATATATATATATATATATATATATATATATATATATATATATATATATATATATATATATATATATATATATATATATATATATATTCCACAAACGTGAACTTTTACTATGTTACAAAGGTTTAATTTTTCTATTCATAAAACTATTATCCTATTGTTCTAAGAAATTCAGTTTTGAAATTTCTTTGATTATGGAGTACCGTATCAATATATTATTATCATTAAATATGTCTTTCCCTGCATTGCACACTAAATCTCCTTAAAACCCAAGGCACGTTTTCGCTAACGAACGTAAATGCTATTTACCTTTCGATGGTTCGTTGGCAAACAAGGTAATCATCTTTTGGGGTCCAAGAAATAAAATTCCTGAAATTCCCATAAATAACTCAAGGGATGACAATAAACTAGAATTTATCTGTAAGATAGTATATAGTGAAAATTCAAACTGTACTTTTTTCTTCGTGTAATCGGTTATTTGTTTATTGCATTATTTATCTATCATAATATCCAGAAGAATATAAATCATTTGTATTTTAACACTGATAAATACAGTAGTTTAATCATTAACCCGATTTGAATCTCAAGGCTCAAGTTTATGTTAAGTAATATATATTTTTATTCAGTTTTATTCTCATTTCGTTGATTTTATTCCCTTTAATATATATTTAAAGTTACGTATACTTTTTTGTTTAGTCTGCAATATGAGACCCCAATTTTATGTTTTCTGGACATTTTTTAGACATCTTCTTTTTGAATTTTTACACTTGGCATGTATAGGTATACTTCATCGCCAACTTACGTATGCAGCCTGCGTTTATTCTTGAATCACGATAAAGTTTAGTTATTCAGAAAAATCGCAGTAAATCGAAAACTACTTTGTTTTTATGAACGAAACTTTTTTTTTGTTTTACACTTTAATATATACTGTATGATTATTTAACTAAAAAAACAATATTTTTATGAAATCACAAAAATAAACGATAGTTAAAATTTAAGTCCGATAAACTGTAAGCACATATTTCTTCATCACTATCTTTATCCCAACGGCTCATTTTATCAATTTTGTATTCAACAATAATAAACCAAGCTTCAAATTGACAAAACACGACTTGTACTTTCTGGAGCTAGGAATTCGATCGAAGACGAAATAACGCAACAAAAGACCGGGTAACTCGACAATCATAACTTGTGGAAAGAAAAAATGCAAAGCGTTGCATAGCAACGCAAACAACACTCATATAATGTCACACATACATATAATTATACGTATTTAGTAGATTTGTGGTGGTTAGCGGGTATCCACCACAAATCTACTAAATACGTATTTTTACGAGATCCACGCTCCAGTGAGAGTCTGCAAAAAACGTAAAAATACGTTGCCCGCACGCGAAGTGTTAAGATATGTTTTGCTTCTATCCGCTGTTGTTAGTATAGTTGAACTTTGTGTGTTTTGTGAAATTTTGACAGGAATCCTTTAATCTCGAATTTTACAAAATAAATCTAATATATACCAAATCCCAGAAAACGAAGTTTGAATGACAAATTTGTCGTATGTAAACTTATACCATATAGTTTATTCAGAGAGTTATGACCAAGATATTTCAATATCTAAAATTATATATTTGCATAGAGATCGTAAAATAATTTTCCAGGAGTAATTTGAAATAGATATTCTTTCACTGTTAAGGATAAAAAGGCTTTAAACTGCACGAGATTTTACTAAAAATTTAATGTTTAAAAATCCTTCATTTGTTAAATATAACTAAAAATAAGAAATATATTTAATACATCCTGCATACCATAATGCATACAATTATTATCAGAATATGCTATAAATTATTACTTATAATAAATTTAAACTTTATTTTAACACAATTTTTTTAATTTTATGATTACACGTCAGACTAATTTCTAACTGTACTTTTCTTTTGAAATTTATCAAACCTTTTTGTTACAGCATTTAAAATAAAAGTTATTTAAAATTAACGTATGTGTGGAAACACAAATCCTGCTAGGCCTATCTTTAAAAGAATTTTCAAACTCATTTCTACACAAAGTAAACGAATATTTTTATATTGCTTTTGTTTATTTTTATATTTTCTTTTAATAATTAAGAAAAGAATCAAGTTTTTTAGCAAAAGATAAACAGTAAGTCCTATTATGCATAAAATGGATGCTCCGCAACAGTTTTAATAAAACTACTTCTTAAAAGTTAATAATCAATAATTTCTAAATTTATATAATCCATCGAACTTTTGATTACATATTCATATATTTAGATACTTATTTAACGGCACACTAATTTTTCAAACAGAATAATCAAAGGTTAAAATTGAATTAGTTTTGAACATTCACTGCACCTAAGTACTCACTGCACTGTACTCACTGTATTCGCTGTAGTAGAGTTTCAGTTTTAATACTACATTCCCCTATTATAATAAACACAGGTCTTTCATAATGCCACACTTCAATTACAGTCTGAATGGATACCAACTCTCTCTACTAAAATCTGGTTTCCCCAAACATCCTTAATTTTACCCTAAAATTAAGAAAAGTATTCGTGTTTGTGTCATTAGGCAGTAAAAATGAAGCATGAAGTCATTCAAAAGGATTGTGTTAGCTTTTGAATAATTAGTAGAAAGGTCGAAAGAAAAGGAAACAGGATTTTACGATTTAGAATATTCTTTTTCAAAATCTAGTGGTGATTGCAACAAATACCATGAATTTAAACCGCAAAAGTCTCAAATCTCATCCTCGATAATTTTCATTTAAAGATATGTTTTGAATGAAATTTTTATAAAAAACTTACTAATTGTTAAAGTAGCTTTTTTTAAATTCTGTCAGTTTTTCCCATTCTTGCAAAAGTATTTATTTACTTCAGCATTTTTTATTTTTGCATGCTTTGCATAACAATTTAAGACCTCTTTACTTCGTATCGCTGTAAAAAAGTTGAGAATGGTAAAGAAATATAATTGGTTATGGTATAAACAAATTTAAATATTGTTTCAAACTCTAAGACCAGTTTTTGGCTACACAAAGTTTAATAAGACTTGGGTCTACTCCTTAAATTCGATTCAAACAGCTAGGACTCCTAACAATAATGAGATTCGGACCCTATATTCTTATTAAAATATTATATCTATATTCTTATTATGTTGTTTAAAATTATTCTTTTTTCTTAATGGGGTCTCCTTCTTTTTTTATGCATAACTAATGCCTGTACTTTCCTATGAAGAATAACTCTTTAAATATTTAATAAAATTATAAAATAATTTGTGAAGTATTTAAGAGTTTTTATATTTTACAAAATAATGAAAATAATTCGTTTTAATTATTTAGGATTAAAAATGAAGAACAATTCATGCAGTCGGATTTTGAAATGTAAATGTAATGTTAAAATGCCGTCTGTACGATAACTTTAAAATTTATGTATTAACTTACAACTTAAATTAAATTGATTTCAAGACTACATTCTACAAAATAAACTAATACAAAACGTTCATTATACATAAATCATTTTTATCTACAAAGTTCAAAAATTTATCAAAATTTGTAAAACACTAGACATTGAATGATTATCTAAATAACATTAATTTATTCTACTCATAATACAGCTATATACACGCGATAGTTATTTATATTGAATCTTATGGATGTTGATATAAAATAAAATTTTTCATCCTAGTATATTTTTTTCTATGTTATTTTGTAACATATATAAGCATATATATGAATAATGTGTATGTGTATGTATGTATGTGTATGTATGTATAAGTGTATGTGTATGTGTATGTTTGTGTATGTGTATGTATGTATGATGTATGTATAACATATTTTTTTATATGTTGTGTATGTGTTTATATATGTTATTTTGTTATATTATATAACACTTAACAATTAAAAGGTATAATTTCATAATTTTGAAGAAGTTAAATTTTTCCCAAATATTTATATAATTTTTAAGCATTCAAAAATTTATAACCAGTCAAATTTAGCATTCATAAGAATATTTTAAAAAGTGTGAGACCTTTTAAGATTATTCCGTCTAATTTTTCCCAGATGAGAACATAAATCGAAACATAGATTCAGTAAGATCTATTTATTACATATAAGACTAATTTCATTGTAAAAATTCTGCAAAAAAGCTTCCAATTAATAGGTTATGTGGATTTTCAGACATCTAAACTATGAATATTTCATTTTAACATAAAAATATGTTACCGTATTTTTTATAAAAAAAATTCTCCCAATTACTTATTTTTAATGTATGCATTTCTTGGATTTTTTATATTTATTATACGTTTGGGCAATTTCTCTAAAAATTGAAAAATAATTTTTACATTTAAAAAGTTTTAATTCAATTAAAATATGCTAAATGATTAACCCATGTTTTAAAGAAATAAATATCTCACTCATAAAATTTTTACCAGAAATGTTCTCTTCGTTATAATTAAAAAAAGACGTTAATATCTTTGCTTCTTGGGAAAAAAATTTTTCACTTTTTTTAATTTAACGTGAAAGTTAATTACTAATAATTTCAAAGCCAAATTGTTAAAACGTGAAAAAAGATTAAAACGTTAAAAAAAGATTAAAACGTGACTTAATCAAAGTTAAGTAATTAAGCGAAATTAATAAAATAATAGGTTCTGAAAAATATCTGTGAAAATCTGAATCTGATATTTTTACATTAAAGGTTAAACAATTATATTTTTTCAATTTTCCTCCTGTTTTTTTTGAAGATTATAAAGAGTTTAAGGTTCGGAGTTATTTTTTTTAAATACGAATCTTCGAATCTTATGGCCTAATTTATTTTTAGTATTTTGTTATAAAATTTTAATCTTGAAATTTTTAGTAAGTTTTAAAATTAGCAAATGCAGTCATAAATAAGTTACAGATATCCTGAAGGACATCCCGTAAATGATAACTCATCCAAAATTATTATCCAAGGTAAGCAGTAAATTTAAATCAATTCATTTTACCTCAGTTAAGTGAACTCTATTGTATGATTTTACCTCTACTGCATCATTTGGCAGACATTTAATATTTGGATGTCTAGTATATTTCAACTGCGCTTTTCGCTGTGTAAAATATAATTGGCCTTGTATAAATCGTAATTGTTTAGGGAGGTATAAAAATTAATCGATTGAATTTATAAATCTACGAAATTTCAACAGCAGCTATTGAAAATTATTCCAAAACCCCGATTATGATATTTAAAAATGTAGGATTAATATTAAAAGAAATTATAACTTTAAAACCAAAACTTTAATTTCTCTTCTTATCTTCTTGACAACCTTTAAAAATGGTTAAATAATTTTTGAATATTTTTTAAGCAAATTACTTTCAAAAATTAATATAAGAGCGTATAAAATTATGAATATTATTGACAGTAAGAAATAATATACAAGCTTTTTTAAATTAGTTATACTCAATTGTTTTTAACTTGTGCACGCCTTAAATAAAAAAATTATAACATTATTACTGCCCATATTGATTTTAAGATTTCTATTTAAGTTCATTAAACTGTTAAAGTTATTTTTAACAATATTATTACTCGTAATTTCCTCAATGCTTTTTAATTTTATTTTGTATTTAAAGTATTTAAAATTTAAATGCTAATTTTCCTTTTATCTTTTCTTTAAATTTATTTTCCTAGCTAAAATTTGTAACAACATTTTAAATTAAAACGATTGTAAATTTTAAAAATTAAAACGGGAAAAATTGAAAATTAGTAATAACTAAAAACGGGAAAAATTAAAAAAGTTAAAAAATTAAAGAGAGAAAAGTTTTTAAAAATCTTAATGAAATTTAGTTTACTTTATTGTAAAGCTGTGCACAGTTTGTCAACAAAATTTTTAAACTCTTTAGAGAAACTTTGCGTTTTTAACTAAAAAAAAATTCATTTATTAAGAAAAAGGTGGTAAGACGAAAACCCAAAAAAAAAATCTTCCATTTGAAATTGCTTAAAAATGATAACACGTCTTATAATATAAAAAAAATTATCAAATGGAGTTTTTTTTACCACATTAGCAGAATACATTCGACCTAGTAAAGTTAATTAGAGACATAACTCGCATGGTGACATTTAACCACAAAGGGTTAATCTTAACACTAGCATTAAAGTGGTAATAAATTAACCATTTATTCATCATTGTCCTCAAATTGATACATATTATCTGACTAATGATTTCCCCAAGAAATAATATATGAATAATGGATATATGTGAGTGTGTGTGTTTGTGTACAGGCATATATATCTATGCATGTATGTTTATACACACACACACACACACACACACACACACACACATATAATTTTATATATTTATATATATATATTTATATATATATTTAATATATATATATATATATATTTTATATATATATATATACGATTGATAGCTGAGAAATATCACAACATAAAGAATAATTAAATAAAAGTTATTTAAGTATACAAGTCGGACTAATATTATAAGTATAAATTTGTTCTAAATTCAATTCTGATATTTAAAATATATTCGATTAGAAAGAGATTTTAAAATTCAAAATATATAGTTTATTTTATATTTCTGAGTTAATATTCTATCATAATGTCTGTTTAAAAAAGTCAAACTTTTAGAATCATCTAGTACGTTAGAAATATATTTAGAGCATCTCCATAGTAGTTTTTACTTCATGTAAGGAAAGAAACTCGTCCTAATTTACATAACTTTAAAATCAAGTGAAACAAATTTGAAAATCTTAAGATACAGTGTTTTATAAATTCTTAAAATTCATACAATATTTTACCACATTAGCAGAATATATTCGACCTAGTAAAGTTAATTAAAGACATCACTCGCATGGTGACATTTAACCACAAAGGGTTAATACTTAACACTAGCATTAAAGTGGTAAGAAATTAACCATTAATCCATCATCGTCCTCAAATTGATACATATTATCTGACTAATGATTTACCCAAGAACTAATATATGAATAATGGATATATGTGAGTGTGTGTGTGTTTGTGTACAGGCATATATATCTATTCATGTATGTTTATATATATATATATATATATATATATATATATATATATATATATTATTTATATATATATATATATATATACATATATATATATATATATATATATATATATATATATATATATATATTATTTATATATATATATATGTGTGTGTGTGTGTATGATTGATAGCTGAGAAATATCGCAACATAAAGTATAATTAAAGTTATTTAACGATACAAGTCGGACTAATATTATACGAATAAAATTTGTTCTAAATTCATTTCTGGTATATAAAATATATTCGATTAGAAAGAGATTTTAAAAATTCAAAATATATAGTCTATTTTATATTTCTGAGTTAATAATGTCTGAATCATAATGTCTTTTTTAAAAAGTCAAACTTTTAGAATCATCCAGTACGTTAGAAGTAGATTTACAGCATCTCCCATAATAGTTTTTACGTCATGTAGGGAAAGAAACTCGTCCTGATTTACATAACTTTAAAATCAAGTGAAACAAATTTGAAAAAGAATCATACAGTGTTTTATAAAATTCTTAAAAGTCATACAATATTTTTCAATAAGAATTTGAAAATTTTAGATTGATATTAAGAATTTTATTCCATTTAGGGTACATTTTTATTTTTACACCATATATTTTTATACAAAGTTGAAAAAACTTAAATTCCTTTAGCAATGAGCATAATTTTAGAATCAAATAAAGAAAAACTAAAAGTCTTAAAAGTTATTTTGTATTTAAATAAGGTCACATCATACAACATATTTTAATATGCATTAAATATATTTTTATCCATGCAAGTTGTGGGATCTTATAAGAGTATATTTCCGTCATTATACGATAATTTATGTGCTGTATCGGAAAATGAAACCCTATTGCTTACTGCGTTGCATATATTTTTAAAGTCAAACTAAGTAAAACTAAATTCTAAAAAATCATACGGTTACTTATAAACAATGTTCTTATCCCACGATATATATAAGAATTTTACAATTTTATATCCATGCAAACAGAGGCATTTCAATTAGACCATATATATATCCATATTTATAGGGTATTTTATCTATTATAGGGTAAGTTAAATTTAAAAAAAACCTCAGTTCCTACTACAAATAATTTTATTAAGAAGAAATAAAGCATAATTGGAAATCTAAGTAATTATATGGTGTTTGGTAAAGTTCTTGGGATTCGAACAATTTTGATTTTATTATCTTATAGACATGCAAAGCATGGAATGTCTTTTAAATATATTTTTTACGTCTAACTGAAAAGAAAACTCTAAATGTTTAATATAAAAAATTTTAGAATAAATTGAGGCCACTTTATAAAACAGTAGTCAACTAAATTCTTATAATTCTTTCGTCATATTTTTTATAAGAACTTAATAATATTACATGCATTCAAATCATTGGGTTCCCTTTAAAAAAAAAATTTGACCTTTGGAAAAGAAAACCTCAATGCATGTTGCATTGTACATAAATATAAAATTAAATGAAGCAAAACTAAAGGTCGTTGGAGATATTTTAATAGAGGAGATCTAAGGAAAATCAAAAATTTAAAAGATCGTACGCTATTTAAAAAAGTTCTTAAATGTCATACAATGTATTTTAAATCGAATTTAATCATTCTATATCCATGCAAAGCGTGAGATCTATTTTAGAGCATCTTTTCATTGATGACAGTTTATGCATTCATCTCCACCCATAGAAAAACGAATAGAAATTTTTCTCGACCTACCTCTCCAACTTATCCTCCGCTCAAAGATGCAGTTTTCTCTCCTGAGGCTGAGCGCAACTCGATTCCCTTCCTTGCCAGTCAAGTTCACTCGAGGAGTAACTGCTGTTTTCCGCCTAGGTGCTTATAAGCAACTGAAGCGATGCGCCAAGCAGGCAAGCATTCAGTTCAGAGGTTGCGAACGCAGCGCCAGTGGCGGGGGAATCCTACGGATGTAACACAAACATGGTTGAGGAAAACCCCGCAAAAATACCGACAGGTAAAGAAACACGAGCGATTTTAGCATAAAATAAAAGACATTGATATCGGTGAAATGCCTTTGAAGGTTCAGCACAAATAGTTTGAATTGCAGTCATTTAGAATGCATTTACCGTTTGGCATTGAAAAACAATTAGAAATAACACTGAGTCATCACTTCTGAACAATGAATGATAATTGTTAGAAATGAAAACTGCTTTATTTTTAATATTCTAAAGTGGTAATGGGTTCGTAATGTTTGTTTCTGGGCGATTTAAGGAGCAACTCATTATGGACGTCTGCCGTTAAGGTTCACAAACGTTTCCGGGACACAAAGTAATCACAAAATCTCAGAATATGTTACGCAAAATAAAGTGAATTGGAGATTTTAATATGATAAGCAAAATTTTATTACATTAGGTAGATTTTAATTAAAGTTGTAGTGTCAAAATCTGTAAAAAATAATCTACTGGTGGTTGAAATAACCTGCAATTCCACCTGAATATAGAATTGTTAGAAATGAAAACTGCTTTATTTTTAATATTCTAAACTGGTAATGGGTTCGTAATGGACGGAGTTTTGTTTCTGGGCGATTTAAGGAGCAACTCATTATGGACGTCTGCCGTTAAGGTTCACAAACGTTTCCGGAACACGTAGTAATCACAAAATCTCAGAATATGTTACTCAAAATAAAGTGAATTGGAGATTTTAATATGATACGTAAAAATGTATTACATTAGGTAGATTTTAATTAAAGTTGTAGTGTCAAAATCTGTAAAAAATAATCTACTGGTGGTTGAAATAACCTGCAATTCCACCTGAATATAGAATTGTTAGAAATGAAAACTGCTTTATTTTTAATATTCTAAAGTGGTAATGGGTTCGTAAACGGATTTTTGTTTCTGGACGATTTAAGGAGCAACTCATTATGGGCGTCTGCCGTTAAGGTTCACAAACGTTTCCAGGACACAAAGTAATCACAAAATCTCAGAATATGTTACGCAAAATAAAATGAACTGGAGATTTTAATACGATAAGTACAAATTTATTACATTAGGTAGGTTTTAATTAAAGTTGTAGTGTTAAAATCTGTAAGAAATAATCTACTGCTGGTTGAAATAACCTGCAATTCCACCTGAATATAGAATTGTTAGAAATGAAAGCTGCTTTATTTTTAATATACTAAAGTGGTAATGGGTTCGTAATGTTTGTTTCTGGGCGATTTAAGGAGCAACTAATTATGGACGTCTGCCGTTAAGGTTCACAAACGTTTCCGGGACACAAAGTAATCACAAAATCTCAGAATATGTTACGCAAAATAAAGTAAATTGGAGATTTTAATATGATAAGTAAAAATTTATTACCTTAGGTAGATTTTAATTAAAGTTCTAGAGTTAAAATCTGTAAAAAATTAACTACTGGTGGTTGAAATAACCTGCAATTCCACCTGAATATAGAATTGTTGGAAATGAAAACTGCTTTATTTTTAATATTCTAAAGTGGTAATGGGTTCGTAATGGACGGACTTTTGTTTCTGGCCGATTTAAGGAGCAACTCATTATGGACGTCTGCCGTTAAGGTTCACAAACGTTTCCGGGACAAAAACTAATCACAAAATCTCAGAATATGTTACGCAAAATAAGGTGAATTGGTGATTTTAATATGATAAGCATAATTTTATTACATTAGGTAGAATTTAATTAAATTTGTAGTGTTAAAATAATCTACTGGTGGTTGAAATGACCTGCAATTCCATCTGAATATAAATGAAGAAAAAGTAATCTACCTAATGTAAAAAAAAATATTCAAAATTTTTGCTATAATTGTCACTTTGCTCGTCATAATATGACTGTTCATATACTAATTACAATATATATTAGTCCATGTGTTCATTGAAAGGCATGGCATACTTATTAAAAGTGTGATAAAAACGCAATACCCATATTATTAGTGTATCCTGCATCTGAGGAATGATGATATTCAGGTGAGCTTCTTCATCATTGAATGTAAGTATTCCCCACTTTAAGACCACGTTACGTTCCGACGACTACGTCGTTAAGTGAATTGGTCGAAAAGCGAGAAACTCTACAGTTATCAATATAGGAGAATCATTTAGTTTAAAAAAGTGTGTAGAAAACTTCAAATTTATTCACATCTTTCTCTGTAAACTTTTTTTTTCGATTAAATTTCTCACTATACTCCTTCAAAAATTCCCTTTTCGACGTTTCACTTTATTTAAACGTTCAATTTGTGGATTCTTAGCACCATGTTCCAACACAGCCGCTTTAAATTTGGAGAATACATGAGCGGACTTATGTTTTGTAGTCTTCTTGTGTGCGTATTTCCTCTTTTCTCTTCCAGTGGCTTCAGCATCATTTCAAAATAATCTTTGCTGCTTTTTTCCTGCGATAAGTTTGTTGGGGTCAAAAAGTTTGAAAACTTTATACGATTGCTTTACACTAGACGAAGATAGCTCTGCCAACTATTTCATGCTGCAGCATACATTACACATGTAAGTACACTATCACACGTAAAGTTTTACTCCTCACGAAATAGTCACGTGAAACAGCTATCAGTGCATCTTCGACTCGTGTAATTAGGCTTCTATAGGACTTATATAACTTTTATTCATTCTTAACATTATCTTTTGAACGCTATAAATAAAATATTCTGTCATATTTATATGCTTGGTGAGGATAATTGAATTTATATTTTCTAAGTAACAGATATAATTTCAAAATATAATCAGTGTACATACCTTATACTATTAGTTATTATAAATTACTTTAATCATAAAAATCTTGTACATGATACAAATCAGATCCTATTATATACTTAATGAAACTTTTTAAATAATTTTCTTACTATCTAAGAAGTGTTACGGGTGACTTAAGCTAGGTCGGGGTACAAATAATATAAATCATAAAAATCTTGTACATGATACTTTAATCATAAAAATCGTGTACATGATACAAATCAGATCCTATTATATACTTAATGAAACTTTTTAAATAATTTTCTTACTATCTAAGAAGTGTTACGGGTGACTTAAGCTAGGTCGGGGTACAAATAATATAAATCATAAAAATCTTGTACATGATACTTTAATCATAAAAATCGTGTACATGATACAAATCAGATCCTATTATATACTTAATGAAACTTTTTAAATAATTTTCTTACTGTCTAAGAAGTGTTCCATGTGGGTTTGGCTAGGTCGGGATACAAATACACTTTCTACCTGAATAATACATGCAATTTCTTAATGTGATCAGTGTATACTACTTATACTGAGCAGAATATTTAAGTGTATAAGATTTGTTTGTTTAACACTTATACACATATATTGATTACTATATATGTTCTAACAATATTAATAAATTATACAATTATAAAAAAAACTGCTTAGTATAAACATTATTCAATATTTAAAATGCTATTTTTGTGTTGTAGCAATCTGAAAAATGATGCAACTAACATATATCGTAAGTACATATACCTCATTTTTATAATATATCAGTGTAAAATCCTATTTATGACCGTCTGTTTCATATGCATTCTGAAATATCTAGATACAATCGTGCAGGTTAATCAGGCAAACCCTGTGAAAGTTTTAGACAAACAAATTGATCGGATTTGAAGTTATGGGAGACAATGAACTCTTATTTGCCCTTCAATGGACTGGATAACCATACTGCAAGGCGCTATTGGTATATTTTTCTTTTAATAGCGTGTGACATTTATTAAAATGTTTTATTAAATAACTGAATTCACATTATAGTAGTTAATTCATCTCATAGTGTTTAGCATGGTTGGTTGGTTGGGAGCACTACGGTCTATTTTTTTGCAACACGAGGGCTAATGAGACCGGGACCTACTGCTTAAAGCCGATTCCGAACGGCTACGAACATTCCTACCGGGACTCGAACCCACGAACTGTGGTTCCAAAGGTCATCGCCCTAACCATTCGGCCATCGTTCGGCCTAGTGTTTAGTATGTGTTTTAAGATAGTAATTTCCAATGATGTTTGAGCAGATTTATTTCAGTTATTTCATTTTCATTTTATTTGGTCCATTTTTTGCATATATTTAGCCCTTTTTCAACTTTAATCCTCAACAATATATTCTGTTGTTAGTAGTAACGTCATGTTTGTTTGGATAATTAAAAGTATTTAGAATTTTATGTGTGCCCCTTGCTTAATATTTTAATTTTATATGTACCTTGTTTCTCTTAAAATAATTTTTAAAAAAGTAGATACTTCTGGGTTAACCGTTCTAAAATATCAATGGCCACATAAAGAACTTTTTTCTTATCTTTACATATAAAATTTTTGTGTACGTGTGTGTGTAATAGAACTCCTCCTAAACGGCTGGACTGATTTTTATGAAATTTTGTGTATGTAATTAAGTTGATTCAAGAATGGTTTAGATTCACAATTTGATCCGATAGAAAATGTTTTCTATTAAAAATCTATAATTGCGAGCTGATTGAGATTATTATAATGCCGCTTGAAAACTGGGAAGAAATGGTCAGCTCAGCGGGCTTCAGTACAAGAAGTCCCAGGGTCGAATCCCCGAATAGGCGATGTGAGAATTTTAATTTAATCTAATTACGTTTGGGATCCCTGTACGCTTGGTGGCGTCAAGAATTTTTAAAATAGTTTTGCTTCCTTACTTTTCCATTAAAACGGTCCAATCTATAATTTATTTAAAAATATTCTACAATTTTTGAATTTACAGCTTTAAAACAGAACAACTTCTGTCGGTTTGTATAGTTAGCTTATATTTCTTAGGCTCCCGAATCAAATTTAAATAAAAATTTCTATTTTATTTTTCAGATTAAATATATTTTATTTTAGAAGGTATTTTTATTTACAGAACGAAATATAGCCTTAAATCTAATATAAATTTTATTTTCATTAGGGAGACATTAATTATCCTGACTGAAGGCTTGAATCAAAAGCGACTATTAAAACGAAATAATATTCTTTCAAATCCTTGACGGAATGAAAAAAAAATATATATATTTAGTTAAGGCACAGAAAATTTGCTAAATTATAAACACAATTATAAGTTTTAAAGGCTTTTAACTCTAAAAGGCTCTCTAATCTGTGAAAGAAAATCCTCATTTTCATCTTTTATACTTAGCAATAAAAAGTATTTCTTGAGAAGAGGAATTTAACATTTTTGTTGAGATCATGACATTTTAACAGCTGACGTTTCCTTGAAATTGTTAACTCCTGTCAAGATATTTTCGATTTTCCGGTTTGTATTCTCTTAAGTGCAAAGGTCACCTTCAACTCCGAAAGTACATTATGCGATACGGTTTGGGAATTTCTTTAATCTAATTTAGTTTTCTCAACTTTTATGAGGCTACTGTTTAAACCAAACTGTGTTTAAGGGGAAATTCTTTTAAGAAAAGACTTGGTAGATTTAGTTTGGTTTCTGATATCACTCGCAAGGGATGATTAAATTTGAGTTAGGAGTAGGATCTAGACATATAAACTGGGATTTCTTTTTTGGTATACCCACTATTTATTTTTGTATAACTGGAACACCTCTTTTATTAAGGTAGAAACTCAAAAGGCGTGTTATATAAGGAATAATTTTTGTTGCTTCTGGTAATAACTTGATATAAGTTTAGATATAAATACAATTACGTATTCAAGAAAGAAAATAATTAAGATCTCAAATGATGTATTGCTGCATATTTATATGTTACTACTCAAAATAAGCATTGCTGCATCTCTATTCTGTTTTTATTACACTTCTTATATGCAACAGTGCTAATAAAGCTAATTATTAATTTTAAAAGCCAAATTTTTCATTTAAAAGATGGTTTCCATTGTCTTTTTACTATTTTTCTACTTGCAACTTTAATGCTGCAAAATAACTAGGTCTCTTATCCATTTTACTCTTTTTCTTTTATAATGGAAGTCCGCAGGTTTTAAGCCCAGTGCTGTCAAACGAGTTCATACCCCTTCGCAATCTGGTTTAGGCAGTCAGGTTCCGGTCTCATTAGCCCCCATGTAGCAAAAAAGTAAAACGCAGTGCTACTACAAACTCACTTATAGAATAATGATGAATGGTAAAAAATCCTTTGTATAATCCCTAGTAAAGGGGTTGTGAAAAGGGAGTTCTTCAATTTCATCTCCTACAGTAATATGCCCCCTCAATGACCTAATACTGAAACAAGCTTGAAGGACTTCATCAAGTATGGTTTCATGTATGACAAGGGAAGAATGTTGGATCTTCATTGGAGCAATTGGTTTATAATCTGGAAAGTAAGTTGCATGTCAAATTTTAGGAACACGTTTTAAACCAACCATAATTTATCACCCTTTTTTCTTGACAAAAGTAAGGTGAGTTATCAGTAAATACGGTAGTTTAACTATTTTAAGTCAAGCTATTCCTCGCTTTGAAATGATTCCCTCTGCCTTAGTTTTATTTGTTCCAAACTTAAATGTAAACTATTCATATAAGGCTTCAGCTTAGTTATATGATATAATTCCGTTAGTGTCTAGCATAATTTAGAGGTTATTCGGAAGATTATTCCTGGATTATACTCTTTAAGGACTTGGTTTCAGATCAGACTAAATTAATCATTGTCTTCTCATGCACATAATAAGAATTCAGTAAGATAAGCAATCCTTTTTCTCTATATTTCTGTAAATTAAATTATTTTGCACATAATTTTATTCAAAAGCTACTTCAAGTTGAATGAATGAATCTCTAAGGCCCTTTAATGTAACTTATCCGTCTTGCATAAGAGGCAGAATTACATGAAAAATTTGCAAGACCCAAAATTTTTCAAAAGAGGAAAATGAAACGCGCATTTATTATATATAAATATTTATGCATAAACATGGAACTTGTTAAAATATCTTTCTCCGATCACACTTGAATTTATAGCCTGTATATTTTAGTTACGAGGGCTGGCTAGGTATCGTAACTTGTAGCCCTGTCGTCGAAAGCAATTCAGTGGATCAGGCAGAAACTTGATTAAAAAATCTTTAATTTCATTTTGTCTTTATCATAATATTTTGTCGTAAAACAGTACAGCAGACAAATAATCAGTTGTTTCATTTAATAATGTGATCAGTTTGAAATTGAATGTTTATGTTGATTTTAATGAACTAATAGAAAAAACCACAAATACTGAAACATCATAAAGAACATCTAAATTAGGCAAAGAATTCGTTGTCATAGAGCTCTATATGAAAAACATTTTATTTTCGGATGAAAACATAGAAATTTAGTTGGTCCTCATGACCGTAATCTCTATTTCTATGAGTGTAACATATAGTTGCATCAATAAACGTCCTCGTATGCCATTAGTAAGCTACCTGTGGAGATACTGACAGGAAGTGTTTCCAGCTGCCTATCTTGCTCTGACCCTGGCTGGACATGTCGAGTTTACCACCCTCACCCCAATGAGAGTCAATGAAAATCATTGAAATATTTCTTCTTTCAGCAATTATCAGGATATATCACGACAGAAGAAGGATAAAAAGGGAATAAAGTAAGAAAAACTTTTTTTAACCTAATAGTATCTTTTTGTAGTTTGATTACAATTTTCATTCCATAATATTCTCTTTTACTCACACTGTCGTAAATATCAAAATTAAAACTGATGGAAACATTATTTATTTAGATTGCTGACATTTTTTTCGTTATAGAACCAAAGTTTTCGCACCTCCACTTCAGACAATTCCTTCGATGAAAAATTTTTCTAACGAGCAAAAAAGTTGCATTAATTTCTTAATGTGTACCGTTTTACCCTTTTTCATAAATTTCCCATATATGTTAGGTTACATTAGCCTCAAAACTGAACACATAAATCGTTACATTGGTAAAAAATATTAAAAGTCGTCTTATATTTGTATTACACCGGAATTTGTGTAACACCGGAAGGTCGTTAGGTATAAAAAATATATTCCATGTATTTTTCTTTTCTTAGTTCAATCACCTCTAAAAAACTGTTTCATTTCACATGCATATGTTCATTAAAATTTGCATTAATACTCTCTCTCTGATGCTGTAGTGCACTGATTCTGAACCTTGTTTTGTTGCGGCCCACAAACAGAAAGATAAGTTTAAGAGTTGTTTACTTACCTATAATACACTATGTAAAATAGTTTATGATAATAATTTTGAATGTAAAATAAAATAAAATAACTGTCATTAAAGCAGCCTCTTTTTGTCCGTACTAGTGAGGTTAACTGTACTTCGTATGTGTTTTCATCCAGATTAATTTCGTCAGAAAACGGAAGTTTTCGTCAAAATTTACATATGTAATATCTTTTACTACACAATATCTTACACAGTAATAATACATACGCATAGTATGCGTTGTGTTGTGTGATATCAACTTTAAATTGTTATAATCAGATAAGCAAACAAGCTACAACATTTCTGATTACACCGTAAGAAAGTTTTCTCCTCTTATGTTGTCGATACACCACTAAGCTATATCTTAAATTAAAAATTTTGAGGTTGAAAATTTCATGTGTAAAATAAAAATGGAATTATATACATTTTTAAAATTTGGTAGTACACAAAAGTACTGAGGCACAGTAATTAAGAATCACTGCTGTTTAGGGTAAACTATGAGTTCTCTTATGATTTATAATTGTGTAAAAAATTGTATAGCTTCGTGTCACTCACAAATGACGAATTACAAAAAAAGTTTCGAAAGGCGGGGAGTGGAAATATCCTGTGATTTTCGATTCAAAATCTAAGCCAAACGCAGGAGCTCTGGAGGAGAAAAATTACTGACCTTCGAAGAGCTCCGTTGGTCAGTGACATAACTATCTGTGTATCGACAAGAGTGACAATTCGCGGCTTAGACACGGGAGGTGACTTTGGTCTCTCAAAAAGTTTTCCAGAAGTTTCTGACCTTGAGGAGTAGTCAGAACAGCCAACAATCGATATTTTCGCGATGAAGGCTGAACTAATGGGCGTAGCTTTTTATCAGACCGGGGATAACCCCGATGATAGATGGACATAGAGAATTGTTCCGTCAAAAAAGAAATCTAACTACTTGATAACAACGCATCATAGAAACGCGTAGCTTCTTAACTCTTATTATCTCGGGGACGCATTTCAAAAATATTTGCTCAGATGTTAATAGAATACATAATTTCAAACATTTCTTTATTACGAATGCTTACATGTTTATATGCTTATATGTTTGATATGCATTCCTTAAAAGTTTGATCAGTCTGAGCAAAATTTTGCATGATGATTTAGGTGAATAGTGGATAGGTCAAATAATTTGGAATATTAAAAGAGCGTGGAGATAAAATGCTTTTTTAAATATAAATTGGGTTTCGTAATTCTATTTTGAGGTTACTTAATATATTTCTTTTTAATCACGTTATAATTATTAAAATACTTTACGTAATTTATTTCATCTGGTTACGTTTAATATGTGTTTTCATATAATAGAACTTTACTTTTCGCCATAAGGCAAGTTTAATTTTGACATATTTTATTTTATCAATTTGAATTTCGCATATTTATTTCAATGTTTCACAGTTTTTTAGAATCCAATCTTATTTCATCGCTAACAGCGTTGTCCTTTCAAAAATTATTTATCATTTATGTCACGTGAGTATTAGTTTTATTTGTATACATTTATTTTCTATAAATAACGTGACAGAAATATTATGCTATTCAATGGTAAATCACCAAATATATTTTTTTATTCCTTTAGATTGTATTTCTTATAATATTTTACTCGAGGAAAATTAAATTTAAATGTATGTGTATTTTCTTCTCTAATACTGAATTGTTTCATTTTCAAACTGCTTATACTTTCAGTGTAATTTTACGTAAAAACTAATTTGAGTTATTAAATAAATATAACTTACATTTGGAAACCCTAATTATTTACCCAGAGCGAAGTTTAGGAGTGGGGAGGCTAGTGTAAAAAAATTTAAATATAAAAATTAAAAGTTATTAGTAAAAAATTTATTTTCTACAAACAAAAAATGCGTATTTATTATGAATATTGTAAACTATTCTGTATAAAATTTAATTTTCTATAAAGAATTTTAAACTATTTCTCTAATAAATTCATTTCTGTCATTTCACCCTTTTTTTTAATTTAGCAAATCTAAAAATTTAAAGCAAAACGAATATATTCGGTATTAAAAAATTTCTGTATTTTTCTGTAGTATAAAATGGATTAATATACATCAAATTTCAATGACTTATTCAAAATCACTATGTAATTTTTTTCTATTACCTAATATACAATATGTGTTAGTCAGATGGAAAAATATCTCATAGAAAGATCCTTGATGCCACCAAAGATTGTTTTACTCTTAAATATGACACGTGGAATGCTACACGTAGAACTTTACACGTAGAAGTGAAATGGTTTGACTTACTTTCTGTAACGTTGGCGCGTCTGATGAAATTCCTTGCAACATGCTTAAAGTTTCAGCCTCTCACCACATTCGCTTTAGGGATATCCAACAAAAAACTATTTGATCTACAATGCTTTGTTTCCAAAATGAATTTGGCAATGTATTTTATCAAATTTTAATGCTTTAACTTCAAAATATGTATTTGAAAAACATTTGCACAGGTGTTTAAGTAATACATCATTTAAACCATCTCTATATAAAAATCCAATGTTCATATTTTAGTATATTTTAAGATATGTTTGTTCACTATGCGTTTTTTAATAATTGGTCCTTAGTAGCTGGACCAATGAATTTGGCAATGTATTTTATCAAATTTTAATGCTTTAACTTCAAAATATGTATTTGAAAAACATTTCCTCATTTTTAGTGTAATACATCATTTAGACCATCTCTATATAAAAATCCAATTTTTATATTTTTTTTGGTATATTTCTGGATATGTTTGCTATGCTACTCTTAGGAGCTGGACCTTAGAAGTTGGACCAATGAATTTGGCAATGTATTTTATCAAATTTTAACGATTTAACCTTAAAATATGTATTTGAAAAATATTTGCTCAGGTGTTAGTGTAATACATCATTTAGACTATCTCTATATAAAAAATCCAATGTTTATATTTTTTATATGTGTGGATAGGCCCAATATGATTTTCTTAGTAGCTGGAACAATCTTTGCAAAATATTGCATGGTGGTTCTCAAGTCAACCTTAAAAAGGTTTTAGCCAAGCTAAATTATTCGGAGGTTAAAGGAGAGTGGTTACTGAATTTTTGTTTATCTAAATTAAATTGGGCGATTATATTTTGAAGTCATTTGATAGCTTTTCCTTTTGATTATGTGCTGAAATAATTAAAATCCTATCAGTAACTTAAAGTATCTGATATCCTTTAATATGTATTTTCAGATACAATAAAATAGTTTTCTCTTCTGCCATATTTACTTATTTCTTTTTATCTCTCTTAATTTGATATATTTTATTTCAAAATTAGTTGCGCTATTATTTTCTATCTTAAAAGACAATCCTATTTTATCACTAAAGGCATTATGGTTTCAAAAAGTATTTAGCATTTACATCACGTTATTAATATTTATACTTGTATATGCATTTATTCTTTTTAAATGATTTGGCAAAACTCTTGGACATTTTCCGGCATTAAGGATAAATCGGGTAAATATTTCCAAATATTAGGCTTTTATTTCTCTTGTTCATTTTTTATGAGGGAAACTAAATTTAAATGAGTTTGTTAAACTCAACGTTAAACAGTTTCTAATGATTGTTTTATTTTAGAATTTATTATATATCTGTTCTCTTCAAAATCGTCTGAAAAACATTTAAGTGGCTTTAGTTATTCCGTGCAGTTATTTCTAATTTATTATTAGGTATTTATTATTTCTAATGAGATATTTCGAAATGTATAATTGTTTTTTCGATCATTTAATGGTACATTTCGAGCTGAAACATCCCCATTTAAATAGTCTATTTTTGGTTAAATATAAAATAAAGAGTCATACATTCACTGTTTGGGATAACAATATTCCTAAATTATTAATAATGTCTATCTCTAAGTATAATTATTTTGTTTTGTTATATGAAATAAGACATTGTTAAAAAATTGGAAAACATAAACACCGAGTGAAATAAAATAGAAATCTACCGCACGCCAAAATAATTTTTCAGTGTAAATTGGGAACTATTTTTTCTATCAGAGACCAATTATCTTTTTTGATTCTGTGATACTCAGTAATATTAATACGAGATATATATTTTGTTTTATAAAATCATAAACTGCAAAATTTTCGTTGCATTTTCAATTTCTTAACAATTTTTAATTTCTTTTGTTTTGTTTTAAAATGTTAGATACCTTTAATTTTATGTTTTGTGTAAATTATTTATCTATATATAATGTAAAAATTTAATTCCTTATATACTTTTTTTCACATGCTATCTTGGGAGTAAATGAACTTCATATTTTAATTTTTATATGTAGTATGTTTATTTTATTTTGTTTTTTTAAGATATGATCCTTAAAAGGAAAAAAATTTAATATTTTTTAAGTTAAAGTTTTATTAAAGGGAATGTAATAAATTCATTTCAAATGGAGAAGAATATTTTATTTTATGATGAACCGATAACATGTTGCTATTATGAAGATTTTTAGTCTTAAAAGGTAATTATTCCGTGCAGTTATTTCTAATTTATTGTCATTAATGTAATAATAATGTATGTCTGCTTAATATGTATTGAAAATATGTGTTTGTTTGCTGGAAATGTCTCAACAACGAATAAAAATATTTATAAAGCCAGCAAATGCTATTTTAGATCGTAATGTTACAACGTGCAGGTGAAACCTCTTGATGTCGATTTCTGTGACTCATGTACGTCTGATGAAAATCGTCGCAACATGGAATAAATTTCAGCATCTCACCACATTCACCTTAGTGATATGCAACATAAAGCTGCTTGGGCTACACTGTCTAGTTCTTGAGACGCATTTGGCAATAAATTCTGTCCAAGTACAAATTCTCATCCCAGTTTCTTGAATGAAGGAACGAAAGATATTGCGAAATTTGATAGGCATTGCTATGCGACGGGCGTCCCAACCGCAAACGGAATTCGAAAAAAAGAAAAGTATGTCTTCATTTACATGACCTTCGTAAATATGATTGATTTTAATTCGTTTGATTTATTGAGAATACACTGCAATTTGGAACACTCAAGAGTTGGTCACAATGACATAGAAACTTCTTAAAAATTAAATTGCATGATCAATGGCTTTATGTGGTTTTACAAATGCTGATTTTGAATTTCTTTGATTGACATCGGCGTTATATTATTAACTGCGTTAACTATTATGGTCCAGCTATGATTCTCACAGTGTAAAATAACGTTGGGAATTTAAATGGACAAACAAATTACTATACGACTAATACACTGGGTGTCCGTATAAAGCTTATATTTTTAACGTATAACCATGTTCTATGCTTACAATTATAGTAGTGTGAATGTAAAGGGCAAGTCAAAGTAACTACTTTTCGAGTAAAATATAATCTTTATTCTATATTAATTTTAATAGTTTCTTTTTTATAAAGTTTTATATTTTGTTAATCCAAAACTTTTAACTATATCAAGTTTGTAACCATAAAGTTATATGTTTTTATGATTGCATGAGTCAATAAAGATTTAAAATAGATTCAGTGAAAATTAGTAACAAATTAAGCTTATTTTTAAATTTTATTCTGTTGTATTTTGAATAATGTTATCAAGACTGTACCTCATCGGTATCTCTTTAAAAAATATAAGAAGTGAAAGTAGTCACACACTCTTTAAAATATTTTTAAACCATAAAACTTTATATACTCAAGAGCCAAAACATTATGAACACCCATACATTTTGCAGTGAACTCTCCTGGATGACGTAGAAGGCACGTGATTAGGTGGATGTAGTATTTAACTGCTGCTGGAGAGCTTGAAGAATAATTCTTTCACTTACTTCTGTGTGTGATATAAAAGGCTGGGGAATCTAAGCGATTTCGATAGAGGACAGATTGTAATGGCTCGAAGGCTCGGAACAAGTATTTCCGAAAGTGCACGACTCGTTGGTTGTTCGCGATCTACAGTTGTTAGTACTTATGCAAAGTGGATGAATGATGGTGAAAACAGCAGTCGATGACATGGTGACGACATGGTGACGACATGGTGTTGGATGTCCACACGCTATGAAAGAAAAAGGTCGCCGGAGACTGCTCGCATGGTGAAGCAAAACCAGACAGGAATAAGAGCCAGACAGTTGCTCATATGACAACCCAATACAATGCAGAGCCAAGTAGAAGAGTATCGGAGCACACTGTTCAGCGGACACTGTTAGATATGGGGCTACCCAGAAAACGTCCCACTCGTGTGCCTTTGCTGACCAAGCGTCATCGCCAATTGCGCCTACGCTGGGTGTGGGAACATCGCGACTGGTTCATGGATCAGTGGGAGAGAGTTGCTTGGTCAGATGAATCAAGGTTTGTCATTCATAACGCCGATGGCCGTGTCAGGATACGCCGTCTTCTAGGCGAACAGTTGCTCCTTCAATGTACAGTAGGCTATACACAGGCCGGTGGTGGCGGTATTATTCTTTGGGGAACGTTTTCTTAGGCGTATCTGGGACCCGTGGTTGTGGTAGAGCAGACCATGAATGCTACAGGGTATCTGAACATCATTGCGGACCAACTGCACCCTTACATGGCCTCTGTTTTTCCAGCTGGAAATGGAATGTTCCAACTGGACAACGCCCCTTATCACAAAGCTAAAATTGTGTTGGAGTGGTTCCAGGAACATGATGCTGAATTCCAGTTAATGTCCTGGCTACCTAACTCCCCGGATCTCAATCCGATAGAACACATTTGGAATGTCATGGGACGGTAGCTTAGAGTTCAAAGACCACCAATTCGCAACATCTCGAATCTGCGTAACCTTTGCTTAAACATCTGATACAATCTGTCTCCGGCCATCTACTAAGGATTTGTGGCATCCATGCGAAGGCAGGTTGAAGCCTTGTTGCACACCAAAGGTGGGCCAACTCTTTATTGACAGGTGGTCATAATGTTTTGGCTCTTGGGTGTATCTCAGAAAGTAATTTCTCAAGTATCTTCATTCATGACTGAATTACTATGGAATTTCTATGTATCATAAATACTGTGGGGGGGTTTTTTATAAAAGGAAAAATATCTATGAAGAAACCATAAAATTCTCAAGTCAAAATTTAGCAGTTGCATAAATTATCTAAAAAACATTTTTTCATACTTTTAATTATTTAGAGATTTATATAATTCAGATTATTACCTAAAATATTTATTTTAAATTAAGAAATTATTCACAATTCATAATTATTAGAAAATGCTTGAGGGCTAAAAACTTTAACTTGTTGCAGATATATAGCAGCTTAGAAGTGAAATTGGAACCTGTAAGCGGTTTTACTTTATAAAGTTTTGGAACTTGGAAACGGACTAAGATAATAATGTTGACTTTTGAATGGCAACGTAGTAACTTGTCATTCTCACAACACTTTCGAAAATGACTAGATAACATCTGTGTAAATGAGTTCGTGTTTTGTTTCATGACGGCCTAAGGCAAAAACAAAAGGATTTTGCTCGCCATTGACTACGTTCTTTAATGTTATTTTGCCATAAAATACATTTTGTGTGCATCACATACTTAATACATACCCATATATATATATATATATATATATATATATATATATATATATATATATATATATATATATATATATATATATATATATATATATATATATATATATATATATATATATATATATTATATATACATACATACATATTAATTTTCGAATAAACCTCATACTAGTATTAGATAATATCGTTCTAAAAACAATTTACCTGATAACTCTTACAAAACTCTTCAAATTTGTATGCTTAGTTCCGCTTACGATACTGAAATAAAATCAGACAGATGACTCTTTTTAAAGGTAGAGTGGACTTTACCTGATAACTCTTACAATACGGTAATCATGTTTTAATCATGCAAGTCTAAATAGTTTTGGAATTAGAAAATAAGCAGGGGAAAAAAATATTCCATGAAAGCCCAAGGTGCTTAAACTGTGCCGTAAGGATTTTAGGATTAAAATAAATTAGTTACTTTCTTTAAACTTTTCTTTACTCTTTTTAAAAATAGAGTAGACTTTCAAAATTAATCTTTTTTATATTTTTTTTTACTAAATCTAATATGTTATTACTAATATATTAATGTGAAAGCGTCTACAATCTTAAGGTTAAATCTTAACAATCTTAAGAGATATTAATTATTAACTGTTTCAAGAGAAGCATTAATGAAAATGTTTCATAAACAACCCCCCAAAATGTAAACAAATATAAACACCCCCCCAAAGGGGATTTTATATTTTAGGGTATCTTTGAGGCCTAGGAATAAAACTAGTACTGCTACCATATTGATCTAGATATATCACTGGCGACTTCGTCATAATGACGTCAGAGAGGAGAATTTATGGTACCAAATTCCCATCTTTGACGACTATTTACGTCATTATGAAGCGAAACTCGTATGTGATATATCTCTACCGCAATAGGTAGCACTCTAAGTAGCAACCGTAAATATCTGCAGGAAATTTTAGAAAAAATTAGCAATAGTTAAAATATCCATTTTTTATCTTACAAACATTATACAATAATTATTTATTTACAAAAATGATAGAATTTTGTTGCTCAAAATACATTTATTTCAAGCAGTTTTTATTTTATACTCTTTACAAGATAAATTTTGAAGATATATGACGGTTGGAAAAGAACCTGAATCCATTCAAATACTTATAAAATTCGAAAATATTTTGAAACATTGCATATAGTAATTAATAGTAAAAACTGTAATATCTGTGGTAGTAATAATTATGTTAATTACAAGGTGTTGTTAAAACACTATCTTGTTCTTATTCTTAATTATATATAACAATTTAACGAGATAAAAATATCCAATTTTCAGGTTAATTTTGCCAGGCTGAACGTTCGCTGCAGACTTAGGTGGAACTAAACCAGGATTCCAGTATTGGATTCCTGTAGCTCAATGTTCCCCTATAGAAAAAAAAAACTTTCCTCTAACTGGCTCGTATTTTAGAAATTCTTTAAAAAATGATACCTTATGAAAGATGATGCGAAAACTATGCCGAAATTTCACGGAAATAATTTTAAATTTCATACATTTTACGATATTTTTTACTTAGGGGAATGGTAGCATAAAAGAAAATTTTAGCTGTTCTATCACGTAATAAATATGCTTACAAAATTCTTAAAATACAAGGCGGCTATAGGGAATTTTAATTTCCCCATAGGTCAATAAAGAGTGAGTAGAAATCAGTGAGGCAGATACAAACCCACTTTAATTAAAAGAGTGTGAACCTGAAAAAGAAAAACAAAAGCGAGGTAAATTTCATCAGTAAAAATACTAGCCTCCATAGCTAGCAAGTCTTCCCTTCTTACCTAGAACTACTTTATCATACGAGCAAAGCAAACTCCTCAAGCTTTTCTTTCGGGATTATCTATTTTATTTATATCAGGATCAGTTTTCTATACAGAAAATGATCTGCAAGAGAGATGATAAGTAATTTTCCATTGATTTTTTTCTCTTATTATATTTTCTTATTACCATCTGATATCATACTTACAACAAGGTGCCAAAATATAATCTCTCATGATAAGTATACCTGGAAGATTTATCAAAGGAGATCAAATAAACGCCCAAAGACCTGAGATAATTATGAACTATGTAGCGACATCGGAGACAACTCTTATAATTCATATTTTTTAGAGGTATAATATAAACATATTTGTCTCCTTCATATTTTTTTCATGAAACTTTTAGGTACTAATATAAAAAGAAGATATATATTTCATATTATTTCTAAACAAAGTAACTATGAAGATGCAATACATTTACTATATAAATAATGCAATTTGATACCATTAGAAGAATATTTATTCATTAAAAAGAGTGCCTCTCTAATATATCACCCATTCTGCCTCTTAGCTAGGACCTTTCTTTTTACAAAAACACTCTCATATATATATATATATATATATATATATATATATATATATATATATATATATATATATATATATATATATATATATATATAATATATATATATATATATATATATATATATATATATATATATATATATATATATATATATATATATATATATATATATATATATATATATATATATATATATATATATATATATATATATATATATATATATATATATATATATACATATATATATATATATTATATATATATATATATATATATATATATATATATATATATATATATATATATATATATATATATATATATATATATATATATATATATATATATATATATATATATATATATTATATATATATATATATATATATATATATATTTATATATATATATATATATATATATATATATATAATATATATATATATATATATATATATATATATATATACATTTATATATATATATATATATATATATATATATATATATATATATATATATATATATATATATATATATATATATATATATATATATATATATATATACACACACATATATATACATATAAATTATGTATGTATATATATGTATGTGTGTATGTGTGCAGGGGCGTAATGAAGGGGCGATGAGGTGTTATAACGTACCCCGTAAAGATTGCTGTACACATTTTTTACTTGTGTAATGATGTTGCTGTATTAATTTTTAGTGAGTTGATGGTGGAGAATTCTCCTTGAAAAGTTTCACTATATCCCCCTATATGTATGTAATGCTTTGTTTAGCCACCTCACCTGCAGGGTACTCCTCATATAGATTTATGACTTAAAGAAAATCCTCATCTTTGCAAATTTAATTTGAACGAGGATCTTCAGGATTGTGATCCCCAAAAAGGAGGTATAGTTTGAAATTCAAGTCAAATGCGTATCTGTCGTATATCACCTTCCGTCCTCAAATTTGTGTAGATGGAAAAGTTTCGAGTTTGGTAAGGTATTCGAACTCACGAACTTCGGTAGGTTCGAATCGAACTGAGGCATGGATGTTCGTAGCTTTTCGTAATCTTCTTTAAGTCTCATTAGCCCTCGGATTGCAAAAGTTGGCTGTAACTCTCCAAACCAAACGAAACCAATCCCGAAAGTATCGGATGGAAGGTGCGATACTAGACATGTGAGTTTGACCTGAATTTGGTCCACAATCAGAAAAACGATTGACGGATCAGAGGTGTTAACTGAAGAAGTGTTAGTTTTGTTATGAGTTGAAGTTAAAACATGAACGGAAAAGTTATTTAATGGTTATATAAGTACTGCTAGTTTGTACAAAGTTTAGTATGGCTGCCTTTCACTCGCCAACAATTTAATAGAGAACTTGTAGAAAGTAAGTGGTCACAAGGTCTGAAATTTATTATGTGTCACCAAATTCTTTTGAGTATCCCTGCAAGAATATTGATTTTGCCCCTGGAAAACACAAATGATTGAACTCTTTGAATAATTGAAGTTCTTTTTCATTTCTAAGTTGTAATAAATATTAAGTTAATAATTTTGTCACTTATTGGAATAACTTTTAATATAATACACACATCTATGTGTGTGATTTATATATGTTTTAATTCATTATAGTTTAATTTTTAATTTCTTGTGAAATCCATAAAGGTCGTGCAGTGACAATAAATGCTTGTAAAACAATTACTTTGTTAATAAAAAATTAAAAGTTTTTACTTAAGTAACATTTTTGAGTGAGCAGACCCACTGATTAAATCGAAGTTATGGTACGTTTATTTTCTTTGCATTGTTAATAGTCATTATTCCATAAATCTGAATTTATCTTTTTTAACTGAAACAGCCTTTCTAATTTCATGCCTCCATGAATTAACGCGCATGACAAAATTTTTCCTACAATACACTATAAGACAGTGTGAAAGTCAAGAACTGAAACCATGAAGTAATTTCAAATTATGTCACTCTGGTTTTTGTCATTTATCTTGTTACGATGCGAGCGTATTAACGCTTGAGAGTAATTTATTTATGTATTCAAATACTTTGAATGCTAACCAGCCGAGAAATATCTCTCCCGGAATGAATCAGTTTCGCTTGATTAAGATGGCATTGTTGTAAAGGTAGGAAGATTAAAAATTTACGGACATCTAATTTTCTCGAAGTACATAGTAATTTGTTTATGAGATTCGTGTATTTCTTGGAATGAGTAAATCACATTACATTCCGAGTAATAATTAAATTCACATAAAAACGTAAAACTTATCACAGAAGACTAAAATTTTATCAGTTTATTATATTTTAATAGAAAATTATGCATTTAAAAATGTGTAACATTTTAAACTTAATAAATGTAATTTTAAATTGAATTATAATTAATTTTATTAGTTCTTTATGTAAGAGGTGTTCTTGGCAAAAAGTTTTTAAGTGGAAGTAATATTGCGGTTTGACATAAGAACAGAGTACCTCCGCCAACTTGGCGATAAAGCTCAAAGCATAGTAGTCTAACATTTTCTCCATATTGTAACGATCCGTTACATGACCCTAAAGAACGAGAAGCCCGAAGGTGACCTTTCGCCGTGGACACTTACGATTAGCGGCAGGTAGAAACGGGTGATCTAAAATAACTTAATTGAAAACTGTCCGTGTGCTGGAGCCAGATCGTCTAGGCTTTGTAAGTCTGTTGAATGGAAAGAATCTGTGAAAAGATTGTAAATAATTACAGTGCACCTTGTCGCCCATTAGCGGTAGCGAAAAAGACAATTAAGTTGTTTGGGTCGGCTGATCTGAAGACGGCTTTTCGGCCACATATGGAAACGGAACAGCTGATCCAAGGTGGGAGGTGACAGCAAGATTGCATCACCCTGGTTCTGGAAGTTTCCCGAAGAATTGAGGAAAGAAAAACGGTGCCGCTATAAAAGAAGGGTGACAGTACAAAAAAGGGGCTTTTTTCTTCTTGAGGCTTCTGTCTGATAGAGCCTTCGTAGCTTCGTATCTCCGCTCCTGGAGTTTGCTTGTTTAGAGACCGCCAGCGTCTGTTGCTAGGAAGTCGACCTTCGACTTGAGAATTCCTTTCGCGTTATTTTGCTAATATTTATTTTTACTTCTGGCATAGAAGTAGGTAGCCGAGTGTGACTTTGCTCTCGAATTTGGATCGTCTCGCATCCTGAGATTTCCTTCACGAACCCCAGCGTGATACGCGCTCTGAACTTTCGAACCTTGCTGTGAAAGCCGACTGTGCTAATCGTCTACCGGAGGTGATAGTGTCAGCATTTATTACCGGCACAAAGCGAACAATTCATGTGATTAGAAGACCTAGCCATACTGTATCCGGTATCCCACGCATCCTTATTGTGTGAATATCATCTCTGCACGAGATCCCCAAATAGTTAATATCCTACTGAATCTGTATATAGCTGTACATAAATTATTCGACATAAATTATTCAAATAAAATATTTAATCAAGATTAAATAGTTTTCTAGCCTGTTTCATTGACGGCTTCGCCTTCTATATCCCCAGTACGTTACAAAATCTCGCAGTGTCGAAACAATCTGTACCTATATCTTGATTTATATTATTATATATTTGTATCAATCTCTACTGGTGAAACCCTTTTCTTATATATTAAATAAAGGTAATTCTTAAAAAAATACGCATAATGAATCCTTAATGGTTCCCGTTTAATAATTTTAATAATTTTTAATAATTTGGAGCTGTTGCCTTTGTAAACTGTTGAGGGATTAATTGCTCATAAATATAAATACCCGGAGTATGAGTGGTTTGGGTTAATTAGGTAATAGCATATAATTATTTTACAATGGCCCACACTGCATCAATTAAAGCCGTCAAATTGCAGTAAATACAATGTCCGAAAGCAATACATTTGTGTTTTAGAAAACATCGCCAAGAATTTCGCCAAATTTCCCAAAGAGTACCTTGTTCTTAGGTATTACCACCAAGAAGTCATTGAATTGGTTTTGATTTGAAATGTTGCTGTTTTTCTACATAACCCATACAGCCCACAATGTATCATATACGTTGCAAATATGTATCATACACTTTGATACGAATTTGTAATGAATATGATCCATTCTGTTCTTTATGGGAATACTTCGACGAATTAGAGTTTAATATTTATATACTGAGATAATGAATGTTATTAGACGACTATTAGATTAAAATCTCTGAAAATTATTTCTAAAAAAACACAAAAAATAATTAAGCTTTTGTAGCTGATTAATTTGGATATTTCTTAGACAATATTCAATTTTTACCAACTGATATAATGATTATGTACTTCACATGACCTAAAACTTTTTAAAAAGACCTAAAAATTATTTAATACCTAAATGGAGAGAAACGTTCATTATTTATACCGAAAGATAACAATGTATGTTTGATATAAATAATAAATGCTTTTTCTGCTTCATACATATACTTTCAAGATATAATCACTACTTGTCAAAAAAATCATATATTGCATTGAAGCTTCTTTCAGCTTATTCTCTAATTTCTGCACCTCTGCATTTTATCAGAAACGTGAAACTTTTGCGATACATATTGAAAGAACTTTTAGACAATTTTTAACTTTACTATCGGAAGGGAGGAGAAAAAACCCCGGGTAATAAACTTATTAAGACATCTGCCAAAACAACAAACTGGATATTTTTAAAAAGTTTGTTTAAACTCAATTTTTAGTTAGTTTTAACAGCTAAGTACAAAGATTGCTTAGGCTGTATTTATTAAAATTTTTTCCAATGAGAAAGTGATTATTTACATATGTTACCATCGTATAAACTATAGAGCAATATTTTAGTTGGTTGGTTGATTGAATGGAGTTTTATGGCACTGAATCATCCTGGGACATATTGTGTCAAACAAATAGTTAAAACTTAAAACTACAAAGATCGGGTAAAAACAGCTATAAAATATCCTATTATAGCTGTTTTGACCTGATCTTTGTAGCTTTAAGTTTTAGCTATTTGATAAAATATAAGAGATAAAAGATAAGATAAAAGGTAAGATATTTGATAGAAGATAAAACAAACATGTCAGAAATTCAAAACCAGTGTAGAAAAGATGCATAAAACCAAAAGAAAAGAAAATAGCAATGAGGCATAAAATTCAGATATGAGGGTAAAAACCAATATCTTCTAAAAACAGAAAGAGTTTAGGATGAGTTGAATTATTTAAAATATCTTTAATATTAATAGATGATGAATTAAAATAATGAATACGATGTTTTATAAAACGGAGACAATCGATGAGGACATGCGTTAAGGAGATGACAGCATTACAGTGACGGCAAACTGGAGCTGATTCTCCGAGTAAAAGATGACGATGGGTAAAACGCATGTGTCCAATCCGGAGGTGAGTAAGAATAACATCATGTCTTCCAGAGGATAAAGTATTCCAATTCTCAATTTTTGGTTTAATGGCACGCAATTTATTATTACTTGTTTCACCCCAACAATCCTGCCACTTCCTATGCAACAGATATTTTATATATTTTTTGACATTACAAAAGGACAAAGACATATCACAAAAGTGACTAGCAGTTTTTGCTTCTTTATCAGCATCCTCGTTTCCCACATGTGACGGAACTCAGCTAAATAGAATGGAAAATCCCACAGATTTAAGACTTTCAATATGGTCAAGGACCTGAAATATTAGAGGGTGACTATTGTACTTGGCTGAAGAGAGAGATTCTAAGACGCTTTTCGAGTAAGGATAAAAAATATAATTGCCTTTTTCACAATGTGCTAAATCTTCCAAGCCTTTAATAATGGCTACAAATTAAACTACTAGTAATTTTTATACTGAAAAAATCAATGATTTTATTATAAATATCCTTCATACAAAAGTGCTTTCTTCATCACTACCCGTCAAAAAAAAATCCATACTCATATATTGAGTTCCATCCTTTTTCAGTTTATTCTCTTATTTTAACGTTATTACGTTTTATATCTCTACGCGAAACTTTTGAGACATCTGCTCAAACAATTTTGACAGTTTTTTCTTTACCATCAGAGGGTAGAAAGAAAACTCCTGGGTAACTAACTTGTCAAGACATATGCCAAAGAAACAAATTGGAAATTTTAAAGAGTTGTTGAAATTTCAAACTTAGTATTGACTTCTAAGCAGTTTTATATACTTAATTCAAGGATTTCTTCGGCAGTATTTATTAAAACGTTTATCTAATGATGAAATGACCATCTACATATGTTAATGTCATCTAAAACTCTTCCACACATAAATGAATAACAACATTTATCATTTAAACTGTAAAACATCAATAAGTTTATTAGAAATATCCTTCATACAATAACGTTTTCTTCATCACCACCCGTCAAAAAAATCCATTCTCATACATACTTTCCAGCCTGTTTCATATTATTTTCTTATTTTCACCCTATTACATTTTATATCTAAGGCAAAATTTTTGAGACATCTGTTCAAACAATTTTGACAGTTTTTCTTTATCATCAGAGGGGAGGAAGATAAACCCTGGGTAACTAACTTATCAAGACATCTGCCAAAGCAACAATAAATTGGATATTTTCAAAGAGTTGTTGAAATTTCAAACTTAGTATTACTTTTGCCGCTGCTGACAGAAGTTAAAACTTTTGGCGTAGAAAGATTGGAAGGAAAAAGGGTTTTTTTTTTTTTAGTTTCCGGATTGAACTAAGAAATAGGAATCATATTATCATAATAGAAAACCTTTTTTAATTTGTTGCTTCTTTTCCATCTGAGATCATAAATATTAGAATAGTGACTTTTATGTATAAATTTTATTTGTTGTACGGGCCAAATATTTCAGAAAATATTTAGAAATTAAAGAAGTTTTAAAGGAAATGCGTCACTCTTAGCAACTTTATATGGAAGATTTATTTCTTATTTTTCACTTTACCATACCTTTTTTAATTATTATCGTAAATACATGGGATTTTCAGCATTTAAATTTTTTTACCCGTTATGACTTGTTTTGTGTTAAACTTTGTATAATCTCTTAAAAGCTATGATACTAAATGCAAAAATTGTATCGTTAAATATATATTAAATAGGTATATTTAATATATATTATAGGGATAATATATATTAAATATACCTAAAACCTGTAAAGGAATGCAATTATTTAATATGTATTAGGTTATATATATTAAATAATTGTATTGTTTAATATATATAATACAATAATATATATTAAATAACCTAATATATATTATTTAATATATATTAGGTATATTTTCTATGTTATAATATTTCAATGGGATTTGTTTACAACAATTCAGAAATGTCCAGAGATTTTAAAAATGCAAAAATTCAAAAATTGAATTTTTGAAGGATTAAACATGATCTGACTGTCACCTTTTAAGATTAGTGAGGAAATGATTCGAAATAACTATTACAATCTCGAGATGTTCTTTATTTTAGTTTTGTAGTTTTGATGAATTTATTTTGTTTCTAAATAATAAAAAAGTTTTATTTCAAGTGAAAAGTGAATGTTTGTTTAAAAAAAATATATTTTTATGGCACACTATGCACAAGCTTAAAACAGCGCAAAGTCAGTTCCATTAATATTTTTCACTTTTTGTAAACAATAACTATTAGGTATAATTCTCCATGTATTTAAAATTTTAAAAACTATCAGAAATATTACACCAGAGGATTGAAGTTTTATAAAAGCTAAAATAATGTTTAAAAATTCAATTTTAAATACTATACACTGTATGAAATAAAGTACAACGGCTAAAGTGGGTAATATCATGATAAGTCTATAACGTATTGACTGTGAAAATTTGAAATCGATATGCAATATTTTTTTTATTTACAGTACTCGAAAGTTGGAAAAACACTCTTTTCAGTAAAATGCATGTAACACTAAACATACTAACACTTAATGTGATGAAGCGATTTAGATCAGTAATATAATTGATTAATTAATACGAGAAGTAAAATGCTTGGGATGTAAATCTGACCATATCGTATCTTTTGTAAAGGAGAAGAGGACCAATAAAAGTTATTTCAACGTAGTGTGTGGGATTCTCGGACAGGGTTCTGATTCCAGTCCCAGATTAGAATCGTTTCGCAGTACATGACACTAATTAAGAATGTACCTGTGTGGAGTTATTTATGAGTCCCTAAGGGACAGTGCCTAATTTGAAGGGGCAAGGTTTTCCCATGCTTGCGGTTTCAAGGCGGGGTAAAGGAGACCAATTAGATTTATACAACTCTCCCGATTCGTCGAAAAGAAGTAAGAACAGTCAGAGGTGAAAATAGTATGAAATAAGAAAAGTCTAGAAGAAGGGGGTATTCGGCAGTCGAGTCGGGTAGAAAAGTCCGACGGTCAGAGGTCAGAAGTCGAAGAGAGAAGGTCGACTGTCAGAGTTCGGAGGTCGAGAGTTCAACGGCTAGTGTTCAGGACTCGAGGACAGAGTACGGGGATCAAAGGAGTTGGGTCCAAGACCTCGACATCTTGCAACGACCAGAAGTTTCCAGCTCATCCGTATTTTTAGAATCATCCCAAGTTATTTAGAAATCCCCAGACCAGTAGACTGGAGAGTCCAGACTTTGACTCCAGTGAGACTGGAGTCAAAGTTGTCGTCCCATCAACTGAGATAACACGCTAAATATCTACATCATTTCACAAGATCACCCAACCGGAGTACCGCATTGGCACACCAAATAGACCCACAAAGGTACTCATTTTAAATATTTGAAATTGAGATTAGGTCCTCTCTCCTATTTAGTTACCTAATTGATGGAAAATTATTATTGTCAATTCTTAATTAGTGTGACACCTAATTGAAAGTGTTGAAAAAGTAAATCTTATTAAACTTGATCAAATTTTTGTATATTAGTCATGTATATATCATAATAATAATTTTTTTTTATTTTAAGCTGATTTCAGTTAATCTGAATTTAGCTTATTAGCATATATATTTTATTTTAAATCTGTAGTCTCTCAGAACATGTGGTTGAATTTAGTACTTAAATATTTTACACAACACAAGCCAAATAATATTTAGTCTTTGTGATTAACAAAAATAAATACCGCTATAAATTTGATCATAGGTAAAAACCTAAATTTAAACGAAAGCTACACGACACTTAATGCATACCAATTTCTTTTATTTATTTTATTTTATTTATTTATTTTATTCACTTTATACATACCTATTTATTTCTATTTTAATTCATCACCCATCGCATTTTTCAATTCATACCACATACTGCAACTGTTTTCTTAGAATACTATTACACATGTTTAAGGCTAGGCGGCCATTAGATGCACAGTGGATTATTTTTTAGCGTGGTGAAGTTCAGTGGTGCTGAAAAATGGGGTAGCGAAAGGGGAATATTAGTTTTGTAACCTATACTGCTCTATACATGGTAAGTGTGATGTGTAAGAAATTGTGTAATCACTTTGAGATATGAATTGAAATGGGAGATCCTGCTTCTAATGCAAAATTTCTCGCTACGTCCCTACAGTTCGGCAAATCTTTCAACTAGACAAATTCGAAAATGAAGACTCCTAAAACGATAAATGCGGAGAAGAAATTATTTGTTCTGGGGAGACGAATTTGTTGTAAATTAAATAGAACGATCAATGCGAGAACCAGAGATCGAGATTTTAATATATTTACAATAGTTCCATGAGGAACAAAGGCCAAGATTATTTGCTACTGAATCTTTGATAATATCTAAATTACCTAAACTGATTCTTTTAGTAAAATTAATAAAGATTTAAGTAACGACTATACGGCAGGACCTATTATATTACAAACATCCTAACTGCGTCCGTTTCCCTGAACCCCTAAAAACAAAAATTTCTTTCATAATTAAGTTCTTCGGAATCTAACTATCTGTTTTCCTCAATAAACATAAAAGTGAATAATGGTTAGTCAGCATAAATTTTAGAATAATGAATCCATTATTAAAAGATGAAATAAATGACTGGTTAAGGAGTAAATGTTTCCTCTAGGGTAAAATAACTAGCAAATCTTTCGCGGAGTACTTTGGCAGGCAGAAAATTGGATCGCATAAAAGCTTCTTTATAAAACAGTAAAAATAGAGATTTCGAGTTCGAAATAACTCCATATGTTTTAGGATTAAGAAGAAAAAGTATAAGTGTTGCATAATCTAAGTAAAGATATTTTCTTAATTTGCATTTTCTAAATTCTTCATTAAAAAATAATAGAAATTTTTCTTTTAACACTCAAATAAGAACTTTGTGTTCGCAAAAATAGATATATAAAATATAATACCATATTTAGTAGTATTTAACGTGCAACCTGACCTTTACGCATACAAAATGGCTGAAACGTTTATCTCGTATATAAGGCACACCAGAAATTTGACATGTAATTGACTTTCCAGGTTATAAACCAATATGTAAAGGGAAAATGAGTCAAGTTTTACTCTATCATTTGACTCTTAATCCTAGAAAAACCAACAAAATCCTACTCTTAATCTTTTAAACTGCATTCAAGATCCCTTAGGATCTCTTGATTTAAATCAATATAGCCGATAATTTTCTGAGAACTTTTAATTAATTATTGTAATTTTAATAGAGTTAATACGACAATTATAAAAATGTTATATTGCCTTATTCACCAAATAGGGATTGACACATGAATCAGGAAATCCAAGGTTTACCTTCAGTTGAAGTTTAACCAAGGATTATCCATAAGTGGTACTCTCCAAGCAAGGATTCCTGATTCTGGAATTAACACTTCATTGTTTGTAAGAAGATTTGTGAATAGTTAACAAAGCGTGTATATGTGCTAGAAGATATTTGCATTTAGGTTCATTCCTTGGTAGCGTTTGTGTTTCATACTGGCAATAATGGCAGAAATTCGTGCTAAGAGACATTTTACCACCATAGAAAAGAGATAGCTTAATTTATGCAGTAGAGAAATAAATTAGTATGCTTACAGTCTTCTAATTTCCTAATTACGCTGTAAAATCTTCTCATGTTGTAAAATTGAAAAGTTTAGGTGCACTGTCCTACATTAACAAAATAAAGTGCTTTGAATTTCTTATTTAAACAATAATGTTGCAAAATATTACAAAATTTTAATATTACAAAACACTCAAATATCCCTTAGAATAACATTAAAAATTGTTAGAGTATGGAAATAATTCATTTGAGTAGTAATAATTCATTTGAATACAATTTTTCCCGTTTTATTTATTTTGTTAAATAAGTGGAAGGGGGGAGGGTAGGACGTTATTTCTCGGATCCTCGTATGGAAATTTGTAGACGTTCATAATCGACTTTAAACAGTAGAACTCTGTCTTATTTGTTCTTGTATAGTTAAAAGTATTAATTTGCATATGCAGCTTGAAAACTTTTATTATCGAAATAGATTTGGTTTGGTTTAGTTCGTTAGGGTCTTCTTTTTGCAATACGGGGGCTAATGAGACGAGGATCTATTGCTTAACCCTTTAAAGGTCACCAAAATAAATTCATGGGAATTTAATGTAATTTGTTTATAAATGTTATTTATAAGCCTTGTATATGTAAAATATATATATATATATATATATATATAATATATAATATATATAAATATATATATATATATAAATATATATTACATTCCTTAGAAGGGCTTGCCTTAGAGGATAACCAATTAGGGTTTGAGAAATGGTTTAACTGACTAACCCCTACCCTTGTACAGCTTGAACATTATGCCTTTTTAAAAGTTGAACTATACTGGAAGAACAATAAATGATAATCCTTAAATTGTATTAATAAATAAATAGCTTAACAACTTAAAAGTGTTGTTTGAACACATACTTTTATTTGAAGTATAAAGTAAGATAAATTAATTCTGACTTCTCTAGTACAGAAAGTTTAAATACATATATTTCAATAGAAAAAGATATAAATAACTTAAACGTAGAACTATCATCTGTTATATATTAAAATATCAAAAATATAATATGTATAAAATGTATAATATGTATATATAAATATATATATATATATATATATATATTTATATTATATTCGAAAGCTCATCCATGTCTCCAAAAAGTTTTTTTTAATTGCAAAAGCTCTTGATTCTACATCATTGGCTTCCATATATCACAGATGTATGACATTTGAGCCGTAAATAATTATAAAAAGATAAAGTAAAGTAATCCAAAAAGTAAAGTTTAAAAAAAATGTTTAATAGGTGATTTTGTTATGAAACCACTGTCCGTTAAAGGGTTAAAGCCAAGATTGGCTAAAATTGAGCAAATTGAAAATAAGTTGATCGCCAGTAAAGTGCAGCCAACTACAGCTCAAAATGTGAATTGAAAGCAACAATAAGTTCAAATTAATAATTCGTAAATATTTTTGCCCTTGTATCACTTCTCAAAAAAACCAACTTGTTATGAATCCCCAACTGAAGCAGCTCTGTACAACTATACAATAAAATAATTATAAAATTTTTAACTATGATGTTTTAATAGCAATAAATAAAATATAAATAAAACATTTTGATATTAAAAATAATATATGTTGAAACTATTTCTGGTATGTTATATAAATATATATAACATGTTTATATTCATATGCTTTGTTATTGCGTTTAAATTTTGGAAAATAAACTATCAAAATATATCTTTTAAGTGAACATGTAAAAAAATGTCTACAAGTTTATGTCTTACTACTTCAATTTCGTAAAAAATGAAAATGGAATGCAATTATTTTAATTACATTACTATATATACATTTAGTGGATCCTAAAAACTTTTTTTTTTCGCATAGCGTACTCCCTCAACGGTGACATAAACCAATTTGTAGGAACCACTGAATTAATAATGAAATGAAAATACTCCTAAACAAAAAAATTAAAATAAAGAAGTGAGGTTTTTTTTTTTTATACAATTTATTTTTTTTTTTTACAATTTTTACAATGTAATGTAATCGTTCAGGGACCAACTAGCCCCGAACTTTACACTTGAAATACTTCTTTGAATTGCATTATTTTCCTCATCCCGGCCTGTGGGCTGCCAAGTGTCCGCAACCGTCCGTTAGAAAAAAGCACATCATTTGTCGTGGCCGAACTTAACTATTTCATCCTATAAATTGCACAGAATAGAGACGTCTGAACCTGACGGTGTCAGAACGCTATCTCTCTAGTAAATGTAATGCCAACCTTCTGCGAGAGACGGCTAAAACCGTGTGTGGGAAAATGCTGAGGACGTGTTATTTGCTTATAGAAAGTAACCTTTGACTGGAGCCATCTGCAAAGTGTGGCGTGAGTAGCATTACTAGCTGATCGTTACAAATTTTCATGGGAAAGTTATAAGTTCCTAATTAAAAATGCCAGCTATATTTTTCTGTTTGGGAATCATAGAAAGAATTTCGGGGTTATGCGGAAGGAATGAAAAAATCCTCGTTTAAATTGGATGACTGGGAAATATGGTTAATATAAAGAGAAAAAAAATTAAGATCTAAAATAATGAATGGGGAAAAGGGACAATTTGGATAGACTTTAGAGCTTAGATATTGATATTATTACATACATATATATATCTATATATTATATATATATAAATATATTTTATATATATATATATATATATAAATATATATATAATATATATATTATATATATATTATATATATAATATAAATATATATATATATTTATATTATCTATATATATATTGTGTGTGTGTGTGTGTTGTTTAAAGGAAAACACAAATAAAACGATGTCCCACTGCTAGAAAAAGAAAAGCCAACAATCTCATTAAAAATTGGGATAAACGTTGAATAATAATGTTCAAAAAACAAATAAAGACTAAGAAGGCATCGTGATCGTGATCTTATCTAAATCAGTAAGAATTATTTCTATAAAGCGTATCTATAATTTTTGTCCTAAATTTTTGAAAAGTAAAAGTGTGCCTTATACGCAGGTAGATAGGTATGTTCTTTAAAATACTGATTTTCATCAAGCAAAATCAAATTCAAATAAACAAGTTTCATCTTGATAGTTCTTCTGAAAATTTATTTGATTCCTCAATGACGTTCAATCTCTATGGAGTTCAGAAAGCAATTTAAAGCTTTAGAGATAGATTAAAACCTGCGTATAGAGCAATCGGAATATAAAATATAAAAACCTTGTTTCTTTTAACTGTTTTGTTGCTGCTCTATATGTTGACAATAAATTATCAAAAATCATCTCTTCACGGGAAACATCTAAAAATGCTACAAGTTTTATTTATTGCTATTTCAATTTGTACAAAAAAAAATGAAAATGGAAAGTAAATTGTTTTAATCTAACATTATATTAAACATTTATTGGATCCTCAAACTTTTTTTCTCTACGCAGGTAGATGGTTATATATTTTTTAATATACTGATTTTTATAAAATTTCTATAAAAATTCTCACAAAAATGGAACCCGTCAAGCAAAATCAAATCAAATAAACAAAATTTTCATCTGATAGTCTTCTGAAAATTTATTTTATTCCTCGATTGACGTTCAATCTCTAGGAGTTCGGAAAGCAATTTAAAGCTTTAGAGATAGAAAACATGCGTAAAAGAGCAAAACGGAATATAAAATATAAAAACATTGTTTTTTTTAACTGTGTTGTTTCTGCTCTAAATGTTGACAATAAATTATCAAAAATCATCTCTTCTAAGGAAACATCTAAAAAATGGCTACAAGTTTATTTATTGCTATTTCAATTTCGTACAAAAAAAAATGAAAATGGAAAGTAATTGTTTTAATCTACATATATTAAACATTTAGTGGATCCTCAAACTTTTTTTCTCTACGCAGGTAGATGGTTATATTTTTTAATATACTGATTTTTATAAATTTCTATAAAAATTTCTCACAAAATGAAGCAAAATCAAAGCAAATAAACAAAATTTTCATCTGATAGTCTGGTGAAAATTTATTTTACTCCTCGATTGACATTCAATGTCTAGGAGTTTGGAAAGCAATTTAAAGCTTTAGAGGTAGAAAACATGTGTAAAAGAGCAAAACGGAATATAAAATATAAAAACATTGTTTTTTTTTCCAACCGTGTTGTTTCTGCTCTAAATGTTGGCAATAAATTATCAAAAATCATCTCTTCTATGGAAACATCTAAAAAAATGGCTACAAGTTTATTTATTGCTATTTCAATTTCGTACAAAAAAAATGAAAATGGAAAATAATTGTTTTAATCTACATATATTAAACATTTAGTGGATCCTCAAACTTTTTTATCTACGCAGGAAGAGGGTCTTTAATATACTGATTTTTATCAATTTCGGTAAAAATTTCTTACAAAATGGACGTCACGCAAAATCAAAGCAACTAAACAAAATTTTCATCTGATAGTCTTCTGAAAATTTATTTTATTCCTCGATTGACGTTCAATCCTTAGGAGTTCGAAAAGCAATTTAAAGCTTTAGAAGTCGAAAACATGCGTAAAAGAGCAAAATGGAATCCACAGATTCAATATATTTTTAGGCATTTGCATCGAAATTTACTTTTACGCGTTGCCGTTTTATTTCTCCCCCGTGAAATAAAAGAAAGGGGGGGGTTAGACAGATTCGATTTTGTCACCTTTTCCTACAGAAATAAAATCTGCAGTGAGTAAAAGGTTGGGGGCTGGGGAAGTGCAGCCTGGCGCTGAGCTTACTCAGCTTAAAAAAGAATGGGGCTAGATTAAATTTCCGATTTCACGGCGTCAATCGAGCGCGCTTTAGCGGAACTTGGCCATTTCGTCGTGTCTCCGTGAGTGAGTAAAATCGAACGTCCACTGTTAACCGGGTTGAAAGGTTTTTAAAAGGCGAAAAGACCTACAGTAATTTCATTTTCTTCCTCTAAGAGGGAAGCAGTAAATATTTATTTAATGGATATATAGGTATATATGTGTGTGCAGTATGTATATATATATATATATATATATATATATATATATATATATATATATATATATGTATATGTATATATACATACATATATATACATAAATTTATATTTATATATATTTATACATATATATATATAAAAATTTATATATATATTTATATTTATATATATACATATATATATATATATATATATATATATATATATACATATATATATATATATATATATATATATATATATATATATATATATGTCAAGTCTAAAAAAGGTTTTAAAAAAACTCTTTTATAATAATAAAATAAATGAAAAAGACCCACGCTCGCGTAAGCTTTCAGGATAATCCGGTCAGGCGGAAGCATTTCTCAGCGATTTGATAAGCTTGCAAACAGATAAGTTGGGTTTTGGCGCTTGGACATAGAGCGGTCAATATATAGCTTGCCACGAACATGAAAATGGTGCTTGTTGCTTTCGGTAAGAACGATGATAAATAAGACTTATTATTACCAAGTACTGTTGTATTCACCTTAACTCTG
>CM063508.1:64772292-64779792 GCA_032207245.1 Pardosa pseudoannulata | reverse complement strand
TTTTGATCTTATTTCCCGTGTGTGCATGAAAAATAATTAAATTTTATAAAAAGTAATTGAAATTAAATTTTTCTTTATTGACCTAAGTAGAAACTGACTTTTTATATATTACTTGTTTTGTACAGAAATTTTTATATATTTTTTGTTATATTGGTACAACGTAAAATTATATTTCTTGTTAAATGCAAAGCCTATTGTTATCCAGTCTTATAAACGTGTGAATTCTATAATAGAAAACTAACAAATCTGGCATTTGCATCTCAATCTATATTCACGCATCTCTTTCATTCCTCTCTGGCATCCTGAAATCAAAGAACGGAATTCAATTTTGTCACCTTTTTCCTCTAACAACCTGAGGGGACGTAAGGAGACAAAAGAGGGATGTGGCATAAATGGGGATTCAGACGCCTAGTCAGCAAAGATCCCACAGATCTATGAGATTTTCTCGATTCCGTGGCGTCGACTTGGCGAGATTTAGATGAGGCCCATCACCTTTTGATTCCATAAATAGCGAAGTCATTTTTGTAATTTATACCATAAATGAGGATGAGAGGCTATCTCATTATTGAAAGTGCTTCTTCAGCTCAAATAATAAGATATTCAATCTGTAACCTTAAAAACACGTCACGTGGACTTGTTATATTGATAATAGATAGTGAGTATTAAATCAGATTCATTTAAAAACAATGTACATAGCTTTTAAGTAGTCTCCATTTATTTCTTGAAGAGCTCCCTTAAATTTTACATGTTAAGGGATAAATTGAGATTAAATCTTAGGATGATGTATCATTTCAAAAGTAGATAAGGCTATGTTTTAGATTATATCTACGATTATTTAGATTATGAGTCTGCGAGAGAGTTAACTCACTGCTTAAAAATGCTCTTTCTTCTCAAATTATGAGACACTCTGTAATTTTAAAATGTATGTAACATAAACTCAATATACTGAAGGCTATGTTTTAGATTATATCAAAGATTATTTAGATTATGAGTCAGCGAGAGAGTTAACTCACTGCTTAAAAATGCTCTTTCTTCTCAAATTATAAGATACTCTGTAATTTTAAAATGCATATAACATAAACTCAATATATAGATTATGGGGAGTAGTAATTATGTGAGACTCACTCAGTAACAATATTCAATACTAAATCAAATATTTAAGTATTCTTGATTTATTTCTTAAAGAGTTCCCTTAAATTTGAAGCTGAAAAAATAATTTGAGGCAAGGTTTTTAGACGGCGATTTATCACTATTTTGTTCCACACACTGAGAAGGGGCCTTTATAATTTATGTCAAAACAGAGGAAGATAGGTTACCTGGAAGAGGTTTTTTAGCTCAAATATTGAGATAATCTGTCATTTTCAATTTTCAAATATTTGTAACATGAAACTGTTACACTGGTTATGTAACGTTGACTTGATATATTGATTATATGTAGTGGGAATTACGTTAAACCCATTACATAACAATTTCTATACCTAGATCAGGATTTTAAATTTTGGAGGTCAATGAAAAATTTGTGGTTAAAGTTTTGAATAACAAATTATTACCATTTTGTTCCAAAAAACAGATAATTCCCTTTCATAGTTTATATCTTAACTAGAGATTACAGGTTACCTTATTCAAAAGTTTTTCTTCAACTGAAATAACAATATATAATATATACATATATATATATATATATATATATATATATATATATATATATATATATATATATATATGTGTGTGTGTGTGTATATATATATATATATATATATATATATATATATATATATATATATATATATATATATATATATATATATATATATATATATATATATATATATATATATATATATATATATATATATATATATATGTCTTGTTCAAATTTTCAACCTTTAATAAAATACTTTTTAATCATCCACCTAAATTCAAATAATTTTTTAAGCTTGTAGTGGATGACACTTGATGTTAATACAGTTTTTTTTAAATATTAACTCATTTAATAAATTTAATTCATTAATTTTAGTTTTATTAGAAGATTTGCGCCAAGGTCTTGTCGTGAGTCTTCGGATTTCGCTAATGCGTCGCCATTCAGTTTACAGTTAACCTGAAAATCGGGATTTGAAATGATTACACGATTTTTTTTATCTTATTTCACATGTGAGAACATTGTTTAGCAAAAAGAAATTGAAATTAAATTTTCCTTTGTTGACCAAAGTAGAAATTGACTTTTTATTAATTGCTTCTATAGTTAAAGTAGTGAACTGGAAATATTGATTAGGAGCAGTGGGTATAAAATCAGTTTTCCTTAACAACAACTACCATAACGAAATAAAAAAAATTAATTTATTTTTAATTTTCTTTTCTTTAGAAATATCCCTTCCTAAATTAGTGATTCGATATAGAATTTCGTGAGTTTTAATCCTTACAAATTGATTTTAAGCTGTAGATCCCTGTGTGATTAACTCTCGTGATGGTAAAAATTGATGTAGTGGTTTAAATCCACCTTTATCACTCTAATAAAATTTACAAATGAACTGCAGTGCAATTTGAAACGCAGATTTGATCTTTCAAAAGAAACTGCAGAGCTTCCAGTGAAGCGATAAGGAAATTCTCATAAATACTAATATTTTTCCCTTCTAAGTGTTCATTTCTGCAGACATCAAGAGTCAACGTATCAATGTGTCTCCAGATGTAACAAGAAGGCATAGTTATACAGGTTTCTCATAAGGCATATTCTAGGATTCATACGTATATATGGTATTTTTATTCAGTAGGACTGTAAAGATTTTCAACACATCTCTAGAAAAAAATACAGACCAAATAAGTAAAAGAAATATACTAGACGACCCAACAGACGTTGTTCTGTTTTAACTCTGTAAATCCAAAAATTGTGAAGCAAATTATAAATTTAACCGTTTTGATGGAAAAGGAAAAAATCATTTTAAAAATACTTAATCCACTACGCGTACAGAGGACCTAAGTGAGATGATACCCCAAGATAGCTTCAATACGTTGTAACTAAGAAGTGTTGATGTCATATTTGATAATAGCAGAATAAAATGGATAATTTATCTACAGTTTAGCATGGGTTGATGCCGAAAATTAAATACCTATGTAAATAGAAAAATATCCTATGTTTCAAACCCAAAAAATATTAAAAGACTATTTTATAGAAAATTTATTTTATGACCAAAGTTAACTAATGAAATTCGTGTATCTTAAAAGAATTGTGGTCAGTAGTACACTGACAGAAACTGATAGAAGCATAATCCTATGTATAATATCAGAATAATGTTAAAAATATTTCAGAGAATATATGAAAATCAAAGTCTGTCGAAGAATTAAGATTTCTATAATACTTGTTTACCACGAAACGTTACATAACTGTAACTATCATGCGATTCTGCAGAATGATGGCGGAATAGGTAGACCGCTTTGTTATGGAATTTCCAATTCCCAATGTCCTGGATGTTCGTAGCCGATTGGAATCGGCTTTTTATCAGTAGATATTAGTCTCATTAGCTATCCTCTAGCAGAACAAAGTCCATAATGCTCAAAACCAATATAAGAGATTCTACATAGTGCTTCCTCGTTAGATTCTACAAGAAGACTATTATATGTTTTAACTACATATAGAAAGATGTTATTTAGCTGTTTGAAATTGATTTTAAGCTATGTTCCTGTGTGATTAGGTATCTGGAAGCTAAAAATTGACGGTAGGGGTTTAAATCTGCATTTAAAACACTATTAAAATTTACAAGGGAATTGCAGTACAATTTTAAACAAAAGTTTGATCTTCCAAAAGAATCTGTAAAGTTTCCAGCGAAGTGTTAAGGAATTTCTCATACGAATATTCCTCCCAGCTAAGTGCTCATTTCTACAGACATCAAGAGTCAACGTATCAATTCGTCTTCAGAGGAAACCACAATAAGGCATAATTACACAGGTTTCAGATAATGCATATTCTTGCATTCTCATCTATGGTATTTTTATTCAGTTAGGACTGTTAGATGTGATAATTTTGGACACCTCTCTAGAAAAAAATACAGACCAAATACTCTCAAGAAATATTTAAATACTAGACGATCCGGCAGACGTTGGTCGGTTTTAACATTGAAAATTAAATTATTGTAAAAAAAATCTTAAACAAATTATAAATTGACCCTTTTGATGGAAAAGAAAGAAAAAAAAATATTTTAAAAATATTTCACGCCACCCTGATTACAGTGGACCTAAGCAATATGATACCTCAATATAGCTTTAATATGTTATAACTAAGAAATGTTGCTATCATATTTTATAATCGCAGAATAAATTGAACAATTTATCTCCAGTTTGGGATAGGCTAGTACCAAGAAATAAATACCTATCTAAAGAAAAAAAATATCCTATTTTTCAAACCCCAAAAATATGAAAAGAATATTTTATAGACAATTTATTTTAAGATCAAAGTTAACTGACGAAATTCATGTCTTTAAAGAATTCTTGTCAGTAGTAAACTGATAGAAATTGATAGAAACACAATCTGATAAACAGAAGAATGTGTTGGCCATGCTATTTATAATGTCAAAAATATTTAAGAGAATATATGAAAATCAAAGTCTGTCGAAGAAATGTGATTTCTATAATACTTGTTTACCACAAAACGTTACATAACTGTAACTATCATGCGATTTTGCAGAAAGATGGCGGAACAGGTCGACCGCTTTTCTATCGCAGTTCCAAATCCCAATGGCATGAATGTTCGTAGGCGTTTGAAATCGAGTTTTAGCAGTAGATACTAGTCTCATTAGCACTCTTCTAACAAAACAAAGCCCATAATGCTCAAAACCAATATCAGATATTCTACATAGTGCTTCCAGGTTAGATTCTACAAGAATACTTTGATATGTTTTAACTACATATAGAAAAATATTATTTTCATACAAGTGGATCACATAATAAAATAGATAACATATCTACGGAGATGGATAAAATCCCAACGAAAAATAATTAATAAAAAATGTCATTTTTCGAAGTATAGAAACTTTAAAATCTAATTTATAGAACCTTATGACCATAGTGGACAAAAATCATGTGTTAAAAAGTAAATCAATTTATCAATACACTGAGTAAAACAACAGAAGTTATGAAAATGCCATATATAATGTTAAGTATTTTATACTAGTTTTACTGGTATCATATCCATTTTTTAAATTTAAATACAGCATTCTTACTTTTTATCATCTATCGATTTATATCATAACTGGAAACGAGAGATTATGCTATTGTAACGGCGTGATTTAGTGGTGTGTCGACATCAAAGAACTTTGCTTTAAGAGGTGGACTTCGCTTGTGTGGATACAAAAGGATTGTTTTCCCCAGCAACACGATGTCTACACTCTTGTGATCTATAGTAGAGGAACAATATACCAGGAAACACGGCAACTTCACTGACAGCCAAACATATGATCGCTGGAACGACAAAGGATTCGCCGAGACTTAGATGTAGCAGGTAAGAATTCCAGGGACCCCTGGGTTTGCGGCCGATGATTGTTTAACCCGGACCAATCTAGTTGTTCGAAGGTGAGGTCATCGCTAAGTGATCCAATAATGAAATTGCATGTGAGGCCCCTCTCTTAGAAGCCCCTCCCATAGAAAGAGATGAGCGAAGATTTGTTTTTTAGAGAAGTTAGTTAGCTAGCAACCATCTAATTCAGAGGTCGCCTTGACCAGTCTCTCGACCGGAGAGTTTTTTGCTATAATCCCACCTTGGGATCTTTTCTTTAAGGAGTAGCCCGCATCGGTTAACTTGGAGGTCTCCTCGACCAGTCTCTCTATCGGAGAGTTTTATTTAGTGAAATCCGTCTTGGGATATATCTCTTGATGAGTTTGAAACGATACCTTGTGCATTGGGTTTCCTTTTCTAATATAATCCTCTTCAGGATTGTTTGCATTTCCTTCGGAACTCTAACTGTGCTTAGATATTCTACCAGTACTTCAGTGAACTTTCGCAAGAGCTACCGAATTGTTTCTTTCGTCTAATCACCCATATTTCGGTGGAGACTGAATTTAGTAGGTACCCGTCTCTACTCAGACCTACGTGTACTTATCACTTACTTGTGATCGGAAATTGGTTTTTTTGTGTAGTTATGAAATGATGTATATAGCAGAAGTGTAAATAAATTCATTAATCAAGATACACCTGATTCTTCCTTGTGTCACCTAAAACAGAGACCAGATATGTTACACCATCATCGAACAGTGCTTCTTTCGCTCAAATAGATATATTCATTGTGTAATTTTAGAGAATATGCAATATGAACTCGATATATTTATTGACTGTAACAATGAAAATAAAATCATATCACTATAGAAACAATTATCATAACAAAATAAAATTTTCTTAAATATTCTTCATTTGATTCTTATAGAGTATATACCCTCTGTATGTTATTGAACAGTTCTAGAAGTTTAAGATGGGGTACCAGTTTAATCCTCTTCCAAAATTAAGAGGGGGTAATGTTTTATTTTATAAATTATCGAAATTTACGAACTTAATTAATAAAAACGATTGATTAAAAAGTAAATCATGACACCAATACATGGACTAAAATATATTCTGTAAAACAGCAGACGACTATGAACCGAACATAAAGTTAAGAAGTATTTAATAGTAGCTTTAGCGGTATCACAATCGCATTTTTAAAATTTTAACACGGCTTTCTTATATTTTATGACATATAAATTTATTTTAAGATGAAACATTTATGACACGCAACTTCTATCTAAACAAAATAATATTTTGGCAATTCTCTCTTAATTTGCTTTATTATCAGATACAAATATTAACTCATTTTTCAATCCTATCAAATTTAAAATGTACTTTTAAAAAAATATACCATTTTCAGAAAAAAAACTGAAAGTTTCGAATAAGAAGAAATTAATCAGATTTTTTTATCATAAAAGGTCATATATAGTTTACAATATTAATGTTTCTCAAAAACTTGAAAACTATTTCGAATTTCCTCTGTCGTATCTACAGTCACGTCCAATCTTTGGAGATACGGTATTTTGAAGCAGACGGTTTTTCTTTATCGAAAGAACCTTAAAAGTGTTTTAAATTTTTGACATATTGTGCACATTTTGTGTGACACAAAAGTCCCCAGACCCATTTCTGTTAAGCTTTAAGCTTCGTGAGGATGATTGAAAACCCACAATAGAAAGGCTTTTCTGACACGGAAAATAAACGATATGCGAACAAGAGATAAAGTCATTCATTTTAAATGAAATCAGCCCTTGTTAAAATAAGAATTATTCCCAATTTCTTTTGTATATATTTAAGATTTTATATTAAAATGTGCCTGAATACATATATATGTATTTATATGACATGGATGAGTGGTTAAGGCATGGAAGACATATTTGATTTCATATAAAAAAAACTTCTGTATTGTAATCCTTATGTCCATGGCTATGCCATTTAGATATCCTTTGTTTTCATAATTTGCCACGACAAGCGTGGAG
>CM063508.1:64727292-64764792 GCA_032207245.1 Pardosa pseudoannulata | reverse complement strand
TATATATATATATATATATGTATGTATATATATATATATATATGTATATATATATATATATATATATATGTATATATATATATATATGTATATATATATGTATAATATATATGTTATATACATATATGTATATATATATACATAAATGTATATATATACATATATATACATATATACCTATATATGTCTGTGTATGTATGTATGTAAACAGTGAAAATGTACTCCAACGATTACAAGGGAGATAATCCCATATTATGTAGTTTACTTTAGCTTGCTGGGTTTAAATAACTCCTAGTTAATCTGACGATAAAGGAAAAACTAATTCCACAATTCTGGAACTTCAAGCTTATTGAGGTTAGAAAAGCACTGTTGTAACCGACTGTCATAACAATGCAATGTCTCTAAAGAATGCCAAGAATAAAACATAGTTTGAGTTGTGCTTAAGATTTCTTAAGAAGTCTTAAGCTCCCCCAGCGACTACAAACATAAATAAAAAATTAAGTTATTTATTTACAATTTTTACAGTCATCTAATTAATTTGTTATTACTTAATTACACTTATTTTGACAACTGCAGTTTTACGGTCAGAATCAGAAGCAATTTAATATGAATATATTTTAATCTAGAATATTAATGAGGACCTGAAATAGTTCAAAAATGGAAACATGAACCTATGTTAATTTGTCTAAGGGATGGATGGCGATAGGAACTGTGATCTTGACAGGCAAGAAGAGACGTTGAGGACGAGGTGTCGCACAGAAAAAGGACATTATATTGAGGCTGCTTGGCATCTAGGGACTGAACTCGAAAGCTGACGGTGTTAAGCTCTCCATCTTGCTGTTCCTCTCTGTGCATTTATTCTCAAATCTCGTAGATTAACTCTGGTGCTTACTCTTTCAAATTGCCTTCAATTCCTTCAATTCCTTTCTCGGTTACCCAAATCCTTTTCTCAAGTTTCTCCAGTATCTCTCCCTTCTAGGTTCTCCAGAACTTCTACTCTCTTAAGTTCTGTCGTACATATTTCTATTTTTACCATCTTTTTATCTAGTGTTTCATGATACACATTGCACTTCACCATTTCCCACAGACCTCTTAAATTATTTTACTGGTTGAGTAAGAGCCCCTCGTCTTCGGACTTGGCCAAGGTCTCCTGCAAGTACTACCTTCTCTTTAATACTTCCCATGTTTATAGCCCAATCTAATTTGATGCAATGAATAAGTCTGAATATCCGCAAACTTGGCCGCAAACTTGGCATTTGAGTACTTATAAATAATTGTATAAATACTCAACATCACACTCGGGGACATTATTGTTATCTTTTTGATATCACCTCTTCGGTTGTGTTACTATAAATCTATATTTTAAATCAGGTCCTTTTATGAATTTTAAAATGTAATAATATTCGGTTTATATCTCAAACTTTTCGTTTTCGGAATTTTATTGAAATTTTAAATATTTTAGAAGATACATTATTCTCCTCATTACATTCAGAACTCTTGGTCATAAAAGTACAAACTGAACCGAAAGATGCCTGAATTGTAGAAAGCTGCTTTTCGTAACTGGAGTTCGCGTGTTCGAATCCCGAATGGATGTTCGTAGCTGGTCAGAATCGACTTAAAGCAAAACGTCCAGGTCTCATTATCGCTTGCGTGTAAAACAGTAGACCGTAGAGCTCCAAGCCAAACCAGACTACAAATTGAACAATATTTAATGCTTAAAACGTGTAAAATAAATTTTTGTCACGATTCCAAACATACACTAATCCACATTCCAGGCATAACTAATCTATGTCATTAAACGACTGGGTAAAAATACTTATTGCTTGAATAAATTTTGAATGTGATTAGAATACGGGATGTGTGACTGCCATTCCCTATCCGTCACATCTTTTCAGCGATTTTTCTTCAGCATTTCCCATTAAGTAACTCCGTTGATGTCTGCCATAATCATCATCATTGGCCCCATTTTCGTGAAGATACGTCGGCCGTCGAATGATACAGCGATCATTCTACAACGCAAATATCTGACAAAAAGCTCTTACTTTTGAGACAAGCGTGCCAAAATGAGTTTTTAATTTTATTTGATAAAGGAAGAAAAAATTAAATTCCGTTAAATTATGTACCTTCTATTCCCTGGGATTATACAGGCAATCTAATTTTGGGAGATTGTTAACGACATCATATATTTCTGATCCGTCAAATTTTAAGCGAGGGAAAAATCATTAACTCATAAAATAATAGCTCTTTTTAGTGTTTCAACATTTTTTTAAACTTTTAAAAAATGAGGTAGTCTCACGTTCTCCCATTATGTTTTAAAGAAGAAATATGATGTAAGAATTTATTTATGCGAAATTTATTTTGCTGGATAATATCACTAGCCTGCTTTGCAGATTTTCGCAATAACGATTATTTAAGAGAATGTAACGAAATTATTGTATTTAGATCTAGTCATATAATTATGTAAAAACAGATGATTTTACAGATATACTTCATGTTTTACCAAAAATAAATCAGTTATTTTTCTTGTTTTTGGTTTGGAGTGCAACGGTCTACTTTTTGCAACACGAGGGCTAATGAGACCGGGACCTACTGCTTAAAGCCGTGTACTACCTGTAACCAGCCACCCACCCGAAGTCCAGTGTAGGGTGTTGAATTGCTGGTTCAGTCTGGCCGTCCGGCAACAATGCGTTACGCAGGGTCCAAGTCAGCATTAAGCCAAGCAAGCAAGCCCATAATATTTAAAATAACAAAAGAAAGAAAACATATATATATATAATATATATATATATATATATATATATATATATAAATGTAGAAATTCTAGAGTAATATGTACAACTAATACAATTTACGAAAGTGCGGGGGATACTCCGCAGGAGTCCTGCCCAGGTTAAAAGACCGGTTGACCCGGTGTACTACTTGAAACTTTCTGACATGAGAGCAGGTGTTTGCGAGTTAAGCAATATCTGCACAGGGCAGTTGTGATGACCATTCGTGAAGAGGTACTTTGACCCTTGCGGTGTAGTATTAGGTTAAATTCATGGCCGCACTATGGCGCCTTGGTTAGCGGTGAGCCAGTCAACCAGGCTCCCAGCCTTCCTTATCAGTACCGGGGTTTTAATTAGGCTCTCTGCCCAGAGTTCCTTGAATCTGTCAGAGGGTTTCTTAAGATGCAAGTCATGTGTCAAAGGGCAGTCGTGCAGATAGTGAAGTCACCGAGTGCACCGCAGACTAAATCGATGAGCTATCTGAGACCTACTGCTTAAATCCGATTCCGAACGGCTACGAACATTCCTGCCATAGTGGGATTCGAACCCACAAACTCCGGTATCGAAGGCCAGCACCCTAACCAATCGGCCATCGTTCGGCAGATAAGTTATAAATGAAATGTTCAAGATTATGCTAAAAGATGTTCCAAGAATTAATTTTCACAGTACAGGTGGAATTACTGCCATCCCGAAGTACGATTGCTGTTTCACGACAGGACAGAAACCTATGCTATCTCAAATAAATACTTACTAGATATTTGTAAATACAATAAGAAAAATATGGGAAGAGAAAAGATACAAAAAAGAGAAATAAAAAGAATTTAGTTTCATACGAGAGGAGCAGTGACCCCCTTCTATCCGGTTAAACCGGTTCGTGTTGCAGAAGTACTCTTAAGGGTCAGAAACTGCATGTGACCCTTGGATTAACAAAAGATTACCAAATTAGCTGGAAAAAATATGATCATGATAGCAATGAACATAATAGAATTTGTCAGAACACCATAATATACTCTCAAGTTTCAAGCGAAATACGATAATATGAATGGAATTATTCATCAGAACAGTAATATGCTTTTAAGATCCAATCAATATACGAAAGTATGAATGGTTTGGTTTCGGTCTCTAGTGTCTACTTTATGCAACAAAAGCCTAATGAGACTGATAATTACTGCTTAAAGCCTATTTCGAACGACTATGAATATACATGCCACAGCGGGATTTGAACCCACGAACCGATGACCAGCGCCCTAACCATCATTCAGCCAGAAGTATGAATGGAGTGGGATGCTTGTATGTATGTATATATATATATATATATATATATATATATATATATATTTATATATATATATATATATATATATATATATATATATATATATATATACATATATATATACATATATATATATATATAGGTATATATATATATATATATTATGTATATATATATATTTATATATATATATATATATATATATATATATATATATATATATATGTATATATGTCTATATACTATAATATTATATATATATATATATATATATATATATACTATTATAATAGTATACATATATGTATAATATATGTATATTATAGATATAGATATAGATATAGATATATAATTCGTGATCCAGAGTTAAGGCTAATGGAAAACAGTCTTATGGGTAATAATAAGATTATTAACTCATCCTTCTTAAGGAAAGCAACTTGCGTCATTTTCATTTTTCTTGACGGAGCTATGTGGGGAATAGGTGTTGACAGTTCGATGTCCACGCGTTCACTGAAACTTATCTGCTTGCAAGCTCATCAAATACATCCAAACTGCTTCTGCCCTACCGGATTATCCTAAAATCTTATGCGAGCGTGGCTCTTTTTCATTTATTTTATTACACTCATGTCCATAAATTAAGGATAATTCAGAATCACACAGAAATTGAGCTCTAAAATAAAAATTTCACCTGTAGAATTATCACACACATCTTGAAGAAGAATATGCAAATTGCAGGAAACCACCAGATGGCGCGGATAGTACGTCACAATGATGAGAGTGTATGAAAAGGGTATATAAGGAATGGTAGCAAAGAAGTAAAATTGTTCACAAGCGCTTTAAAAGCCTTTCAGTACAATAACCGCATAGTTATGGCACAAAGGAATGATTTGGATGATTTTTTACGTGGTAGAACTATCGGACGACTGGAATGTGGACGTACCCAGCTGGAAGTATCCGAGGAACTTGGAATCGCCCAGAATGTCATCTCCAGGCTTTGGAAACGATTCAAACATGATGGTAATGTGAGTAGATGTTACAGCACAGGTCGCCCCCGAGTTACTACGCCGAATGATGACCGGTATTTGGCAGTTACTTCCAAAAGAAACAGACGGAGCACAGCATCAGACCTGTCTCGTCAGCTCTCTTCAGCTACCGGTACGACAGTTTCAAGGCAGACCGTGTACAGACGCTTATAGAACATTGGTCTATATGCTCGTAGGCCTGTCAGATGTGTTCCCCTTAACGCAACTCACTGTCGCCTGCGATTATGCTGGGCTAGAGAGCATTCATTGTGGACACCGCAACAGTGGTCTTGTGTGATGTTTTCCGACGAGTCCAGGTTCCGTTTACATTCTGATTCTCGCCGGACTTTCATATGGAGAGCGCCAGGTACCCGTTACCACCAAGAGAACACCATTGAACGATACCGTTACGGTGGTGCAGGATGGCTCGTTTGGGGAGGAATTATTCTTGGTTCCAGAACTGACCTGCATGTTCACAGTGTAACGATGACAGGCCACATATATCAGGATATCATTCTGGAACAACATGTACGCTTGTATCGGGACGCCATGGGTCCTGAATTTCTGTATGTGGAGGACAACGCCCGACCTCACCGTGCAAACATTGTAGACGAATGCCTTCAATCGGAGGATATCACCCGTATGGATTGGCCAGCATACTCACCGGACTTGAATCCAATAGAGCATGTATGGGACATGCTTGGCCGACGAATTGCAGCCCGTCAACCCCCTCCCAACTGTCTATCGGAACTTCGGAGGGCATTGCTTGATGAGTGGTGTAATTTTCCCCAAGATCAGATTGATAATCTGATACTCAGCATGCGTAGGCGTTGTAACGCTTGTATTGCATCGTCCGGGAGACATACTCCGTATTAACCATCATACTAACCATGTTATACTGTTTTCTGTAAATAGGTTCTTTTTTGAAATTTGCTCCAGGGAGTAAAAATCGCAATTTTTATTAATTATGTCAAACATATAGCATCTTTTTTGCTCTTTACCTTTTGTTTAATAAATAGACTTTACAAATAAGTCAAATTTGTTTTGCTTTTGTCTCTTTCATTGCCTTAACTTCATTATCCTTAATTTATGGACATGAGTGTATTATAAAAGAGTTCCCTTTTTAAAATCGTTTATAGCTCACGTAATTTCCAACTACCTCTTTTTTAGACCTGGCATATATATATATATATATATATTATTATATATTTATATATATTTCGTTTTTATATATATTTAATTGTATTTTTTAAATTCACATTTAAGCCGTATAATTTTTATATGCTTTGATATCATATGCAAGACTTGTGTGTATGAAAAATTCAATTAATTCTACGCAGTAGTTTTTGGTTGGTACCCTCTTAAATATGGAGAGCGATAAGCAGAATTTTCGACATATTTTACTGTTTTACTAAAGAAATAAAAAAATGCTGTTAAGCCAGAAAAAAATTGACCGATGTGTATGGAGAAGGTGTGTTGACAGTACGCCAGTGCCAGACTGGTTCGCTAAATTTCGATCCGGCAATTTTTATGTCGAAGCTGCACCATGTTCGGGAAGTCCGGTGGAAGCTGATAAAGACGCGATAAAGGCATTAGTTGATGCGAACCGGCGAATAACAACACGTGAGATCAGATTGAGGTTAAATTTATCAAATTCAACAGTTTATGACCACTAAAGGCCTGGTATTATCCTCGAAGCTCGATGTATGGGTTCCCTATATTCTCACAGAGAGAAATCTGTGTCGCCGCATTGACGTCTGCGATTCGCTTCTCAAACGTCACGAAAATGATCTTTTAAGCACATCATCACTGGGGACAAAAAATGGGTTATATTCAACAACGTCAAACGCAAGAGGTCATGGAGTAAAAAAGATGGACCGGCTCAAACCATTTCCAAAGTCGATATTCACCAAAAAAAGTATGCTGTCTGTTTGGTATTTTTAAAGGAATCGTTGTTTTTAAGCTTTTACCGGATAACACAACGATTAATTCGGAAGTCTACTGTCATCAGCTGGACAAAATGAATGAACTTCAACAGAAAAGGTCAGAACTAATCAACAGGAAAGGTGTACTGTTTCAAAGACAACGCGAAACCTCACACAAGTTTGGTCACTCACCAAAAGCTTTTACAGCTTAAATGGGATACAATACCACACCCACCAAATTCTCCAGACCAGGCACCATCGGATTATTATTTGTTTCGGTCATTCCAAAATTTTTAGACGTAAAACCTGCACTAAATTAAGGTCAAAAACCACCTCGATCGTTTTTTGCCAGCAAAGACCAAAAATTTTATGAGCGTGGAATTATGCTACTACCAGAAAGATCAAAGGTGTTGGACCAGAATGGCCAATATATAATTTAATAAAATATTTATTCATTATACGAAAACTGTCTTTTCTGTTTAAAAAACAAACGAAATGACTTCAAAAAAATTTTCATATTATATATATATATATAAAAAAAAATTATAATATATATTTTTAAAAATATATAGAAAATATTTTTAAGAATAAATAAAAAAAAAGTTTAATGTATTTTTTATTTAATGAAACTACTTATAAATTACATTAAAACTTTTGTATGACAATGAAATATACAAAAACGCTTTCGTTTTGTTAGAAGGTTTAGTTCAGAAAGTAATCCCTCTTATATTTCATGACAGTAATTTTTAAACTCAAATATTTTGAAAAAATAATGTATAAATAACATCAAAATTATATAATAATTAAATAACTAAATAATTTCTAAGAGTTGTTTTGATATTTTTGTTATTCTTGGAGTCATAAGCGAGAAAAGTCAAATTCCATGTAAACTATGTTTAACCATATATGTTTCTAAGGAGAAAAATGTATCGTAGTGTTAGTATTTCATGCTAGTTTGAAGTCATAAAAACATTGAAAATCAAAAAAGTCTTAGCAAGATTTCTTTAAAAAACAGGGGAAAAAATTTATTTATTGTGTAATTTTGGGACTCAACCTCAACACTTGAAGGTGATATTTAATGGCTACGAGCATCTGTTTCAACGGTTGGTTTAAAATCCATTCAAAAGCTAGGAACCTACTTTTTTAAATATATTTCTTTCACCTCGAGGTCTCTGAATCAAACTAAACCATTTAGGTTTGATTTGATTCAGAGTTTAATGGTCTACTTTATTCCAACAAGAGAACTAATGTGATTGGAACGCAATTTTCAAATACGTACATTGATCTTCCAACCAAGCGTGGGGGACAACCCTAACGGCCAATAACCGACAAGCGACTGCTTATTCCTCCGCTGGCCACGTGACATTTGTAACGTAACAAGCATAAAACAAGTACTGTGTTTATTTGAAATTCCACTATAAGTGCTGATCAAACTACTTATGCTAAAAATCCGAAAAAAAGATATTAATAAATTACCAAAGCTGACATTTTTACCTTTAGCTAAAGAATAAGTTGAATCAGAAACAAAGAAAAAGGTTTCAAACGGTATTATAATAATCTCAATAAGCACACAATTCTGTATTTTTAATAAAAACATTTTCTATCGGATCAAATTGTGAATCCAAAAATTCAAAAATGTTTTTAACACATTGACGGACAGTAGGAACAACTAAGCCACATTAACACGTAGTGTAAGTTTTAGAATATTAAATATTTCAATAAGAAATTCAATAAAAATTTTCTATATCAAATGACACTAAGCTTCTATTTCGTTGGGATCACATTGTGACTATAGCCGTAGTGTCCAAAAATGACCGTTTCGTTTTACACTATTGCGTTATGCCCCAGTGATGGCTAATAGAAAATTTCCGTCAACGTGAAATAAATTATAAATTGGACCGTTGATAGAAATAAGGAAAAAATAATTTAAAAAATTTTTAGCACACTTCTGTAGTCATAACAAACATTTTCTATCGATTAAATCTAAACTATTCTCGATCATGGGACTACTCGTACTACAGCCAGTTGAGCTGACCACTAAGCCACAGATACGTTCGCAGTGAAATATTTCAAACGGCATTATAATAATATCAATAAGCACGCAATTCTGGATATTTAATAAAAAAAACCTTTTCTGTCGGATCAAATTGTGAATCTAAACCACTGTCGAATCAACTTAATTGCATACACAAAATTTCCTCAGAATCAGTTCAGCTGTTTTGGAGGAGTTCTATTACACACACAAGGACACAAAAATTTTATATATAAAGATAGGAGAAAAGTTCTTTATGTGACCATTCATATTTTAAGAACGGTTAATCCAGAAGTACCTACTTTTTTAAAAATTATTTTAAGAGAAACAAGGTACAGATAAAAAACTAAAATATTAAGCAAGGGGCACACATAAAATGCTAAATACTTTTAATTTTCCAAACAAACACGACGTTACTCCTAACAACAGAATATATTGTTGAGGATTAAAGTTGAAAAAGGGTGAAATATATGCAAAAAATATACCAAATAAAATTAAAATGAAATAACTAAAATAAATATACTCAAACATAATAATCTTAATAAGCTCGCAATTCTGGGTTTTTAATAAAAAAAAACCCTTTTTTATCGGATCAAATTGTGAATCTAAACTACTGTCGAATCAACTTAATTGCATGCGCAAAATTGCATCAAAATCAGTTCAGATGTTTAGGAGGAGTTCTGTTACAAACACACTGACATAAGAATTTTATATATAAAGATGATACCATAAAAAAAACCCATCAAAATCCTTTAAATATGAATTTTTTTATTTATAGCAATATTTCAATGCTCAAATTTGGTATAAATAGAGCTTTTAAGTGTTTTTAGGATTTTTCTACATGTTATATTAATTTTCTCTTTTAAGTGAGTAGCTAATTTTTTTCTCTCTAAATATATAATAGGGAAAATATATGTAGGCACAGATATACTTATAAAATTTTTAACAAAACATGAACAGGTAACACTCAAGTAAAAATCTCCCCCTCCCCAAAGAAAAAATAATTTCTGACTTTTTACTAAAGTAGCCTTATATATACAAAAAAAGAGTCACTAGTATCGTTTAATTAAAATGTTCTCCAATTTCTCAATCAATACATCTGGGGGTAGCAGACCAAGCCTATGGGTCTTCTGCTCGGTCTCTGGTTCAAAATTACGAGGGCCCACTTGAGCAAAGTTATTCTTTCACCTTAACGGTGCTCATTAATACGAAATGCGCATCCCTTTGCCTTAATATGGGTAGTGTATGGCACAATCGTGCTTTGTTTGTCCAAGTGGCATCAGAAACAACAACAACAGACAATAATTAACCCCTCCGGTATGATTTAATAATGAAAAATTGTGCATGAAATAACCATTTAATTTTTAATTAAAAAACTTGTTTCATTTTACAATTCTTGCATATTCTTAATTAAAATCCACTTTTTACATAGTGCTAAATAATATCAGAAACAGTAAAATTAAGAAAATATCAAAGCAAAACATTAATAAGGTATACAGATAATAGTCTTCCTTCAAGCTAGTGGTGCTTTTCAAAACAAAGTGCAAAGGAATTCTTAATTGTTTACACCGCCAAGTAGTCTCACTTTTAATTTGATTCTTGTAACACACACGGCATTTCTTAGTAGGTTTTCTTTTATTCTGACTCATCAATTTGGCAATGACTTGTACCAAGTAAACAATATGCAACAGTGACTTGTGATTTTCACAAGTGATAAAAGTGTTGCCAAATTCAGCAAACTAGAAATTTTAAATTAAATTAATTATCATATTTAACAGTAACTTTAATCGCATGATGAGTGTAGATCGTCATTTTGTGTATGGAATGAAAAACTAATGACGAACTAGACTCGTCATTTTACCGGAAGGGGTTAAAATTGTAGTGTAGTGTTCATTGGCAGTTAGGGGAGGCCCCACCTCAATGTATGTATTTAAAATTCCTGTCCGGGACCTACTACTTAATGATGATTAAGAACTGCCACGAATATCTATGGCAGAAGTGGTATTCAAACTATGTACTCACAAACTATGTACCAAGCGCATTGTCCCACCCATATGGCCGTCGTTGGTTACATACAATTTAGAAAACAGATCAATAAAATAAAACCGGTTACAACCGATACAAATCTTTTAAATTCATATCATTCTCCAATTTTCTGTAATCAACAAATTTTTGATAAAGTTTATGCAAGTATAAAACGCAATTACACAAAATCTATAATTATATAAGGAAAAACATAAACAGACCTAATGTCTTCACCCCATTAACAATTCTCTAACTAAATGCAAAACAAACTTTACTTACTCCATAGCTACTGCTATTCGAAAATAACTAAATATCCTCCATCTTCAGACGAAGCATAAAATAAAATCTCCCCGCAAATCTAAATTTTATTCCGCTTCGGAAAAAGTTAGCCGAAATCTTTTCGTTCGAAATGAGCTCTCTCGAATCTGGGTCCAACGAATGTGTGCGCTCCAGCCATTTTGTCTCCAATGGCGATGTCTGAATGGACGCAATCATCATAATGTCGATCTCTTTTCGTGTTCTTTAGGGATAAACCAGAATATCGATGGCGTCCATCAAAGACTCTGAAAATACCACAGAAACTCCGCTACGAGTTTATTTTGCGCTCTCCCCCCTTTCATCGCTAGTTATCTATTCCGGTTATAGCTCGATGCTCCAGTTTGCCGGAGAAAATAACGATAGCGGAAAATGTATTCTGCCTCCTATAAAAGTTTTTTCTTTAAATAAAAGAGATAGTATTAAAGTCTACAGTTTATATATTTTTTTAAATACAGCAGAACAATAGTTTTGATAATACGCTATAAAATTCAAGGCAAATTTATTTTTAACTTAATAATCTTGATAACCATTTTATGTGCCAGCACATATTCGATATGGAAATTACACTTCTTTCGATAAACCAATATTAACTTCTGTTTGATTAAGGTATCCATCTACGTTTAAAAAGTCATTTTTTGCCAAAAATCATAGTTTTTTTAATTTCTCTTTTGTAAAATTTCAACTTTAGGCTTCTAAATCTGTTTTTGTTTTGTCTCTACAGCATTTGAAAGAAAAGTTACAGCTGTTTAAACATCAGTGACAGCTGTCAAAACAAAACGGAAGTAGCGACTTCGGAACCGGAATTTATGAATTTAAAGCCTTTTAAAGAGCTTATTTGGAAAAAACATTTTAAATTTTCATGAAGATTACTTAAAGCATTTTTCTAATATTTTTAATAATTAGCAACTTGGCAATTAGAAAGTTTTGAAGCAAGAAAGCGTGGGGAATTTTAAACATGTATTTTAATTTTTTAATAGTTATAAAATTGCTTTCATAAACTTCAAATGCTTTTTTCTTAGAGCGTTATTTTTAATAAAATGTTGAAACTTGATATGTGATTTCTCAAAAAGTTCTTAAAATATTTTGTTGAAAATTATTATGAATGCTTTTGATAGTATTTACTTGTTAATGACCTAAAAGTTTTAAATTTGGATAATTTTTAATGATGTTACACTCATAGTTATATATAAAGGTAATGAAAATTCGTTAAAAATTCAATGTGTATGATTTTGAAGTACCAAAATATTTTAACAAATGTAAATTAAGCAAAACTTTTAGGTGATTCACTAGTCCAGTGTATAAGAAATGTATTGCATCAAAAAATATTGAAATAATTTAATTTATTAAAGAATTAGACCTTTTGAAAAAACACGATTTATTTACTAAATTTTCTCCATTTATTAGAAATATTTTATAAAAAACTTCTCCAGGAATAATTTTTAAGTGCAATTCTCTATGATAATATAAAACATAAATCTAAAAATGAATTAGTTTCTAAGTTTAAAGAAAAAAGTTCTCCGAACGTAGACGGATACCTTAAGCTAGTTGTGTACTTCATTCAGCGAATATGGGATGGTGTTTTGTGCTTATTGTTTTAGTTATAAAAATAAATATGTTAAAAAGTAAAACCTGTCTCCTAATGATTGCCCACAAGTCAACAAATCTTAGGAAAATCTTCAAAAGCTTTAAATAAATACTTTAAATAGAATTTGCAGAAAAAAAACTCCTCTATATCATCAATTAAGACAGAGTTAATTAATCAAAAAAGTGCACCATCAAATGATAATATTTAAAATCATGTAATGAAGAGGATAATCTCCTTTAATGGTAAGGAATACAATCCTTTCTATACAGGACATTCCTCAAAAATCGAGGTCTAGCATACGGGGTATTTGTACGTGTCTGTGTGCTTGCATATATAATTTATAAAATACAAAGTATGCAATAATTTCCATTAAGGTTACAAGGCAAGTGGAGTCAGAAAAGCCAGGAAGAAGAGAAGGCTGTTTAGATAAGTAACAGGCAAGCGGAAGAAGTGATCTCCAAAAGCCTTCGCAGAAAAACTACTTTACAGGCTTTTACTCAGACTCAGCTTCTTCATTCCTCTTTTAAGTTGTGATTTGAGTTTGTTTTTTGAATTAACAATTTTGTAGATTTCAGGTATGGATATTTAAAAATTCCTGTGGATTATACACTCGACGTAGATGCTATTACGTACAAAATGTTTAAGATAATTTTGTATTATGTTCTAGATTAAAATTTCTGTCAAACATATAGCTGCCAATGGCGTTGAACATTAGTTCGACCGAGATATCCAGTCTGTATCATTCTTTAGAGCAAATGGTGATTTGTAGTGCTTTGGCGTAGTTCGCTGTGACCGCACTACGCCAAGACTTAACCAAAACAATTAAAACAGCAGCAGGTGTTTATCACATAGACTGTGACTCCTGTAAGACGTTTTCCTTGCGTAACAGCACGAGATCATTCGGGTTTTAATCTTTGAGTACGCTTTCGTGGGTTTAGTTCAGTTTTAGTTTTTTAATTTTTTAACACATTATATGCTGGTACATTTAGCAGCGGAATTGTACCAGGAGCGGGCGTTTTCGCGTAAATTTAGTTATTCAGTTAAATCTCAATAGATCGAAAATTATTTCATTTTTTAACCAACTTTTTGTATTGTATGTTGAAATATATAAACAAAAATACATAAATAGCAACCATAAGATTTTTGTAAACAAAAATATATTTTTTAGTGGATAAATTTATAATACTATCGTATATATGAAAAATCAAATAGAATTAGTAGTATTTTTCATTTTTTCGAATTATGTTATATATAAACATTTTTGCATTATAAAAAAAGGGAAAAGAGCAATCATAAAACTAATAATGTTTTAAAGTGTGGCAACGTTCAAAGAATTTTCCTCTATGAAGAGATACACGGCAAAAACCGTAGTAGTACGTAACCTGTGCTCAAGTATCAATCGTCAGAAAACGTACTAGTACGTGTCCCGCATGTAATGTGTTAACTTTCAAAGAAAATTGTTATAATGAGAATTCATAATGGTGTTACATGAAACATAGGACACTAAAATGTATCAGAAAATAAGTTTTAAATATCATACGATAATACAATATTCTGTCAACATTAATCCTTAAAAATGCTTCCATTACTTTTATTTTACACTTTATCTTTAGAAATTATATAGAAACAAACTTATGTATCGATTTTTACTTACGTTAAATATAACTTACATAAACCAATTATTTGAAATTATACATTGTTTTAACAACCGTTTATGCTCTTTCACGGCATTAAATTATCTTTAACTTGAGAAAATACTTTACAATTTTAAGACTACTCAGTGTTTTTGACAATGCATTAATAGACAATCTCTAAGATTTTGAATAAGAAGTACAAAAGAGTAATGCATCTGAAATATTTTAAAATTACTAATTTATTACAAAAATTCTCACATTGAAAAAAATTGTTAGTCTATTGGGCTTTATATGTAGGAGTTAAAAATTCGTGAATGATGTATTTTCTCTTGCACAGGTCACTTCCACTTAATACAAATCTAATTTTACGCCACTAAATTTTGTCGCCCCCTTTCGGAGTATTTGCTGTATTTATCAGCCATGAATAAATGTACCTCTAGAGTTGTACATTTAAGGTAGTAATTGTACAAGCAGCTAAAAAGAGTTTACCTTGAACTTTGGACACTTGCATCAATTTTTCGGTGTCAGAAATGTTTGATTATCTTTTTACTAGCTCAAAAAAACTGTATCTTTTGCGGTTTGTTTCATTACTGAAGTAAAAGATTGCGCAAGGAGAAAATAGCAAATGGTTTATCGAATCCAACCTCCTTATTTTACTAGAAGTCATGCTGGGTCATTCAGTAGAATAAGGAAGTTGATTTGTTTCTACCACATCTTCCGTTTTTTCGATCTGTTTTACAGTACAGGTAGTGTGTCATCGTGCATTATCATTCAAGAGAAACCAGTTACCTTTCTTCTAAAACCAAGACATAAACGGTTCATTTCATAAGTTCGCCCCAAAATCCTGTATAATATTTAAAAATGATCATTTTAGCGGAAAGTCTGAAAATTTTTACATACATTCAATTTAAAGATTTCATTCTTGTCTTAGGAAGTAATTAACATTGTTTTTTGGACACTGGTCATCATTTTGAACTTGTTCTTACATTCTGAATCCACCCCAACAACCAAGCACAACTATAAGATATTCTATTCTTTTTTTACACTTTTAACATACCTCTAGTTGTTTCTCGATTATTTCTGCTTTAACAAGATTAAAATTTTTAAGATAGTTTTCGCCGAACGATGGTTGAATGGCTAGAACGCTGACCTTCAGTTCCGGGGTTCGTGTATTCGAGTCGCACTATGGCATGGATGTTCGTAGACGTTCGGAATCGTATTTAAACGGTAGGTCCCGGTCTCATTAGCCCTCGTGTAGCAAAAGAGTAAACCGTAGCGCTCCACCCCTAACTACGAAACTTAAGACAGTTTTCGGATGTGTAACAAAACTGAATATACGGTAGCTTTTTCATAAACATCGAGTTTCTCCAAAATAGCCTTTAAAAATACTCTCAGTACATTACAAATTAATAATTAATTTTGTAAAGCATGCTTAGAATTTAGGCAGAAACAAAACTGAAGTTTAAGTTCACTTTTGTTAAATACTATTTATATAAAATAACTGTTTTAATTTAAACACTGTATCTTCAATCTCTATTGAACACTATGCAATTTTGTAAAGTACTAAAGGCAGGTCTCACCAAAGTCGATTAACGACTAACCACGATTGATCTCTGTTTAAACTGAGAATTGCGTCCCATGGGTTAATAGCGGTTAACCGTTAAACGACTTTGATGAGACTGACTCTAAATGTTTAAGAAGCCCATCTGTTTTCATGAAGACAATGTATGTTTCTAGAAATTGTAAACATTCAAGCACAGGAAAAATTTTGTTGTCCCCTATAATATAAATAATGTGAGCTGGGGAAACATTATAGTATTTAAGTTGTAAAACGGTGAAATACAACAAAAATCATATACTACTGCAATAAAAAGATTCTCCGATTGCAACGATTTTTCTTCATTATTAAAATGTATGGTGTAATGAATTTACTACATCAGTCTCGTCCCCTCCTAATCTTCAGTTGAGTTTCCCTTGAGAGAAGCGGTACCTGAACCACAGTCTTTTTATACCCAAAATGCATCCATCATTATTCCTTAAAAACTCTGTTCGGAAGCAGAATAACATCTGCTATCGTTATTCAGGTCTAAACAACATCATACAATTTATAAAAAATCGTTAGGTCCCAGTATTAGTTCTAGCTAGTTAATTTAGAAATGACCTAAAACAATTTCCACATGGACGGTTCTGATACACCATATTTAAACAGCGGTTAGCTTCCATATCGGAAGAATAAAGTATTTAGTCTAGATTTTACGATTGATGATTGCTTCTGATACTCCATATTTAAACAGTGGTTAACGTTCAACGTTCATATCGGAAGAATAAAATATTTTTTCTTTATTTTACAATAATAATTTTTCCATTTGTAAAGTATCAGTTACCCTTTTCAGTATCATTTAGCTGGAGACGTTACAACGCCTATTTGATCTTTCAGGGTAACAAAAAAAATTTATGTTTATGGTTAAATTTTACCGTTTTGAATGTCCCCTTAAGTAACTATTTCAAATATACTTTTAATGTTTTATGGTTATTTGAATGTACCATGAATATTTCCAAATGTTTATCCAGACTTAATTAGAGTGAATATTTTGTAACGTGGAACATTTTATAACGGCTTTTCTTTTGTGATACACAAGGCCGGTCTCACCAAAGTCGTTTAATGGCTAAACGCGATTAATCTCAGTTTAAACGGAGAATTGCGTCCCACCATTGGTTGGCACCATGGGTTAATCGCAGTTAGCTGTTAAACTACTTTGGTGAGTGTAGTGTAGTCCTCGTACATATTTGAGTATTAACCTGTGATCAAATGTATAGTGGTCTTTATTTTGATTGCGTTGTGTGAAAGTATTTTAGTACTAAATTTAACCACAGGTTCTGAGAAACTACAGACATACGATATGAAAATAAACTAAAAGCTAAATTAAAAGCATCTGAAACCAGCTTAAAATAAAAAAGTAAATTTATTATAATGATATATAAACATCTATGTACACATAAACTGATTCTACCTTCATAAAAATGCTTTTATCAACACCTTCAAAATTAGTTGCCACTCTAAATTAGTTCTGACAATAATTTTTCATCACTTAAGTAATTATGTAAATATGAAAGAGAGGGCCTAATCTCAATTTCAAAATATATGTAAAAGGGGGTACCTTTGTGAGTTAATATGTTGTGCCCGGAACACTGCTGGTTGAGGGCTGATCAGGATTGGGTATGTATATATCTTTCGTCGGTCTGGTCAGGGGCTTCCTTCTGAGTGCTTGGGTGCGGCCGTAATATTTGATACAGGAACACTTCCCGTCGGACTTGACTGGAATCTCGAACACTTTCCGTCGGACTTCTCTCCTCGTCTGGACTACCGAACACCTTCCATCGGACTCTGTCCTCTCTGGACTCCCGAACCTCTTCTCGACGAACTCCCAAACCCCTTCTGTCGGACTTCCGAACACCTTCTCTTTTTTTAGATTTTTTTTAATTTTATTAATCTCATCCTTGTCAACTCTTCCTTCTTATCGTCCAATCGGGAGAGTTGTAAGAATCTAATTGGTCTGCTTAAACCCCGCCTTGAGACTGTCAAAGTGGAAAAACTTATCCCTTCTAATTGGGCATTGTCCCTTAGGGACTCATAAATAACTCCACAAAGGTACATTCTTATTTAGTGTCAAGTACGGAGACGGAATTCTAATCTGAGACTGGGATCAGAACCCCGCCCGAGACCACCGTACAAGACAACAATATCCATAGAATATAATTTTATAGTCCTCTGTCTTTTACAAAGATGTAATGAGGTCAGATTTAGATCCCGAGCAATTTACTTCTTATATGAATGAATCAATTATATTACTGATCTAAATCGTTTCATCACAGTGAGACCGGCCTTAAGTCTTTAATTTGCATTCAATGTAATTTTGCGCCTTCATAACAAACATCACTGTGGAATATTTTCATGTTTTTAAGCCTCCTTTGTCTTTCACTACAACCAAAAATAAATATTCAAATTTAATTTTAGTAAAATGTCAAGCAAAAAGTGAAATCAGTGATTTTTTAATAACGATAATTTAAATTAAAAGTTTGTGAATGATATATTTTTTACATTATTTTATGGGTGATATACTTTTCTTACGCCAATCAGCTTAACTTTCCGTGCTGATTTTAGGTACGTGTCGAAAAAGTATAAAATTTAAATCTCTCTTTAATAAAAAAAAATAAACTGCATAATAAGTTCTTTAGTTCATTCTCTCAAAGCGTAACGATCTAGAAAATTAGCTTTTTATACTGTGTTGAGAACTTCTCTTTTTATCACGCCACTGCTGGGAGGTTTGGAAATCTAAACTGACGTTCATTTAGTTTTTTCACTAAGGGTACAGATGCGTGAAAAGGGTTTAAATTCCACTGAAGGATTTTTAGCATTTTTAAAGAGATAATGGTACTATAAAAATATTATTTATTCACTACATTACTTAAGTATTCTAAAAATTTATGAGAGCAAAATTAATTTTGACAAACATATATTATTTTTAATATAAGTTAAATAATGAACTATATATTTACTTCTCTAACCGAAATGAATTTGCTTCAAGTTAAACATTCTTGTATTATGCGAATTAATAATATCAAATGTCAGATAAGGAAAAACAATGCTGCAGAAAATTTTATTACTAATTATAGAGTCTGGCAATGGATGTACCAAAAGTACACTTATTAAACGCTCCATATTAGATTTCTCCTTTTATGAACTTGCTAAAAATAGCTTAATAAAAGATCAGTATATTTCCAACAGTTTTATTAATTTTTAGAGGCATCCAAATGAACATTTAACATGCTATACAGAGCTGACTATGAAATTGTAGCTGCACGAAAATGTATCTAACGTACATAAGCAGTTAAAAATTATTTAATTTAACAGCACTTATCTCACAGAGTATTTATTGCTATTGTTTTTCAAGTAATCTTATTGAGCAAAAACCATGCAAAAAAATATTAATTTTTTTAATAGATGGCTATTTTAACATAATGTTATTTTTCAAATAGAATTTTAACAACTATTGAGTATAAAAAAATTTGATGTGAACACCACCGGACTTTCTTATAAGCCTTTTGAATTATACGTATTTTTAATTTTGATTTTATGATGCGTCATCAGAACTATGATTTCCACATTTAATTAAGTTCAAAGTTAGTTCCCAGCCTGAAGGTAACGGTTCTGTCTAAGTAAGGTTCAAGTGGTGCCATCTAGTGTCGACTGCCAGCGTTAACATACGTCACATTCACATTTTCCTTATAGATTTATTTTGTTATAATTTTCAACTGTTTACGTTCAGAATATTTTTTAAGTGGAACGAAGGCCTAGTGGTCACTACGCTCGGAGCGGTCAATTCCGAGCGTATCTAGTCAGCGAAGATGAACTAAACATATATCTCCCAGTACTACCCGAGTACTTTAAATCTATAGGTTCTTAACTTCCCTCATTGGACTAGACCCTCTTTCTATCGTTGTCAAGAGGGGAAGAATTATGGAATCAGAAGTATAAATCCTCCTTCTGGAGAAGATCAAAACTGAGGGAGTTCTATGCTATCACAAAAGCCTTACATTCATAAGAGTAGGTGACCTGTTGCAAAGCATTTTATTTTCAATTCCGAGGCTTTATTAACAATGGCTATTATAAAGCCGAAGATTTTTTTCCGCATTTCATTTGGAAGAACCATATAGGGGGGAGCAAAGTTACTCCGTATGAGGTGACAGAACAAAAACAATCCAGCCTTTGAACCCAAGTCCATCGTGGAGCAGCACAATACGCTTACCAATACACAATATGAGCGGTCGTTGCGTACATAAAACATACTTCTTTAACTCAGTCAAATGAAGTAAAAAGACCAACAAAGATGCTGATATTTGATTGCGTTAAGATAAATAAATAACATAATCTGAAGCTTATTATAGACTTTAACCATTTGGAGTTTGATTTATTTTGAGTTATATCTGAGATCACATTTAATTCAAATGTGAATAGTAATATCAATAAATGATAATTTTATGAATGTAGGATATGCCCTTTTCCCGCTAAGGGCGGGCATGTATATGTTCAATCAGATATTTTAGTTGACACATATAAAACAAAGTATTGTTGAATGCAATTTCCATTGGAAGAATATTGAAAAGCATGTAAGATACTACTGAAGATGGTAAGTAGTTTTTACAAAGAGGTATACTACACATTTGACAAAATGTTTTGGTTCCAGAATGCAAAGTACGTATTCGTTGGATGGACTCCACCGACAAACAGTATATAAATATTTGTGCGCAAATACATGCACAGAGTGCACTCAAAGAGAAGTAGATTTTTGTATAATATACTTGTCTTTCCATTAGAAACAAAGAATCTATTTGCACCATTAGATGCACATAACAGATGAGTGAGACACATTTGTCATGATAGACTTATAGATTAAAATATATTTATTCTTTATTTACGAAGCTAAATTATCAAGCTGAAATCAGAGTACGGTGGTAGAGTATAATGAGTTATACTCTACAGAGTATAATGGTTGATTTTAAACTAATGCAATACGCATTTTTTTATTATCAGTAATGGCAAAACTCGAGAGAAAAATGCAAGTTCAAAGAACATGAACTGTAATCATAGAATTCACTTTTAAAGTAGGGTATATATATTCTAGTAGGGGATATGAGCTTGCCACAGTAGTCCGTAAAAAAAGAAAAAAAATCTATGCCAAAGGGTAAAGAAATATAAGAGAAGAACGAGAACAAACAAGGCGGAAAAACAGCAAGGGACACAACACACATCGTGGTCGATGAAATTCAAAAAACGAAATGAAAAGTTAAAAAATAAAAGAATCAGGAAATGAATTCATAAATAAAAGAAATTGTGCATAAAAAGACAGTAAATAAGACAGGCAAAAAAATTCATTTCACCTCTGTATGAAGGTCTTGCTTTGCCAAAAAAGAATGAAATATGCGGAAGACTTATTCGAACATAAAGCCTTAAGGGACTTCGCTGAAATGATTTGAAATTTTGACTGTCAGATTTTCTGCATTCAGAAAAGAATCTTAAATATATTCATATTTTCATATATTCAATTCATATTCTGACGGGTTACTTATTAAGATATTTGTTTTTTATATGCGGATAGTTATGGTTGTAACGATATTTCTGAGGATACGTTCTATGAGAGAATTAAACAAGTAACAAATAAGATGTTCTTCTAATATGACATGTATATTATTCAATATCAGAACTCTACTTTATCTATGATTTAACCCCTTCAAAAAATAAATAAAACATTCTTGTCTATTTTCTACATATACAGTTTGTACTAGTATCTTGAATTGTACTAGTATATCCAGTACTATATATATCTCGTACTGTACTAGTATATCCAGTACTATATATCTCGTACTGTACTAGTATATATTGTACTAGTAAAAAGCACTGATATATTTTGTGCGGTCAGATTTAGATCCCGATTATTTTACTTCTTATATGAATGAATCAATTATATTACTGATCTAAATCGCCTCATCACAGTGAGACCGGCCTTAAGTCTTTAATTTGCATTCAATGCAATTTTGCGCCTTTATAACAAACATTAATCACTGTGGAATATTTTCATGTTTTTCAGCCTCCTTCAATTGTCTTTCATTACAACCAAAAATAAATATTCAAATTTTATTTTAGTAAAATGTCAAGCAAAAAGTGAAATGAGTGATTTTTTAATAACGATAATTTAAATTAAAAGTTTGTGAATGATATATTTTTTACATTATTTTATGGGTGATATACTTTTCTTACGCCAATCAGCTTAACTTTCCGTGCTGATTTTAGGTACGTGTCGAAAAAGTATAAAATTTAAATCTCTCTTTAATAAAAAAAAAATAAACTGCATAATAAGTTCTTTAGTTCATTCTCTCAAAGCGTAACGATCTAGAAAATTAGCTTTTTATACTGTGTTGAGAACTTCTCTTTTTATCACGCCACTGCTGGGAGGTTTGGAAATCTAAACTGACATTCATTTAGTTTTTTCACTAAGGGTACAGATACGTGAAAAGGGTTTAAATTCCACTGAAGGATTTTTAGCATTTTTAAAGAGATAATGGTACTATAAAAATATTATTTATTCACTACATTACTTAAGCATTCTAAAAATTTATGAGAGCAAAATTAATTTTGACAAACATATATTATTTTTAATATAAGTTAAATAACGAACTATATATTTACTTCTCTAACCGAAATAAATTTTCAGCAAGGTAAACATTCTTGTATTATGCGAATTAATAATATCAAATGCCAGATAAAGAAAAACAATTCTGCAGAAAATGTTATTACTAATTATAGAGTCTGGCAATGGATGTACCAAATGCAAATTAAGTTATTAAATGCTCCATATTAGTTTTCTCCTTTTATGAACTTGCTAAAATAAAAGCTCAGTATATTTCCAACAGTTTTGTTCATTTTAAGAGGCATCCAAATGAACATTTAATATAAATTGCTATACAGAGCTGACTATGAAGTTGTAGTTGCACGAAAATGTATCTAACGTACATAAGCAGTTAAATATTATTTAATTTAACAGCACTTATCTCACAGAGTATTTATTGGTATTGTTTTTCAAGTAATCTTATTGAGCAAAAACCATGCAAAAAAATATTAATTTTTTTAATAGATGGCTATTTCAACATAATGTTATTTTTCACATAGAAATTCACACAACTATTGAATATAAAAAATCTGATGTGAGCACCACGGGACTTTCTTATAAGCCCTTTGACTTATACGTATTTTTAATTTTGATTTTATGATACGTCATCAAAACTATGATTTTCACATTTCCTTAAGTTCAAAGTTAGTTCCCTGCCTGAAGGTAACGGTTCTGTCTAAGTAAGGTTCAAGTGGTGCCATCTAGTGTCGACTGCCAGCGTTAACATACGTCACATTCACATTTTCCTTATAGATTTATTTTGTTATAATTTTCAACTGTTTACGTTCAGAATATTTTTTAAGTGGAACGAAGGCCTAGTGGTCACTACGCTCGGAGCGGTCAATTCCGAGCGTATCTATTCAGCGAAGATGAACTAAAAAATATATATCCCTGTACTACCAGAGTAAGTTAAATATATAGGTTCTTAACTTCTCTCTTTGGGCTGGACCCTCTTTCTATCGTTGTCAAGAGGGGGAGAATTACGGAATCAGGAGTATAAATCCTCCTTCTGAAGGAAATCAAAACTGAGGGAGTTCTCCAGCATGCTATCACAAACGTCTTACACTCATAAGAGTAGGTGACCTGTTGCAAAGCATTTTATTTTCAATTCCGAGGCTTTATTAACAATGGCTATTATAAAGCCGAAGATTTTTTCCCCATTTCATTATGGAAGAATCATATGGGTGGGGGCAAAGTTACTCCGTATGAGGTGACAGAACAAAAACAATCCAACCTTTCTCGGAAATTGAACCCAAGTCCATCGTGGGGCACCAGAATACACTAACCAATACACAATCTAGGAGGTCCTTGAGTGCATAAAAAAATTCTTCTTTAACTCAGTCAAATGAAGTAAAAAGACTAACAAAGATGCGGATGTTTTGTTGCGTTATGAAAAATAAATAACATAATCTAAAGCCTAATATAGACTTTAACCTTTTGGAGTTTGATTTACTTTGAGTTATATCTGAGGTCATATTTTATTCAAATGTGAGTAGTAATATCAAAAAGGGATAATTTTATGAATGTAGGATATGCCCTTTTCCCGCTAAGGGCTGTGACGTATATGTTCAATCAGATATTTTAGGTGAGATATATAAAACAAAGTATTGTTGAATGCAATTTTATTTCCATTGAAAGAATATTGAAAAGCATGTAAGATACTATTGAAGATGGTAAGAGTTTTTACAAAAAGGTAAACTACACATTTGACACAATGTTTTGGTACCAGAATGTAAAGTACGTGTTGGTTGGACGGACTTCACCGGAAAACAGTATTAACTATTTGTGCGCAAATACATGCACAGTATGCACTCAAAGACAAGTAAATTTTTGTATTATCTACTTGTGTTTCCAATAAAAACTCGGAACCTATTTGCACCATTAGATGCACATAACAGATGGGTGAGATACATTTGTCATGATAGACTTAGAGATTAAAATATATATAATCTTTATTTGCGAAGATAAATCATCAAACTGGAAACTGAGTACGGAATGGTTAATTTTAACTAATGCAATACGCATTTTTTATTATCAGTAATGGCAAAACTCGAGAGAAAAATGCAAGTTCAAAGAACATGAACTGTAATCATAGAATTCACTTTTAAAGTAGGGTATATATATATTCTAGTAGGGGATATGAGCTTGCCACAGTAGTCCGTAAAAAAAGAAAAAAAATCTATGCCAAAGGGTAAAGAAATATAAGAGAAGAACGAGAACAAACAAGGCGGAAAAACAGCAAGGGACACAACACACATCGTGGTCGATGAAATTCAAAAAACGAAATGAAAAGTTAAAAAATAAAAGAATCAGGAAATGAATTCATAAATAAAAGAAATTGTGCATAAAAAGACAGTAAATAAGACAGGCAAAAAAATTCATTTCACCTCTGTATGAAGGTCTTGCTTTGCCAAAAAAGAATGAAATATGCGGAAGACTTATTCGAACATAAAGCCTTAAGGGACTTCGCTGAAATGATTTGAAATTTTGACTGTCAGATTTTCTGCATTCAGAAAAGAATCTTAAATATATTCATATTTTCATATATTCAATTCATATTCTGACGGGTTACTTATTAAGATATTTGTTTTTTATATGCGGATAGTTATGGTTGTAACGATATTTCTGAGGATACGTTCTATGAGAGAATTAAACAAGTAACAAATAAGATGTTCTTCTAATATGACATGTATATTATTCAATATCAGAACTCTACTTTATCTATGATTTAACCCCTTCAAAAAATAAATAAAACATTCTTGTCTATTTTCTACATATACAGTTTGTACTAGTATCTTGAACTGTACTAGTATATCCAGTACTATATATCTCGTACTGTACTAGTATATATTGTACTATATATCTTGTACTAGTGAGAAGCACTGATATATTTTGCAAGTGTTTCAAGATAATATTTTTCTTAATATATTATTATTGAAATCTAAACAAAAATAAACAATTTGTATTTATATTTTCTAGTATAAATTATAACAGTATGCCGTACTCAAAAGTGTACAAGAGACATTTAAATTACTACAGTTTATTAATTATTAGTCACTTAGTCCTGAGCCTTCGGCCTGGGTATGAAAAATTAGTGTGTATTTGTGATTTTTTGAAAACCTTTTGCGGGCTCTTTTAATTTGGAATAAAATTTGGAGATTAAAAATGTTATATTTGACAATATACGATGATTTATCCTTGTAATTCGACAAACTGACTGAAAAATATATTTTTTTATATTTTACAATACATTCGATTCCTATGATGCTTTCCTAAAACGAAATTAAAAATACAACTCCGTCAAGTGTTAATCCTTAAAATATGTGAAAGCGTTCCCAGAATATGGGGTGAAGCTTACGAAGACCATTAAAGTGTCAACTAAACTTCCATGTAAGAAATTAGATACTTTTCATTTCACTATACTTTTAAAAATAGATTTTTTTCTTTGATTTTTTGTAGCAATGTAAAACACATTTCACAACAAGTTCCAAACAAGTTTATCTTATTTAAAAGTTAACAAGTTTATCTTAAATAAATTATTGTTTTCTGTGTTACAAACTTATAGTTTCAGGAGGGTAAAATACAACAATAATATCCATGTCATCTGTCGTGTCCAGCAATGTTAATATCTATTATATTGAATCTAAGTGTGATAGAATGAGTAGAAGTGGCTTTAAGGTATATGACTGGGCAAAAATCAAAAATATATTTATAAATTAGTAATTTCTTTTATTTATTTGATAAACCATAAAGTTAGCTTTTAGTCCTTTTTACTCTATAATCTATGAAAGAGAAGTTATGAAAATTTTATTTTTTCGATTAAAAAAATCGGATGTTGCATTTAAAAAATTTATTTATAATTGAAATAGATTTTGTTTGCAAAAGAAATCGTGAAATTTAGGCTTTTATATTAAAAATAGGCTTGTGCTGGTCATTTCAGTATAGTTTTAACTTATAAACCTGGAGATTTCTTTTGTGAGGCTTCAAGAAATATTCCGTAAAAGCTTTCTGCAATAGGTTTAAATGCATGTTCTTGGAAATTATATTCTGGCGTTTTATTAAACAGAAATTGCGTGGTAACAAACATAAAATTTGTATTATTACAATATGAAACGTTTAAGAGATACTTTAAGTAATACAATGAGCACAATAAATTAAAAGTAAGTCTTTTTTGAAAATTACAGCTGTTTTTGTAGAATAATAAGTGATGTTTTTTCATATAGCTGAATTTTTATTTCTATGATAAATAATTCTTATAAATTTTATTACAGGTTTTAGATTTAATTTCCTTAAAATACAACCTTAAAATGCAACTTAAAAGTCCAAATTAAAAAAACTTTGAAGTTTAATAGGACTGAAATTGAACGTCTTTACAGGACAAGAGATTTTCATCGAATCCTCAAGACTACACACTTCTTTCACAAACTTTCAGATAGAGATATATATGTAGATAGATAGATAGATCGATATATATATATATATATATATATATATATATATAGAGATATATATGTAGATAGATAGAGAGAGAGAGAGATGTTGATAGATAGATAGATGTTGTATGTATGTATGTATATATATATATATACATGTGTGTGTATGTATATATGTATAGATATGTATAGATATGTAAATATATGGATAGATAGAAAGATATAGATATAGATAGATATAGATAGATAGATACTTTTAAAATACTTTTATCTCATTTTATATTAAAAACATATAAACCATGCTGATTTTTTCATTACGTGAACTTTATGTTCTTGGTATCTGACACTATTAAATTAAAATGTATTCCAGCTGCTACTTTCTGTGACATTTGAAATATTCATCAAAAGAAACACTTTTCTAGCAAAAAGTAAGATATATGACAATGATAAAAGAACTAATTTTATTTCTCTTTTGAAAATACTAAAAAAAAATATTTCGTTGTTAATAAAAAGAATTGAAAAGAGATCGAATTATATGATTTACAGATGAACAGCTTTCAAAAGCAATCTTTTATTTCAAATGGCATGCATATGTATTTATCGCCTAGCGTTGAGCCCCAGCTATGAAAAAAAAATAATCAAAAAAGGTTTTCATAATCAAATCTGAAGAGAAATTTCAGTTCACCGCCTCGCTGATGTTCTACTTTTTCTGCAGCTTCTTTATCGAAGAGCTATAAATTTATTGAGCTCTTTTTAAAACTTACATGCTACATTACTTTCTTTAGTGTCTTTAATTTTATTTTCGCTTAGCTTTATATTATTCCGAAATAAAAACAGATGTAGAATAGCTTAAAAAATTTTCTTGTAATGTTTTTAATCCTTTAAAAAATGCAAAGCGATGGAAATAACTTCCTTTCAATTGGCTGAGTATTTTATTTCGCTAAATGCTTTTATATTGCTTCATATTTCATAATTGTTCAATCTTCTTGGATGGTGGATTTTATAAAGTATTCGTGTAAATTATTAACTTACAGTTATAATTTTGTTTAGTTTGGAGAGCTACAGTCTTTCGCCACGAGAGAGATAGGGAAACTGAGACTGACTACTTAACTCCAAATTCGAATGGCTACGAACATCCATTTCAGTTGTGGGATTCGAACGCAATGGAATCTGGTACCCAGACACTAGCACCATACCCCTGCAACCATTGTTATAACAAAACAATTCACATGAAATCGGAACCAAATTAAGTATATTATAATATTTTATAAAATCAGATGTATAAATAAGTTTATAATTTTTTTAATATTTTGTCAAATTTTAAAAATTATCTTTGAATTTAATTTTTCATAGATTCTTAAAAAGATTACCAAGCACTCGTAATATACATAATTTTCCAAAATTTTATTCAATTTTAGATCAATAGTGTAAAACATATATGCCAAGTTCTGTTGTAACAAAAGAAATGTTTAAATTTTCATCGCAAACAGCGTTATGCCACAAAGGTTTTTATTTTAACATTTAAATTTAAACCCATGAAAAGAAAAAGGAAATTTATTACAAAAATACCATATTTAATTTTATTTTAAAAAGCAAAATTATATTTAAATTACAAAAATGTATTAATATCCACTATACATTTAAAAGCATAGATTGAAAATATCTTTTTTTATTATTTTTATAAATTTATTTGGCCAAATATCTAACAATATATGTCCATAGGTATCTTGTCGAATAGTTTTTTAATAATAGGCCTAATACTGAATTGTAGCTAATTATTCATTGCATCTATAATTAAAATTATTCTTGATATACTTATAAACACTTATGCCTTTTTTGGAATTATGTATTATTCTACAATAAACTTCTCTTTATGTCATATTACTTACAAATACAGTTTCAATGCTTTATTTTCCATCACTCTAAAGAAATTATTATTCTAAAATAAACGTCTCTTTATGCCATATTCCTTACAAATACAGTTTCAATGCTTTGTTTTCCATTACTGCTAAAGAAATTATTATTCTAAAATAAACGTCTCTTTATGCCATATTCCTTACAAATACAGTTTCAATGCTTTGTTTTCCATTACTGCTAAAGAAATTATTGTTCTAAAATAAACGTCTCTTTATGCCATATTCCTTACAAATACAGTTTCAATGCTTTGTTTTCCATTACTGCTAAAGAAATTATTGTTCTAAAATAAACGTCTCTTTATGCCATATTCCTTACAAATACAGTTTCAATGCTTTGTTTTCCATTACTGCTAAAGAAATTATTGTTCTAAAATAAACGTCTCTTTATGCCATATTCCTTACAAATACAGTTTCAATGCTTTGTTTTCCATTACTGCTAAAGAAATTATATTCAGTGAATAAACTTAAAATTACTCTTTCGTCAAGTAATACATCTCATGTTTAAACTAGCCCGGAGAAACGCGTTTATGTGTTACGGAATTATGAATTATTCTAAATTAAACGTCTCTTTATGCCATATTCCTTACAAATACAGTTTCAAGACATCATTCTCCATTAATCGTAAAGAAATTATATTCAGTGAATAAAATTACTTTTTCGTCAAGTAATACATCTCAAGCTTAAACTAGCCCGGAGAAACGCGTTTGCTTTGAATCGTAAAAAGTTTTTTGTGTGTGTGTTAGACTTTACGTGTCTATGCGTATGCTACACCAAAAGCATGATATTAATTTTCATATATTGCTTTTTTTTCCTGTATAAATCTTAGTTGTAGCTCTGATCTTGTATAACTACAATATCCTTAAATGGAATGCGTTGAATTCAATAAGATTGGTGATTAGTTAAAGTTTTAAATATTTACGTTGAAAATACTTTTAAATATTAAAAACCCTTAGAAGAGCATTAAAAATAGGCTTAATATACTTGTATAAGCAAATACCGATTTTGGAATTAAGAATTGTTCTAAGCTGAGCATCTTTCGATGCTATTTTCTATACAAATGCAGTTTCAATGCTCTGTTTTCTATTACTGCTCTAAAGAAATTATGTTCAGTGAATAAACTTGAAATTGCTTTTCCGACAAGTAATACATCTCAGCCTGAAACTGGCCAGGAGAAAATGAAATCTGTTTGTTGTCAATTACGAGTAAACATTTGTTTCGAATCGTAAAAAAGCTTTTTTTGTTAGAATTTACGTATCTATGTGTATGTTTTACCAAAAAGAGTATGATACTGATTTTGTGTGTGTGTGTGTGTGTGTGTAAATCTCAGTTGTAACTCAGTTCTTGAAACTAAAATCTACTTCCATTAAATATGTTGGTTTTAATTAAATTAATGTGTAATTAGCGCTTTAATATTAACCTCGAGGATAATTCTAAATATTAAAAAGATATAAGACCATTAATAACTATAAGACTATTAAAAGTGTGCTTGATATACTTGTATCAGCATATACCCCTTTTGAAATTGAGAATTGTTCTGAACTAAACGTCTTTCAATGCTATTTTCTTTACAAATGCAGTTTCAATGCTCTGTTTTCTATTACTGCTCTAAAGAAATTACATTCAGTGAATAAACTTGAAATTGGTTTTCCGACAAGTAATACATCTTAGACTGAAACTAGCCAGGAGAAAAATCTATTTGTTTTCAATTATAAGTAACTGAAAAGAAATAGATTTTATTATTGAGAACAAATGTTTACTCGTAAACATTTGTTTCGAATCTTAAAAATCTTTTTTTGTTAGAATTTACGTGTCTACTCGTATGCTTTACCAAAAATAGTGTGATATTGATTTTCATGTATTAATATTTTTATTTATAAATCTCAGTTGTAAATCTGTTTATGAAATTAAAATTTCCTTCCATGAAATATGTTGATTTTAGTGAAATTAATGTCTATTTAAAGCTTTAATATTAACATTAAGAATAATTTTAAATATTAAAAAATATAAGACCATTAATAATTATAAGACTATCAAAAGTATGCTTAATATACTTGTATCAGCATATACCCCTTTTGAAATTAAAAATTGTTCTGAACTAAACTTCTTTCAATGCGATTTTCTTTACAAATGCAGCTTCAATGCTCCGTTTTCTATGACTGATCTAAAGAAATTACATTCAGTGAATAAACTTGAAATTACTTTTTCGACAAGTAATACATCATAGACTGAAACTGGCAAGGACAAGAAAATCTGTTTGATTTCAATTACGAGTAAATATTTGTTTCGAATCGTAAAAAGCTTTTTTGTTGTTGTTGTTAGAATTTACGTATGCTTTACCAAAAAGAGTATGATATTCATTTTCATGTATTAATTTTTAATTTTTTTATAAACTTCAGTTATAAGTCTGTGCATGAAACTAAAATCTTCTTCCATTGGATATGTTTATTTTAATGAAATCAATGTGTAATTAGAGGTTTGGTATAAACATTAAGAATAATTTTAAATATTAAAAAGTTGTAAGACCATTGATAATTATAAAACTATTAAAATTATTCTTGGTGTATCAGCATATACCCCTTTTGAAATTGAGAATTGTTCTTATGCTATAAATTCTTTCAATGGTATTTTCTTTACAAAGGCAGTTTCAATGCTCTATTTTATTTTACTGCTCTAAAGAAATTACCTGCAGTGAATAAACTTGAAATTGCTTTTTCGACAAGTAATACATCTTACACTGAAACTGGCCGGGAAGAAAAAATCTATTTGTTTTCAATTACGAGTAAACATTTGTTTCTAAATGAAAAAAGCTTTTATTTGTGTTAGAATTTACTTGTCTATGCGTACGCTTTGTAAAAATATATGATATTGATTTAGATTTATTGATTTTTTTATCTATAAATCTCAGTTCTAACTCTGTTCTTGAAATTAAAATCTCCTTCCAAGGAATATGTTGACTTTCATGAAATTTATGTGTAATTAGAGCTTTAGTATTAACCTCAAGAATAATTTTAAATATTAAAAAGATATAAGACCATTAATAATTATAAGACAATCAAAAATATGCTTGATATACTTGTATCAACATATACCCCTTTTGAAATTAAGAAATGTTCTGAACTAAACATTTTTCAATGCTATTTTCTACACAAATGCAGTTTTAATGCTCTGTTTTCTATGACTGATCTAAATAAATTAAATTCAGTGAATAAACTTGAAATTGGTTTTTCGACAAGTAATACATCATAGACTGAAACTAGAAGAACAAGAAAATCTGTTTCTTTTCAGTTAAGCATAAACATTTGTTTCGAATCGTAAAAAGATTTTTTTGTTAGAATATACGTATGCTTTAACAAAAAGGGTATGATATTGATTTTCTGGTATTAATTTTTTTATAAATCTCAGTTATAACTGTGTTCATGAAACTAAAATCTTCTTCCATTGAATATGTTGATTTTAATGAAATTAATGTGTAATTAGAACTTTAATATTGACATTAAGAATAATTTTAAATATTAAAAAGATATAAGACCATTAATAATTATAAACTAATAAAGTATATCTTGATATACTTATATCATCATATATCCCTTTTGAAATTAAGATTTGTTCTGAACTAAACGTCTTTCAATGCTATTTTCTTTACAAAGGCAGTTTCAATGCTCTGTTTTCTATTACTGCTCTAAAGAAATTACCTTCAGTGAATAAACTTGAAATTGCTTTTTCGACAAGTAATACATCTTAGACTGAAACTGCGAGGAAAAAAAATCTATTTGTTTTCAATTACGAGTAAACATTTGTTTCTAAAGGCAAAAAGCTTTTATTTGTGTTAGAATTTACTTGTCTGTGCGTACTCTTTGGAAAATATATAATATTGATTTACATGTATTGATTTTTTTCTTTATAAGTCCCAGCTCGTGTAGCTCTGTTTTTAAAACCAAACCTTCCTTCTCTAGAATATGGTGGTAGTAAATAAAAATAACTGTATCCAGAAATCTGACCGTGGTTCTAACATACTGGTAAAGCCATCTTCTTAAAATTTTCCGTCTAATCAAACCTTAGCGTGAATTGCTGGTAATACTTGACAAAATTTTTTTAAATTTACTTTAGAGTCATTTAATGAAACAGACAAACTTAATCATTAATTGCTATAAATATAGATTTTAAATATTATGTAAGTTTTTCAATGTAATAAGAAATTATTTCCTTAAATTTAACCCAAACACTACATATATTCTCATAAAATTATCTTAATTAATATTTCAACCTTAAAAATTTTAATGAGAGAAAAATCTTTTGAATTTTAGATTTTTTTTTAAATTTATATCTTATAAAAAAAAATTATACTTTTTATATCTTTATTTTTACATCTTTTTAACTTTATGTACAATGAAACTGATTTTTTAAGGAAATACATTTTATATATATATATATATATATATATATATATATATATATATATATATATATATATATATATATATATATATCTCATCGGTAATTAAATCAAATATTGATTATATTTATTAACCGTCTAGTTTCCTATAATATCTTGTTATTTTTTTTCAGTGAAATAAAGTAAAAGATAACCATTAAAACCTTTATTGGTTATCATACAATTTCGTTATTCGAAATTAAATTGACTTATGGTGATCGTATGCATTAGTTTAAATTTGTAATTTGTCATTTAAAAATACACGAAAAGGAGTATAGGAAGAAAGTTTATTCTAAAAGACAAAATTACAAGAGTGACAAAACACAAAATCACAAAAGTGGATAAAATTCGGAAATAAATTTTTTTATTGATAATGAACCCAAATTATGGTTATAAACAGTCGCATAGTTTCCTATTATATTATATTGTATAAATAAATTTCAGTGAAGTAAACTACGAATTGTAATAAAAAATAGTTGTGTCCAGAAATCCGACCGTGGTTCTAACATACCGGTAAAGCCATCTTCTTAAAATTTTCCTTCCAATCAAACCACAGTGTGAATTGATGGTAATACTTGACTAAATTTCTTAAATGTACTTTAGAGGCATTTAATGAAACAGACAAACTTATTCATTAATTGCTATAAATATAGATTTTAAATATTATGTAAGTTTCTCAATGTATTAAGGAATTATTAGTTCCTTAAATTTAACCCAAACACTACATATATTCTCATAAAATTATCTTAATTAATATTTTAACCTTAAAAATTTTAATGAGAGAAAAATCTTTTAAATTTTAGATTTTTTTTAAATTTATATCTTATAAAAAAATATTTATACTCTTTATATCTTTATATCTTTTTTATCTTTTTAACTTTATGTACAATGAAATTGATTTTTTAAGGAAATACATTTGATATATATATATATATATATATATATATATATATATATATATATATATATATATATATATATATATATATATATATATATATATATATATATATATATATATATATATATATATATATATATATATATATATATATATATATATATATATATATATATATACACATATGTGTATATATGTACACATATTTACACACATGTGAATACATATATGTAACCACGGCGATTTAAAGTGCAGGTCACATCGAATTATAGCCCCTATTTTTTTTTTTTTTTTACTTCCCCGGGCTACTGGGCAAGAAGAAGCCTGTGCAGCTGGGCTTATAATGAATATAGCAGCCGTGGCTCTACTGAAAGAGAACACGAAATTCTGAGAACAACTAAAACCTTTATTGAGAAACTGCTAAAAAGATATCTTCAACAGTCAACAACAGACAAGAGAATGCACATGGAAACACGTGCTGGAATAGGGATTGACCCCAGAGTGAGACGGAGCGAAATATTTCCCAGAGAAAATAGCTTAGTTGGCGTTATAACAGGGAAAAGCGAACTTAGATCGGAGGAGAAAAACTGAGACATTTGCCAGCGACAGCTGTAAAATGCGGTGAGTGGATAAAACATTTACATCTATAGCAGAGAAAACATTAGGAAATGTCCTGGAATAATTTCAAGTCTTAGACTCTCTTTTTACCATTTTTTGAGGCTGGGAAAACACAATTAAAGCAAATAAAATGAGAGGAGATTTTTTAAGAGATACTTTAAGTATAATAATTTCGATATATTACATATATATGTATGAATATATTTATGTATATGTTTATATATTTATATATATATATGTGTGTGTGTGTGTGTGTGTGTGTTTGTGTGTTTATGTGACATGGACGAAGGGTTAAGGCATTTAAGACAAATTTCATGTATAAAAACTTCTATTTTAATCCTTCCGTCCATGGCTATGCCATTTACAAATCCTTTGTTCTCATAATTTGTCACGACAAGCGTGGAGGATGTTATCAGCCCGAGTTCCTGCTCAGAACTGACTCTTTTAGCGTTGCTACCTAAACAAAATTCCTATGTCTACTTCCGCGTCGGTTTCTTCACAATGTATAGTTCCGCCCGACGGTGTGTCTTTCTCCTACTACGTTATCAATGAGTTCTAATTATTTTTAATTATAACTCGCTTAATTCTTAACCCCTATTTTTAAACCTGACATATATATACATATGTATATCATGATCTTGGACAATTTTGGACTAACAAACCTACCGCCCCAAAAAACATAAAAGTTAAGTCGCAGAAAATATAACAGTCATTATTACAACTCACTGAGCATTTTTTTTCATCTCTCCACATCGTGGGTTGCACTAAAGGTTTCAAAATCAGATTCTTAATAGATCACTCCCTTTGATTTATTCTTAAGAAAGTAGTTTAAGAGGTCGGTAAAATAAACCTATAAAACTGTCTTAAATGAGATAAAAGTTAGTTATAAAAAATATGACACAGTTGTCTCTATTGTCCTTTGTATTACCAACTGATCATTTCTGTTATGTTTTAAAATGCGTACTATTTATTTTCAAATCAATAACAATATACATTTATATAAATATATTTATATTAAATTTGCTTAACAACAACATTAATACAAACAATTCCCTTGCTATCTTTTAAAATAAAATTATAAGTATTTCACCTTTAATGAAGCATGTTATTACAACTCATTGATAATTTTTTCTATGTCTCCTCTGAGTATGTCGTAGTGAGTGTTGCGAAATCAGAACCTTAATCGAACAGTCGATTTCATTTATTCTTTAGAGAGAGAGGGGATTTCGGTCGAGACTAAACGGCCCGTGAAGCGAACTTCTATTTTCCTTTGCATAGTCAGCAGCCCAAATCTGTTGACGTAAAGTTTCAGCTGCCATTTTCATTTGCTAAGGAGAGGGAGATTGACGTTTAGCAAAGAAAAAAAGAAGTTGTTTAATCCGATTACACAAACGGCAGCAGTCAGTTTGAAGGAAGAGAACATTTTTAGATGGAAATGTTTGCATTTGCAGAAATAAAGAATAAAAGAACATGAACATAAGAATACAAAATCGAGCCCGTTATCATTCGGTAAACTTAAACCTGTAAAGATAATACTTGGAGTTTGTTAAGTTTATATTGATAATGACATTCTATTAAAACGGATAATTAATCACCTCACTTTATTTCCAGAATTTATACTTACACACCTATATATATATATAATATATGTATATATATATAATATATATGTATATATATATATATATAACATATATATATATATGTATATATATATATATTCATAGACAGATAGATAAACAGATATACTACATATATATATACATATATATACATATATATACCTATATATATACATATATACATACATATATACATATATACACATATACATATATATATACATACATACATATATACATATATATATATATATATATATATATACATATATATATTCATATATACATACATATATATTCATATATACATACATATATATACATATATACATATATATATATATATACATATATATACCTATATTTATACATATATACATACATATATACATACATATATACATATATACCAGTGGAGTGCGGTCCATATGTGCAGGGTGTGCAGAGCACACCCTGGGAAAATTATGAGGGACAATAATTTTTTGCACCTATGTCTACCTATCTTTATGTTGTATATACTCAATAAATTATGCTGATTTGCTGGCTTTTATTCCACAATACGTGCGGTCCTAGGTGCTGCACCACGTAGCGCGCAAATGAACATAGGAAGTTCTGATGTATACACACTGCGCACTAAATTGAAAATCACGCTTTATATGTATGGGCTACTGGAGAAGAACAGCATACTATGGCACTGAGGCAAGTGTAGTTATTTTTCCTGCACTTTGCATTCAGAATCATCCGAAGGTACGGTTTAATAAGCGTTGT
>CM063508.1:64719792-64722292 GCA_032207245.1 Pardosa pseudoannulata | reverse complement strand
AATAAAATGTCTTACTTAGGTGTATATGCGAACAATTTGTGCCCAGTAAAATATGTCACGTCATTTTTAAAGGAATGTGATCCATTATATTAAATTAATGGTCATTAAATAAATCAATTAATGAAAAATTTTATTTTGATATTTATTTATATCTTAACGATACAAATTATTTTATTTTCATCATAGTTATTACCTTTTTTTATATTTATATTACATTTTGTAAATATAATAGTAAATAGAATTATAAAAAGAAACGACAAACATCAAACGTTAAAATAGAGTAGTTTTAGTTAAGACAAAACGTGAAATCTGGAATGTTCATTTGATATTATTTTTTCAAAATTTGTATCCAAATCACTTATAGCAATCCTTAATACCGAGTGTAGATTTTGGTTAGTAATTTGTGATCAATATTTAATTTTTGTGTAAATTCTTAATAAAAAGTTATTTCACAAATATATATTGTGCACTACGCATACAAATACTGTTGATTTCAACAAAATCGCATATAAGAGATTAAAAAATTGCATGCAGGATTTTTCAACGGGCCGTATAATGTAAGCAAAAGGGACAGCTTTTTCCCACCTCTGCTATACAGTTACGATTAAACCACTGTTTGACCTTATTTATGGTTAGCATCATGGAGAGAAATAATTATTATGAAAATTTAGAGTTGAGTGGTAGTGGAGAATTAAAATGTATCTCAAAAGACAAATGTTGATTATAATTCTGATACTTTAAGTAGAGGTTCCAAAATTATACTACCCAAGTAAACCCAAAATGCCTATGGGAGGTTGTTTCCAAATATATAACACCATGGTGAGGTATAAAATTTTAAATTTATCTTTCATTTGCAAGAAGAAAGTGCCTATGTATAAAATAAACAAAATTAAAAGCATTCACAATCTCGTGTGATTCTTCTCACTTAAATAAGACTCCGTTTCACTAGTTCCACTGCGAAAATTGACGGAGTTGCTGGTAGGCAGTGGTACAAAAATGTGCGGAGCGATAAGGGTTAATATGTATGGAATAAGTACAACCTAAATATTATTATGTTAAAAGAACTGAGAAGTTATCAACGTTTAAAAATTATATTTTTAAACTTTTTTAAATTAAAGTATTTTGTAGATTAAAAAGTTTTTTATGGGTATCCAGATTAAAACCTAGGTTAATGAGAATAATACAATGCGAACAGCCATAGTTATCTACAGAAAATCATATAGTTTTCTGAAAATATATTGTTATGAATTTGTTAGTATAACTTAAATTTAGCATGGGACTCTATGGATATCTCGCCAAATTGGCGAGATATCGTCTCGTTGGCGACAGTTTTGGCAACCTATTTTTGTCGCCAAGTTTATCACCAGGTTCGTCGCCAAGTGTCGGCAAATGCCAACTGTGTCACGTGCAAACTTCCAGGTCCGGTTTCTGGAGTGTTCCAGCAGTTTCTTCGGGCCTATATAAGGCAGACAGAGTCCCATACAGGGTATTGTGCGTTTTATCTTTAAAAAAAATGAGAAAAAAAAATATCTCCAAAAAAAAACATAAAATCTTTTAAAATGTAAGAAAAAAGCTTTAAAACTTTAAAATGGCCATACATCATCATTTAGTAATTTTTGTTACCATGCTTTGCATTTCATCTCAACCTTCTATTTTCGCTTTACTTGACTCTCCTCACTTTGGTGAGGGCGGAGAGTAGTATTCGAATTCGTTATTTTCAATACTGTTCTGATGTCCCTGGCCAAAATATATTTTTTGTGTTTTCCTATTCCTAAACTCTCTACTCTTTAGTTACTGTGTTATGAACTCACGAATCCACCATTCTATCCTTATCTTTCATCTTTTATTTGTTTATGTTCTGCTCATTGTCAATTTCTCTGCTTACTGTAAGAAATCTCTAGATTTGAGGGATAGGCCCAGACTTCAAGCCCAGGCCAAGGCCTAGGCTTCAAGATCTTCAGTTGACCCATCATCTTGAAGATCTTGAAGATGCAGGGTAGTCGTTAAGAGGATCTCTCGGTCTACGGAGTACGCACGGTGTGTTGTGCTTAATGCGGAAAGTAGTACGTGAGCCGACGGCATTGTGCTCAAATTATTCCACGGTGATCTTGTCGGTGTGTTGTATCTTTTCCTACTGATTGCGAATAAAGTAGCTGTCTTCGTGATGTAGTCTTGCTTGCTTGCTTAAAGTCCATTCAATCCCCGAACCCAGTTTTGGAAGTTCGTAACAATATTTTTCAGTGATTTGACACGGTTATAGAGAAAATCATCCTTCTGAACGACGTGAAATTTTGTTTGAATATTTCTATGACGTCCGTTCAATGAATGAATATAATATATTTACTCTGTCTATATTATAAAATGACAGAAATAAATAATATTTTTATTTATGAAATTTTAAATAAATATTTTATAGAATTTCAAACTTCTGAAATTCAATTAATTTTATAAAACTTTGAACCAAACAAAATGTAATTATAAAACTATTTAACTTAAAAGT
>CM063508.1:64712292-64714792 GCA_032207245.1 Pardosa pseudoannulata | reverse complement strand
ATACTAAATATAGTATACCACTAATTATAGTGAGAAATTTATGTTGTACTATAAGTATTTATTATGTTAAAGTGTACAGCAATAATTCAACTCTACACTACCAAAGTTTTAAAATCACACCAAACCTTGATGCAATTGCAATTTCCATGCTTTTCTTTTTTAGATTATTTTTGTTATTATAAATGAAAATAGATGAATATATGGGAAATTTTCGAAAGTTATGCAAATTGACTTTCCTATATAGCTATACGTTATTTGCAGTGAGGACTATTTAGACTTAATTTTTTTGTTTGTTTAGTACTTCTATTTTTGTGTGGATTGCAATTTTTATAACAAATCCCTGTCACTTCTTTCAGTTCTTATATTTTAGCACTGACATTTCTGGATATTTGGCAACATTACTTAATTAATGCTCATGATGTATATCGAATTTTTGAATTACATTTTTGGTATCTTTGTATTAGATATTTATTCTTCGACAAATGCATATTAAGGGTGCGATAAATTCAAATCTACGCCCCTCTAAGGATTTTAATTACAGTACCACCATCCGTTCTCAATTTTCATACAGTTATTTTTATTCCCATACACTTTTTAACGTATAAATCCAGAGACTATTCATAAAATTTTAAATTTCTCATATATCTGACTTTTACATTTAGTTAAATGTTACTTACGGTAACATTTTCACAAAACAATATTCTGTCATTTCTTGCCTCTTTGATGTTTAATTATTCTGGAAAATATCTGACATATCTATCTATCTATCTATCTATCTATCTATCTATATATATATATATATATATATATATATATATATATATATATATATATATATATATATATATATATATATATATATATATATATATATATATATATATATATATATATATATATATATATATATATATATATATATATATACATATATATATATATATATATATATATATATATATATATATATATATATATATATATATATATATATATATATATATATATACATATATATATATGTATATATGTATATATGTATATATATATATATCTATGTATATATATATATGTATATATATATATATATATATATATATATATATATATATGGCAACATTAATTTATTATTGTCGATGATTTGTATTTAGAAATGTTTAGTTCTCATATATTTATTCTTGGCATCTACCAACACCCATATATTTTCTATGAGAATTACTGTCTTCCTAACAGGAAAAGAACCTTTACTGAGTAAGATATACTAGAAATAGGTAATATCAACAATAGATTTAATTAAAGATATCTTTTATGGCTCAAGAGTAAGAAAGTTAGCTTTCTCCATCTTTTTCATTCCAAATTTTTAAAAGCTTTTATTTACAGACAGTCAAAGTAAACTTTCTTGTTCGTTTTCATATTTTAAAAAGGAAAATTTTGACACTTTTCTATTTCAATAATAAATAAAACTATCAATACATATTTTCCACGCATTAATCCTTACATAATATTTAAACAGTGTAGCAGCTATTTAGTTCGATATGGGAAAAAAATAGGTTTAAAATTAAAATTTCTACGCTATACAAAATTCTCAAATTTACAAAAATTTAATCCCATAGTATTTTTAATTTAGTACTTTATTGGGTATCATTTATGCTTCGGTACTAGAGCTCGTGGGTTCAATATGGAAGCCAATATGGAAGTTCATAGCCATTCGGAATCAGTTTAGTGGACTAAGTCTCCATAGTTCTAGTATATCAAAACAGTAGGCCAAACCAAACCTAACGGGTTTTTGGTGTCTTTCAATTTCAATATCACAAATTGAACAGAAAAGCATAAGGTACGAATTTTACTTTTACTGATTGAACATTTTATAATTTGTCAAACATTTATCTAGATTTGAAAATCTGGTTTTCACATACAATATGTAAAATTTGTTAATAAGTAAGTTTTTCACATTTAGATATCGTTATTTTCAGCTTATTTAAGTTTATGCTTATTTACGTTTTAACTTTTTAGTAAAATTTTCACAAAACGAAATTTTATCCTTTCTTGTCCTTTTTACATTTAATCTATACTAGAATATGACTGACATGTCAGTATATTTGGCTAAATTACTTAAATATTGTCAATAATTTCCATCTAGATATATTTGGCCCTGTAGTTATTCCTGGCACAGACCAGTACCCAAATATCTTCGGCACCTCAATTAAATGTACAAGAACTAATACAAATAAGAAATGCCAATATAGATAGTACACTAGATTAAAACTCTTTTTAGGTATCTAGGTTTAAAAGTTTGGCTTTCGTTTATTTAATTTACACTTTTAGTTAAATCATGCTGTAAGTCTAAGTCACGATCTCCAACCAAGCTGAAATTTTGCATACTTATGTACCAGCTATCACAATGCTCTAATAATCATAAAATTACATCATTATAGATAAATTAATTTTCATACACATTTATCTTTCGATAGTTATTATTTTTTTTCATTATCCCTTACAC
>CM063508.1:64664792-64707292 GCA_032207245.1 Pardosa pseudoannulata | reverse complement strand
GATTTAAAAATTATAATTCTCTCAATTTCAGGAATTTTTGGAAATAACTCTCTGGTTCACATATTACATAAAAATCTTAGAAAAGGGTTGTAAATTGTTATGCTTAAAATTTTATCCTTGATTAAGTACACAAAATAATTTTTCTGTATGATCCGATTAAATAAAATTATAACTTGTAGAGTCTCATAACAAGCTTCAGTACCTGAGAAGTGCAAATGCCTGCACATTTAGAAAAATTTAACGAATCAGGTAGTATATTTAAATTATACTAATTTTAGACTATAGAGCAATTTGTTGCAACGTCACGAACTATTTTATGCCCTTCCCATTCATTTTCATGTTTACAACAGCCAATAGACAAACAATAAACTGCCCTTTCGTTTTAAACTAAAGCCAGAATTGTTATAAGTTGAGATGTGCTCTGATGCTTGAAATCGCTTTATGGTGAATGATATTTCAAACAGTTAATATTACAGTTACACCCGGTACGACAATATCCGATACAACGAAAATCCATCTATGGGCGCTACCATATTGTGGTCGACTTGTGTCACAGGCGACTTCTGGGTCATTATGACGTCAGAAAAGTACATTTACATTTCTAAATTTCTTTCTCTGGTGACTTCTGACGTCATTTTTGACGTAGAAGTCACCTGTGACATATCTCGACTACAATATGTTAACAGCCTATAATGATAATAATTAGTGGTGACTTTTCATACGATATAATGTTATTGACCGAAATTTAACTTACCTTGGAAACGCTTCTACAGCTTGATTTTTATGGAGAATTTAAAATAATTAAAATTTAAAACCAGTATATTATGTATAAAAATTTTAGACAAAGTAGGAAATAGGGTTCTTCCACTATTCTGATTGTAACTTCTGGTAATAAATTCTATCCACTAGAATATTAACACATAGTGTGATTGCACATTTCGCAGAGGAATTGTACCGGGAGACGGCGTTTTGGGCATAAATTTAGTTATTCAGTTAAATCTCAATAGATCGAAAATTATTTAATTTTTTAACCAACATTAAATATAATTAATATTGAATTATATAAACAATATATAAATGGACAAATAAACATATATATATGTATATATATATATATATAATTATATATGATATAAATAAATATCATATATACGCAATATATATATATATAATATATATATATATATATATATATATATATATATCTAATATATAATATAGAAATATTTATATATATATATATATATATATATATAAATATACATATATATATATATATATACATACAAATATATTATATATAATATAGAAATATATATATATATATATATATATATATATATATATATATATAATATCATTTTCGCAAAGATAAATAAAAAGTTAATTTTAAATTTAAGTTGATTTTTTGAATCAGCCTTCCGTTTCTGCGGTTCCGCATCGACTGATGTAAAAACTATTTTTATTTGTCTAAATGTTTTCAGAATCTATGTAGTAGATAAGACCCTCGTTTTCCTGTATGTACCGTTATTTTTGTACCTACAAACAAACCATGTTGTTACACTAACCCGTACTAGTGCGTGTCCCGTACATACAATTGTGTTACGACAGCTCCTTATTATCAAAGAAGAAATAGTTCATAGAGTATTTTAGTTATTAAATTGAATATCACGAGGTGAGTTTAATGACATAGAAGAAAATCTACATTAAAATTATTTCATGCTCTTTTTTTACTCAAAGAAATATTAAATGACACGTAAAATGCTAGGTTAAAAAATTTATATTAATTTTTAAATAATATAATATTTCTTTTCTAATATTGATATCTGTTAAGTTGGGATATTAATTATGGTTTAATTGCCTATCACTCACTTTATCTTGTTTTATGAACAGTATCCCAAGTTATGAGAGAGAAAAAACTCAAAGAGTGTTTGATTTAAATTCAGTGTCAAAACTGAACTATATTTCTCTTCAATTCCTTATACGAAGTAAAAAATTAATGAAATAGTGTAACTTTACTTCATACAAAAAAAACTATCGTAATCGGAAAAACTCGCATTTCAATGGAAGTAACCATCTTGGCCATACTTGAATTGGTTTGGTTTGGAGTGCTATGGTCTACGGTTTTGCAACACGAGGGCTAATGATACCGGGACCTACAGCTTAAAGCCGATTCCGAAAGGCTAAGAACATCCATGCCACTGTGGGATTTGAACCCACGATGGCTAGCACCCTAACCAATCGACTATCGTTTGGCTTTGGCCATGCTTGAATTCAGTTTGAATAGTTTTGGCTGAAAAACAACTAGCTGTTGAAAGTTGAAATTTTGTATTTGAGACTATTTTAACATCTAGTTTTGTACCCAAGTTTTTATTCAAGAGTATTTTTTATATATATTTGTCTTTTTGCTTGATTGATTTACGGTATTAAGCCACCTTTAAGGTATTCATATAATATTGTTGTTAAGTCTAAGTTAAACAACCCCGCAGTTACTAGAATTATACCCAAGACTTAATATTATTTGGAAATACATATGGCACCCTACCTGCTACTTACTTTTGCTATTATTAATTCTTAATTGTTAATTTTTTATTATTATAATTGGTCTGTAATCTACTTACTTCTTTATTACTATAGAGTTCTACTCTCATTGTTGTACCCAGCACATAAATAGGACGTATCCCAGAAGATTCCATATCGAATCAACGTCAGCCCTCCTGTTAACATCTAAAGTAAAATCAGCTTAATTTCTATTATTTATTTTATTTTATTTTTATTTTTAAATTTAATATTTTCATTATTATTTATTTTATTTATTTTTAGTTTTAAATCCTTATTCGATTTTGAATGTCCGGGTAGACATTTCCCCATAGCATCACTAGCAAACCGTACACCCAATGGCTTAGGTCTGCTCCCTAAGAACGTTCAATTTAAGTGTATATTAAAACCTGCACTCTATATAACAAAAAATCTCAATATTGATGCTATCGGTTACCGCCAAATGTGGCAGTAAAATGAGCCTTATAATAATTTGGTAACAGATGCAATATTTGCACTCCGGCTTTTGTCGCCAAATTTTGGCGGTTTTTCGACGTTTTGTGTGCCAGTTTTGATGACTGGTTAAGCTTTTTCTACACTCTGACATTGGAGCCTTGTAGTGGCAACCGTAGTTCGTTCTTTCAGCCCTATTGGTGCACGTGAATTCTGACGTCTCCACCCGTCTCTTTCGAATAAATTCTTTCTTGTTATTTCCATAGCCTTTTGCCTTAAGGGTTTCTTGCAGTTAGGACGTGCCGTCTCGCATGATCATGATTGTAAAATTTTATTTAACGTTCCTTTCTCTTTATTTGTTTCTGTTCTAGTTGTGAAAAGTGTTTAAATATTATTTATTGTTGTACGCATAATCTTTAAGACGGGGTTGAAGAGGCAACTCCTCACTAAAAAAATTATTTTTTTTTAAAGACTTTTCGGCTAAATCACCAGTTACCGGGGGGGGTCAGGGGGCAAGTTCATACGCCGAACGTGGGCGATCAAATTCTATGAATCCCACTCCATAATTGGCATATTTTATTTTCTTTTTTTTATTTGTATTCATCTGGAATGTTGATGAAAGTTGCCAAAGCCTTCAAGATAGATTGACTTGTTCCCACTGGCGGTTTAGGAGGAGGAAGAGAGATATTCCGAACCAAGTTCAGTGGGCACGGAAGTGGGCGAGTCGCCAAATTCTAGAAACCAGTTTTCTGGCAATCCTTGCTCTATATTTTCTTTTTATTTGTATTCATCTAAAAAAATCAAACTTTTTTTTGTAATATACTTTGAAATTGGGTATAAACTTAATACAATAAAATCCAAATTGTAAACATCATTGGTGACAATTGGCGATCACTTGTACTGAGCCACATGTAATTGGGAAACCTAGTAAAAATCTGTGAAATATATACTGAGTCACTTTTTGTAGAATTGTGTAATAGCTTCGGTTTCTTAAAAGCCATGTGGTGCTGTCCATGTTTTTTTATTTTTATCTTTCAGAAAACGCCATTTTCTGCCACCATTTTTTATTGGTGACTTTCAAAAAATGTTTTTTTTTTCTCCAAGATCACCAAGAAAAAACATGGCTGCCGGAAGAGTGTAGATATCGAATTCAGTCGCAATTCAGACAAATGTTCAATACATATTTGTATTAAGTAGTTCTCTAGTTTGAGGTAGGATAGTATGCTACGCCAGTTGTATTGCAGTGTACTGTGATCTCGTATACAGTGTTTAACTAAATGTTCGTCGTTTTAACTAAATAATCATCGTTTAACTAAAAGTTATTGCGGTTAGAGTATTGAATGGAATCAAAGGTAAAAAAAAAAAATTCGAAGTCTATTGAAATTCTTAAATAAACATTAGTGCAGATCAGTATTACTAATCAGGAAATAAATCTTATTTAGTCTGGAAACACTGTATACGAGATCACAGTATACTGCAATGCAACTGGGTCGGCATACTATCATACCTTAGACTAGAGGACTACTTAATACAAATATGCATTGAATATTTGTCTGAATGCGACTGAATTCAGCTAACAAACTTAGACACCTTTTTTATAGGGCCAATGCTAGGTCTGCTGTTTACCAGATGTAACCTTCTGGATAATTACAGACACCTAAATGTCACTCAAACTGTCACCAACTTGGCAACAAATATAAGTCGCCAAGAACATCGGCAAGAAGCCAATATCTCACCAATTTGGTGAGGTACAATAAAAATCTTATGTAAAAATAAGGATCAAAAGAGCTCTATAGTTGAGGTAATTAAGCATGCCATATTATATTAATATACTACCCATTGTCTTGTAATCTTGTAAAAAAATTATTCTTGTATAATTTTCATATTAAAATGTCATATTTAATCAATTATATAACTGTTCACTTCATTAAAAGTTTGACAGATATCTCATATTCAAATAAAATAAGCTTAATTGAATCACAGAAAAATATGTGCAAAAATTAATAGGCATACAAGAAAGTCATATGATGTCCATATCAAAATTTTTATTAAAATCAAAATTCTAAACATTTTTAGCTCTGAAAATATAGTCAAAATTTTAAGTAAACTAAAAATAAAACGAAAAAAACCTTTGAATTCACCATATCCTATTTTGTGTTATTATTATTTTACTGCTCTTTGAAATAAAATGCTTTCAACCCTCACAAGTAACAAACATGTTTCTTTGACGGTTCATTTCAACTTGTCACACATCATTTTTATCTTGCGTGGAACCAACGGTGAAAAAAACACCCGCTTTTGATCTCCTCTGTTGCGATGAAGTGGTCAGGATGTGGGGATCGAGTGAAACTGAAATTTCAAAAAGATTTGTCTTTTTTTTTCTTTCGTAATAATACAAAAATATTTAGGGATTAACTTTTGAAACTTTCAATAAAGTATTTTCTTATTTTTAACTAGCTGATGTACCGGGCGTTGCAAGCGTAAAGATGGGATTTGGGTTTTTTATTTAAAGTTGAATTTTTTGATTGTAGATGAATGATGCTAAATTTTACAAAGTTTCAATGGAACTGTAATGTTTTTACATGCAAAAGAAGCTTTGTTTTTAACTCAAATCTTGAGTGCACACAATATTTTACGTTTATCTGTCCGGAGAGTAGACATACATAAAATACCAGCCTTGTCGAAGAGAAAAAACTGTGAAATTTGGGTTTTTTATTTAAAGTTGTTGAATTTTTTATTGTAGATGGAGGATGCAAAGTTTTACGAAGTTCCAATGGAACTGTAATATTTTTACATGCTAAAGAAGCTTTGTTTTTAACTCAAATCTTGAGTGCACACAATATTTTACGTTTATCTGTCCGGAGAGTAGACATACATAAAATAACAGCCTTGTCGAAGAGTAAAAACTGGTAATATTTTTACATGCAAAAGAAGCTTTGTTTTTAACTCAAATCTTGAGTGCACACAATATTTTACGTTTATCTGTCCGGAGAGTAGACATACATAAAATAACAGCCTTGTCGAAGAGTAAAAACTGGTAATATTTTTACATGCAAAAGAAGCTTTGTTTTTAACTCAAATCTTGAGTGCACACAATATTTTACGTTTATCTGTCCGGAGAGTAGACATACATAAAATACCAGCCTTGTCGAAGAGAAAAAACTGGTAATATTTTTACATGCAGAAGGCTTGCATTCACCTACACAGCGTTGTGCACAAATATTTTACGTTTGTCTGTGAGAGTAAAAATCGTCTGAAATGCTAGGTCGAAGAGTAAAAACTGGTAATATTTTTACATGCAAAAGAAGCTTTGTTTTTTAATCTTTTTGTTCATAAAAATATTTGAACCCTTATCACTAACGGAGGCTAGAGTGCATACATAAAAGTAACAGCCTTGTCGAAGAGTAAAGTAAAGGTTAATATTTTTACATGCAAAAGAAGCTTTGTTTTTTTTAACCTAAATCATAGTTGACACAATTTTAGTTTATCTGTCTTTGAGAGTAGAACATTAACATAAAATACAGCCTAATTGTATTTTATTACAACGAGGCAATTAGTTCATTCCAAATTGTTCAAATTAAAAAGAAGCTTTGTTTTTTAACTCAAATCTTGAGAGGCACGCAATCTTAACTACTAAGGCAATTTCACGCAGCAAGACACATCTCGAAGAGTACAATTCTATCTTTAGTTTCAAACGGAAGGGCAGTTTATTGCTTGTTTGTTGTAAACATGAAAATGAATGGAAAGGGCATTATAGTAGTTCGCGAAGTTCTCGAAACTGCTCCCTTGACTTCGCCATTGATTGATGATGCCAGTAAAAAAATAATTTTTACATAAAAACAATCTTAGCAGGCAATCCAAAACTTGAGTCCTATATCCTGTTGAGTTATTTCTAGTCCGAGAGTAAACATACGTAATTAATAATTTAAAAAAAAACTTAGAAATATTTTTAAACGCAAAAAATTATTGAACTATTTTTTTAGTTTTGTGAGAATAGAACTAACATAAATACGTAATTGTATTTTATTGCCAACAAGGCAATTAGTTGATTCCAAATTGTTCAAATTAAAAAGAAAACTTTAACTGCTGGGAGAGGTCTACGCAATCTTAACTACTCTCTAAGGCAATTTCAAGCAGCAAGACACATCTCAACTTATGACAATTCTATCTTTAGTTTCAAACGGAAGGGCAGTTTATTGCTTGCCTATTGGCTGTTGTAAACATGAAAAGGAATGGAAAGGGCATTATAGTAGTTCGCGAAACTGCTCCCTTGGCTTCGCCATTGATTGATGCCAGCAAACAATGTTTCGGATAAAACAATCTTAGCAGGCAATCCTAAACTTTCCTATATCCTGTTGAGTTATTTCTAGCTGATAAACAGCTGTCTTAATTATAATTTAAAAAACAAATACTTAGAAATAGCTATTTTAAAGAAACATTGAACTATAATATATATCAATACATTTTGAATATATCAAATAGAGAGTTTCAGTTTCTTTAACAGAGATGCAGCTAATATGATACTTTAAAGAAAATTAAAATTAACTTAACTAAAATTCACATTTTTGGGTTATAATGTACACGAGATAATCAAGTATGTACATTTTATAAAAATGCATATATTTTGTTATTTTTATCATTTTCTATTTAAATAACTGTACATTTAAAAAGTTTTTTAAAAAATTAACTCTTCGGGGCGTACCCCCACTTTGTTCAAGTCATACATTCAAGATTTCAGCTAAGATCTTTTATATGAAAATTAAACTATAGCATATCCTTTGAACACAGCAAAGAGAAAGATAATTCCGTGTAAAGAAATCCTTAATTTGATGAATTCAGTTAACTATATCAACGGCAGTCTTTAAAATTAAACTTTGAGCCTCTCCTTAAGCCTTTAACAATTAATGATTCAGTTTGAAAAACTGTTACGAAATGACTGGTTCCTCCTTCATTCACTATGACTTGTGAAACTTTGGAGTGATTGAACAATTTGCTATCATCAGATAAATGGCTATGGTTTATATGACATTTAAAATAGGGTGTAGAACGAAGTCTGAAGTCTGTGGAGAATTGATGGATCATGTTCGAAGAATCCATATATATTCATTTAACTAACTAATGATTCTTGTCAAAGTAAAATTCGCGTGTTCGCTTTTGAATTAAAGTTGATTGGTCTTGAGTAAATTTCACGATAAAAATCTACTATAAAGGATGTATTGTAATCGCGAAAAACTTGATATTTCAACTGAAATACCAGTTAAATTTAGTTTCGATAATTTAACCCCTTGCCTGTTTTGCACGTACACCGTACGGGAGTGGTTACCGTGTCTTTAATGATTTACCTGTACGGCGTACGGGCAATTTGATTTCTTTGTAATTCTCACTTTTTTGGTCATATCATTTGTATTTTAAAGGTCAAATTCGTTGTATAGATGTCCCCAAGATGCTAGCTTTAGAAGTGTATTCTGTTTGGTTTAAAATCGCTGGCTTTTTGTTAGGTTTTGCATTACTCCATGAGTTTTTGTCTTTGAGTTTTAACTTAACTTTAACTTGAGTTTTTAAAAGACTGAACGAAAAGACTTTTCAGAGGTAATTCCACCTACAGACAAAAAACTAAGACTGGCAAACTAATGCTATATGAAGAAAAATGACAGAGGTAAAAGAATTGTAAAAGAGAATCGGGGATTACTCTGGACGTCGCAAAATGGTTCGAACGTTCGTTGTGGCTCCACTTTGACATCAGCTTGAGAATATTATGCGAGCAAACGATCAAGAGTAAGGCCCTAAGCGTTTTTGTCCGGACTGTGACGTTTGACTGTGCCACTTACTCTCTTTTAAGATTTATTGCACTAAATATGATCTTTGAAAACACAGGTTTAGTAAATGTACTTGAAGTACTTACATTCGAAAATAACTGTGTATAAATGTAATGGAAAATATTTGTATTTTTTATATGCACAAATATAAACGTAACATCCATATCGCGTACTTCCAAGGAAAACATTATATTATCTCCCTGTAAAAAATTGCTATAGCTGCTTAAAATAATTATAAATATTACTTTTAATAGCATTTTCCAGCTTAACAAATGTAAAATGAACAAAAATAGGCAATAAAAACTGTGACATTTTTTGGATCGAATTCATGAAAAAAAGGAAACTGTTAAGGGGTTAAATATTACGTATGCCCGTACTCACCATTCCATTTGGACAGTCCCTGAATGTATTTTAAAGAATTAAATCGTGACAACTGTACGTAATATGTACCTCGTTTATCTCAAAAATGATTAGACGTACAATATTGATTTTAGAACTGCAGTAATATCTAGTTACGCACCTCCCTTTCTGATTGTAGTCAGCACTGCATATAACAGTAAATTTCAATACAACGGACATTAACGCTTTTCTTCATAACTCAAACACGTTTAGATGTTGAAATTTTGCATTTAGGATTGCTTAACAAGTGTGGTACTTCGTACATGATTACAATTTGGACTATATATAACGAAAAATCATAATAGAACGTACACTAACGCTATCAGTCCACAATAATGCAACATAAAGATATCGACATACACATAATCACATGCTTCTAAAACAATGCTTTTAAATTCCTATTTTATAAATAAAAAATAAAAATATATCTGCAAGAAATAATTTTGAATGTTCACTGTTTTACGACACTCTCGTTCGGTATAAGGTATTGCACCGAGGTACTTTCCCACAATGGTCAGCACGTGCCTGCACAGCTGTGAGAGAAATTTCCTAAAAGAATTTAAGACTGATTGTTGACTTCGAGTTTAGGGACTCCTGCGGAGAAGTTATAGATCACGGAATGGCACAAACGTAATGGTCAAGCTCGCACAGAGATGTAACCTTGAGTTATGGGGGCAGGGGCTAAAAATAATGTCAGCTTTCCCAAAAGGGGCTATTTTAATGAGCCCACCTGCACGCGCGAAAGAGGTGCAGATGTGGGAAAATTTCACCAAACAAGCGATTGGCAAAAAAGAAAAAGGGGCGTTAAAACCGAGGTGAGGAGTTGGGAAAGAGACTGAAGAAAGCAGTTGAAGTCGGGATTCAAGAGTGGCTTGACATCTAAATCCTAAGCCCTGTTCTCCAGTACCGCCGTCCCGTGCGCCCGAACCGACACTTCGCATGAGGAAAGCCCCGTGCCTGAACCCCTGTACTGACTGGAGGACCGACACACCGCGTGAGGAAAGCCCCTACCTGCTCCCCTGATCCTGTACTGGAGGTAAAACAGATTTAGCATATTCATGGCGGTCATTTAGGCCTCTGTTAGTAATTCAAAATTGTGATTAATGAATAACTCATAACTAAAGAGAATTGTAATAATTATGGTGTAAATATGAATATAAAACATAAATAATTGCGGGTTATGTTATATGGTAATCAAGGAATCAATTTGTAAATAGTGTACAGAATAGATGTCTTAATCTAAATATAAGGTATCATATTTTTACTGTTTCCCCTTTGTAAACGAACACTGGTGTTAATGTTGTAAGTACATTACAACAGGTAAATTTATTAATTTCGATTTATAGCGTAATATCCATGTAACGAAAAATTCTCAATAAAACGGATGTTGATGCTGCCGGTCACATCTAGCAACTAACTTTAATCCTTTAAAGGAATGTACAAATAATAATACTGTGGGTGCATAAAATAAAAAGAAATTTGTATAATGTGTACTAGGTTTGCACATGATACAGATTTTTTTTGATAAAAAATAGCGTAAAAAGAAGTTATGTAGCGTCTACATTAGTTTCATATTATTAAAGTAAATAAATCCCCAAAAATACGTCTCAGAAGTAATGGCGATATTTATTTCGTATAAACAACAGACTAACTTTGTTACTTCTATAAATAATTCAACACATTAAACACGATAATCCGATACCGAATGGTTGCTACGTGATTAAGCTCGTACTCTCAATTCCATGCTCGTCAACGAATTTTTAGCTAATAAAATCTAACATCTCTCAATTGCTTACTCTAGACTTAGAACTTAAAGATTAGTTTCTTTTCCCCATAGTGAGTCTCCTATTAAAATTCGATGATTTAACAACATTTCAGTAATGCTGGGTAATATAATCAGGCACTAAAAGAGAATTTTTAATAGCGTGATCAAAACGAATACAGAAGTTTTATGAACTATTGAGGCTATGTACAGAATTAAAAATTTATGACTATGAATAAGAAATTAAATAACCTTAATTTTTTTATTTTACTTTTTCCGTCAGTATCTTCAGTATCCTAAACCGTCAGTATCAATAAAATATTTACTCGTGAAATATGCAAACGAAAAAATACGAGGGTCACTCTGAAATTTTTGAGATACAACTAGGTTTTTAAAGTTATACTTACAAAATTTTAGGTGTGTTCAATGTAGTCTCCTTCAGCATCAATGCACTTTTTTGTAGATGAATTTTCCAGAGATTAAATGCCTCAAGCCATTCATTTCTTGGAATAAATGAAAAATGCATTTATAGCCACATCAATCTCTTCTTCTGAATGAAAACGACGTCCACGTAAGTTCAGTTTTAGATTAAAGAATAACCAAAAGTCACACATAGCTAGATCAGGTGAATACGTCGGATGTTCTATCACTTTAATTTGCTTTTCTTTAAGAAACTCAACTGTTAATCCGGCTGCATGTAAAGATGCATTGTCCTGGTGAAGCATTAGTCCCCTAACATTCACTTCTTGTAGAATTTGTGGAAGGCATTTAGTGGTATACCAGTTTGCTATTACTGTCTTCTGTCCTTCCAATTTGATGGATTTGACCAATCCTGTACTTCTGAAGAAAACGGCATACATCACTTTTTTCAATGCGCGTTGTCTTTTTACCATTGTCAGCGTGGAATCATCTTCAAAGACCCTTTGCTTTCTTGAAGTGTTGGAACGTCAAAAAACGGTATTACGTTTCATCACCCGTTACAATTTTAGAAATGATGAGGTGGCTACCATCATTTGTCTATTTAAGAGTTTCTTTACTGATTCTGACACGCTCCCCTTTTTGGTGCTCAGTTAGATTATGGGGAACCCAACGGCAAACTACTTTTTTCATATGTAATTCTTCATTAATAATTTTGTGTATGGCTGCGGATCCAATGTTAAGTTCCTTCTGTATAATTTTACAGGTACAGCGATTATCATCCATTAACATTTTTCGTATGGCAAACACATTATCTGGGATTACTACCGACGGTGGCCTTCCTGCGTGTTCTTCATCCTGAAGGAAGTTGCGACCTCTGCTAAATTCTGTAAAACATCTTAATACAGTAGCACGAACTGGAGATTCATCTCCAAATGCGAATTGCAACCGTTGAAAGTATTCTTCTTGATTTAATCCTGCTTTAAAATCGTAGAAAATCATAGCGCGAAAGTGTTCTCGCAGCAACTTCATTTTCTCTTCTGTTTAAAATTTATTCTACGCTAAACAAGTTGAAGTAAGTCAGCAAAAAATTGTCTGCTGAGTTAAAATATTTTGTATTTTAAAATTACACCGTTATTTTTATTTTGTAAATTCTAGTCTGATCGTATCTCAAAAATTTCAGAGTAACCCTCTTAGAACAGCGAAGCATATGGATTTATTGAAAAGACAAATTACCAGGTTTACACAAATACTTTCATTCAGAATGAGGTATTATAATGAGTCCGAATATTTTAGAAACCATTGAAGAAAGATTTGGATTCGTCCAGATTATTCTGTTGTTGCTGTCGTTACTAATGCCACTTGGACAATCCAAAAACGCAAATCAGAGGCTACTCGGATAAAGGCAAAAGGTTGAGTCATTTGTTTTGAAGGTCACAGCTAGTTTGTTAGAACGACTTTACTCAAAGTAGGTGCTCGTAATTTAGAAGCAGGGTCCAATCAGAAAACCCCCAGGCCTGGCTTATTTATTACCTTCCCACCCGAAAGGTATCGTTTGGAAATTTGGAGGATATATTTTACGTGCTCCAGCCGCCATTAATGAATACGATGGATCTTTGACTGGCTCCGCCGAACGATGGCCGATTGGTTAGGGTGCTAACCTTCGGAACCGAAGTTCGTGGGTTCGAATCCCACAGTGGCATGGATGTTCGTAGCTTTTCAGTATCGGCTTTAAGCTGTAGGTCCCTGTCTCATTAGCCCTCGTGTTGTAAAAAGTAGACCGTAGCACTCCAAAACCAAACCAAACCTTGACTGGCTCCACTATCGAACCCAGGTTATATGCTCTAAAACTCTGGGAATGAATTACTGTGGTTGTAAAATTATTCTTTGATGGTTTATTCCTTTGTTTATCATTCTATTTCCTTTATTTTTCCTTATTTCTTTATTTATCCTTTCCTGTCATTTCTGTTTAGACATAAATTTTAGAGAGATAAACAAAGTAATATACAAAATAGGAATTGAACTCATTGCTTATAGAACAGCTTTTTTGTACAGTCATATTCGTCAAAAAAAATTTAATCGCCAAATTTATCCAAATGTGTAAATGGGCTCCACGTTTACACATTTGGCGTGCTCACTTAATGACACCGTTGACAAAGATGTCATGGAGTGTGAGCTGCTTCAAATCAAAGGAATTTAAATAGTATAAATACAGTGATAAAAAAAGTGAATAAGCATTGGAAAATTGAATCTAAATAATCAACAAATTGTATCAAACTATACAAGAAATCGGACAAAAGTGCAACTTGAGAATAACGCAAGGAAAAAACAGTAGTATATTGAAAAATAAGGACAATCGCAAGAATCAACGAAAAATCACCAACAGAGCAATTAACTGCATATCGCTCTATTTAGAAGTAAACACAAGGGCTTCCTGTGCTTGCGGAAGCATTTCCTGTGTGTGATTTTTCATACCCCCTGTATAATAGTGCATCTGCTGTATACACTATAACGATCAACGTCTAGTTAAATGATATTTCAGAATACTGACGATACTGAAACACTTTACTCAACCCTCCAAACGAAATAACATCAAATTTGGAAAATCTGTGAAAACAGTAAACCAAACAAAAATTTTGCATTGGCCTAATATACTGTAGTCCAGGATTGGTGTAAGTAAAATATGCGACTTTGAGCAGTTATTCTTGTCTAATCTTATGAAATAACGCAGTATTCATAAACCTTGCCGGTGATATAATTAAAAAACTGCTTAGGTGAACTAAAAGAATTTAAAAAGAAAAAACTATTAATGTGTTTTCTATTCATTTGTTTTTTAAGACTAGTCTAGCAAAGGAGAGTAACGATATGATCGTAAAAATATTCGAACAACTCGTCATTAGAAATTTTTAGACTAAATGAGAATTTTGAAGCCCAAATGAACATTTAGACAATTTCGAAAAAAAATTTCTAATACTCTCCCTTTATTAAGAGAAAGAAAATATCACGTTGGAAAAATATAGGTGTATGCCGCTTTACAGAGCTAGAAGTACTCGAATCCCGTGGTACTACAGTTATAGCTTCGAAAAAAATTCTATTGTTTTCCCCTTATTAAGAGAAAAAAAATATCAGGTTGGAAAAACATAGGTATATGCCGCTTTATAGAGCTAGAAGTACTCGGATCACATGGTATTACAATTATGGCTTCGAAAAAAATTTCTATTGTTTTCCCCTTATTAAGAGAAAGAAAATATCAGGTTGGAAAAACATAGGTATATGCCGCTTTACAGAGCTAGAAGTACTCGAATCACGTGGTACTACAGTTATAGCTTCGAAAAACTTTCTATTGTTTTCCCCTTATTAAGAGAATGAAGAGAAAGAAAATATCACGTTGAAAAAAAAAGGTATATGCCACTTTACAGAGCTAGAAATACTCGGATCATATGGTAATACAGTGTGAAATACTAAATTTAAAATTGTTATTATACCCCTATAAATTGCTAGCAAAGTTTTATAAAAGTAGTGTTAGCCTGATTTTGACGTCTTTGTGAATCACGACGCTTCTCATTAGTATAGACTATATTTTCTTCCTGAATAAAACACATGTATATTTGAATAATGATGAAACCGGAACTATAACAATAGCGTACATGATGAACAGTTGCACTTTGAACAGACAGACAGGTTTAAAAAAAATAGAAAAAATACCACTTGACGAAAACAGCCACACGCGCACACACACCCTTTGGAACTCGGTATTGTGTCTTTTATTTCCCATACCACATCCTGATTAGAAAAAAAAAACACGCGGAGGTCACGTAAATATAGTCGTCAGAATTCAACCCACTTGAAAACGATTTCATAGTCTCCCACTGAAAGATACCTCGGCGTAGGCCGCCTCCACGCAGTGACCGTATTCTCATACTTGACTTAGGAGTTCAGGAATATAAAAGAAAACGTAATTAACTGAAGGTTAAGTGCTTTAAAATACATTAAATGCGCAAACAGAAGGCGTTGAGTCGATTGTTTTAAATATCGAGTTTTTAAGTTAATGTTTAGGCTTTCAGATGGTGGTATAAGAAAGGCAATTGACTCAAATGTCCCTTTATAGGCGTTGTTGACATTAGAACTTAAACAGTTTTTTAAGTAATAAAAATATTTCGTCAAGTTTCCATAAATAATGATTCCTAGTTAAGGGAATGAAATAATAATTAGAATTATTTAATTCTATGTATGACCCACTGTCGCAGTAACACGATGATAACAGAAATTTGCAGTATCAGTCCTCTCTTATGTATCTTTTATAGTTTGCATACAAAGAACATACAAAGCATGGATATATCTCTATATCCAGTATCACGGGGAGTTTAGTGTTCCAGCAGAATATATAATTATTGGAAACTTTGGTGCAAATTTATGTAGAAGCTATTGTATTCACATTGACATTTTTTTTTATTATAGCACTACGTTTTTTTCTATGCTTAGAGCCAATTTCGACTTACGTTAAGTAACTATAAGGCGATTTCAAGCAGCAGGGTACATCTCAACTTATAACAATTCTAACTCTTGTTTAAAACGGAAGGGCAGCTTATTGTTTTCCTATTGGTTGTCGTAAACATGCAAATGAATGGGAAGGGCATTACAGTAGTTCGTGACGTTGCACGAAATTGCTCTATATACCAATTTGACCATCACCATCTTTCACATTCAAAAGCGCTAGCTGCAGTTAATTACTGTAATGTAATTAATTCTAAAATTAAGATTTTCTGCTTTAACTATAATTATGAACAGAGGTCATTTTGAATCCGGTGCTATATAATCAAATATTCCAGTATTTGAATTCTGATAGTAATAAAAATAGAAATTTAAGAGATCTAAAATTCAAATTTTGTTTTTTACTGTATAAGACGTTACAATTACTGCAACGTTAGGTTTTTTTTATATAATAAATAATGCATTAAACATGTACTGTGGCTTTACCATTGTGTAGTAGTATTATAGGCAAATTTGAAGCATTTATATTTAAAGTTCCATTTTTGAAACAATAGTTCGTTGAAAAATATTTAAAGCCGGTCTCACCAATGTCGTTTAACGGCGAATCGCGATTAACCTGTGGTGGCAACCAATGGTGGGACTCAATTCTCCATTTAAACAGAGATTAATCGCTGTTAGCCGTTAAACGACTTTGATGAGACCGGCCTTTAGAGACTGGTGTTTAATGACATTAAAATGGTGCAGTTTCCCTTTAGTGAGTAAAATGCAATGCATCTGAAATGTGAAATGTTATTGGATTATTCCATTTAATAATATGTACAACCACGCTCTGAGACAACCACTAAGATTTTATAAATTATTAACTTTGGGTTTGTATTTTACTTTTCCAGTTTGAAAAAAATATAAAGAGATAAAAAATATATAACAATATTTGATAAAATAAATTTTTCTGCCGAACAAATATAGTTTTGTTGTACAAATGGAAAACTTTTCAACCACTGTGATAAATGGATTAAACATTACATTGCCTTAACATGAACTAAAAATTTGTTAATAATCATAAAGGTAAATGCATAATGATGGGCGCAGTCAAATCATTTTAAGTAATAATAATTATAATTGTGTGATCATTTTCTGTTATATCTAGAAGATTTTTGATATCACATATTAAAGATCTAAATGATTTGATATCAGAACTGGATGCCCCCACCAACTTGGTGATAAAACTCTAAGCATGTCAACCTTTTCTCCTGGTCTAGCCGTGTCCAAAGAATCCGTATCGGTTTAACAAAAGAATAGGGTACCCCCGCCAACTTGGCCTTAAAGCACAGAGCATGGTAACCTAACATTTTCTCCCTATCTCGCCATGTCTAACACAATCTGTATATCTCTATTTTGATTCATATTATATTAGTATCGAACTCTCCTTCATCAATCCTTTTCTTAAATATTAAATGCACGTTATGCTTAAAAAGTTAGATATAATGAACCATTTATGGCTAATTGTTAATAATTTGGACCTGATGGCTTTGTAAACTGTTCAGGGTTTAATTGCTCATAAATATAATTGCCCGGTTTCTAAGTGGTTTTGGTAAATTAAGAGTATATAATTTTACTGCGATGAAGCACTCTGCAGCCATTAAAGTAGCCAAAAAAAACCAACTATACAATATTTGGTGGAATACCTTTGTATTTTAGTAAACATCGCCAATAATTTCGTCAAACTTTCCAAGGGTTATAATATTCATAAATATTACATCCGTGTCTATATATTGATTTATATTATTTTGGTGCTCTCTTTGTGCAACCAATTTTTGAGCTATTAATTGCGCCTAATTCTTATTTGTTGCTAGTTTTATGAAATTAAATTAATTGGTTACGGTGAACAAAGGCGATTTTACTAGAAATTCAAACTGGTTAAACTCCTATTCTATCATTTCTGTTTGGATGCTGTCGCTAGTTTGCAGTTCCATTTTCCAGTATGTTATTATCATTTCATAGTATCGTTGCATTATGCAATATTAATATCTTCACCATGGATAACTTTTTAGGATAATTTCGAGATATTGGTTTTACGAAGTGTTTAGAGATTAATTGCTCATAAATATAATTGCCGGATTTGTAAGTGGTTCAGATTATTTAAACATGAGTACCCAATTGTATTATATTAACGAACTCTAAGCCAAAAACAGTCGCCAAAATACATGGATATTTTTTTAGGTTAATTTCGAGATATTGGTTTTACAAAGTGTTTAGAGATTGATTGCGCATAAATATGATTGTTCGGTTTGTGAGTGGTTCAGATTATTTAAATATGAGTACCCAATCCCCTATATAATAATAGCCTAAGGTGTCTGTCGGCAAATTTTTGAAGCGGTTGTACCTGGAATGGATTCCTCGGCTAAGGGCAGGCGATTAAATTTATCAATTTATTCACGTAATAAATAGGTAAAAATAACATTTTTTTTCTAGCATTATGACGTCATTCCTTTAACCATCTCATATAATCATTTCTTGTTTTAAATTATTTAAATATCGCGTGCATTATTTTCATACGTTTTATCGCTGAACTTACATATTAAGCAAATAATTTTCTTTTATATTTGACTTAAATAATAGATTAAGTATATAAGTGATAATTTTAAATTCAATCATCGATTATTTTTTGTTGTAATGAAAATTTTATCATCGGTATTAACAATAAATTCTTTTCATATAAGTCGAGGACTACTAAATATCTAACTTTTAATTTATATATATTTGGAAATTAAGAAGTTTGTTTGTTTGTTATACATAACCACATGGTTTGACTAAATGAATTCCATGTGATTCTAAACTGCATTACAGGATCGGGAGACTCTAGAGGAGTATGACGATAAATAAACTATTGAGAGTGAACCAGATAATTCTCAGCCAAAAAACAAACATTTTTATTACCTGCCTCATTGGGTACTTAACAGTTCTGGAATATTAAAAATTTTACTGATCCCGTCATATGATGGGCTATATGCTAGTTGTATTATATTAACGCGCTCTAAGCCAATAACAGTCGCCAAAAATACCAAGAAGTAACTTGTTCTGATAGAAAACTGTTAAATCTTCTAAACACTTATAAAAAACTACCCCTTTTTGTTCTTCCTATACCTTGCTTGGCAGTCAAAATTAAAAGTGAAATTAGTATATGTATTTGTATTTTAAAACATTGCGAATAATTAAACCAAATTTGCCAAGGGATACCCTATTCTGAAGTAACACCAATATAAATTTAACAGAAATTTTATTTAAAGATATTAGATCCTTTTAAATATTTTTTTTTTATTTTTTTAAAGAATAAATTTTCTATTTGCGTATCATTGAACTTGAAGTTTGAAGAAAGTTTTAGACTTTTTTATAACTTTGATGAATAGACCAGTAGTAGTCGGTGAGAAACATGAAAAAAACATTTTAACTCTTAAGTTATTTGTCACTGCCAAAGGAGTTTAAAATATATGATAGTTTGTTGAAGTTAATCATCATTCATATGAAAGAAACATCCGTGTCAAAACATTATCGTTGGAAGTGTTTTCTGATTTTATTTTGTTCTATATAAATAAAAACATCACTTTAATTTTTGATACTATTACAATAATGTTTTCACGCTATTATGGTAATTATTTAAATGTATACAGCCTATGAACAAACAATTATTTGTAAGTATTGGGAAGAATGTGATTAAGAATATTTTAAATATTTAATTTCAGGAAATGCGTAGAAAATGAATAGCACTATCACCGAATCCTTAATATCGGCTAGTTCAAGGCACATCTTGACCTAATTTTTCTGGGCTATATCTTGGACGTTGTACTCGAAGTCGAAATTCCTCAGGCAGTTCAATTTCCTGATACTTTCTGTCAGAGAAATACACCCATCTCAGCCTGCAGTTCGCGTAGATTTGCAACTTCAGCAGCTCAGCGTAATGGCTGCCGTATGACCACTTTGTCAGCGCCAGCAGGTCGATTTGAATTTTGTTCCAGCCTGAACTCAAATTAAGTGGCATGTGACAGAGAAGAGAATTCACCTTATTTCGCGTCTGGCACGTACTCAGGCGAAATCTCCGTTTCATATTTTGGTTGTCTCTGACATCAATTTCGAAGCAAAACGGCCTGTTGAGGCATTCCAGAACCAGATTCAAAACGGGCATCGATGTTCCAATTTTCTGCATCGGATGCTCTGGAAGTGTAATAAAGGTCTGGCAAAAGGCATTAGATGTTATCTCTGTGACCAGACCCTCGATGTTTTCCGAAGTAGTGCGCTTTATGCAGCCGTCGCTGACGTTCTTGCTCCAGAACTTCAAGGGTTCCAAGCCTTTGCTACAAAAAGCAATGACAATACCGGATTCTAAATTATGAGTTAAAACGGGCGATCTCCAATTCGTGATGTATTTAGTTTTTGACAAATAGGTCAATCTTCGCATCTTGCTAAGCCAGATATCTGATTTACTTCTTGTACAAAGCAAACAGACTCGGAATACAGATTGCTAAGAAGCAAAAACTATAATCAAAATCCTATAAAATCATACAGCAACTAAATTCAAAAAGTCAGATCATTTAGGTTGCTCATTTAACCGTTGCCTAAAGAAAAAATAGTTTCCCTGTAATATTTTATTCCTCGAATTCAATTAAATATTTGAAATCGTGTACTCGTCTCGTGATAATTAAATATTGCTAATCAACGATTAACTACAAGATAACTACGAAGTGGTTAGTTACAGATTAATGTAGTCTAGATATTCAAACACCAAAAATTACAGATTCCGGGTATTCATAATTATTATTATACTTCAAAAAGCATCTACGTGAACTGTTTTTAACGACCGGGAAATTCATTTTCACTTTACAACACCCTTTAGATTAATTTTGAAAATTATTCTATAAAAGTTATGTAGAATTTTGTTAGATTTAGAACAATAAATAACTGCTAAAAATTTGCTTGAAATAACCTGAAAAATTAAAATTACTTATATTTCAAAAGTTTTTTTTTTAATTTAGCACTGCATTTCAGTTTCAAACTTTTTTTAAGGTGAAAACAATATTTTAAAAAATAAAGCGTTTTATAAAAACATTTCTGTTTATTTTCATTCATTGACATAAATATGATTTTATTTTACCACGGAAGTTAAAAATTTGATATAATTTAGTCGAAATTATGAATTTTTAGTATAATTTTTTTAATTTATTTGACAAGTTTGAACCAAAGATACTTTTAGCCATATAGATCTTTGACTCAAATCCTTTTCTATAATTAGCCTGAATTTGAGTCTTTAATCCCCTTAAGATATCATGCATACATACATGTATGCACATATGCTTACAAAGGATTTTAATTAGAGTGAGATAATATTTAGATGTTTGTACGTTGATTTAGAAATAATGTGTGTTACTTCCCTTTTTACACACTGACTGCAGCAAAGGAAAGAATAAAAGTTTTTTGGACAAACTTATTTTGTCGCATTTATCTCTAAATTGCGTCAAATGATTATATTACATGCTTTCTATTTGAGTAAGTATAAATGATTAATTTCTACTAGAGATATATATGACACACAGTACGTTGAATAAATATAAATTTCATTTGAGTTATAAGGTGATTGATATATTATAAGCTTCAAATTTTAGAAACTATCAATGTCAGTAAAAAGATAAAATATTTGTGTTTAGAATGAGTAACGCAAAAAGTAAAAAATGCTAAAATATGAAATTGGCTGCAAATTTTCATTCAATGAAATTACTTATAAACTAATTTCATTAAATCCTAAGAAATTTATATTAGTGTCCTTTAAAGGGTTAACAGATGAACATTTAATTTCGTGTTAATGCATTGCAATAAGCTCGTGCCAGCCACAATATGATAAACTTGTCTGAGATATACAGTGCTAAATTTCACCTAAACGAAGTGAATAGGATGGTCATATCGCGTACTGGTACGATATTAAATTAATTTTAAGCTTAGTTTGAACTATATTTATATTCTTATTCATTAATCAGGCATAATAATTCAATTAAAAGAAACGAAACATTTTCCAGTCTACTTAGAACAACAACTTTTTATTCCATCATCATTTTTTATATATAAACTTTACAGCAAAACCAAAACTTGCAAACGATAAACTTGTTACAAACTGCAAACGATTTTTAAACGAAAAACAAATCATTGAGTCTGTGCTACTACATCATTCCCTCCCCAGTAACAAAGTTACGATACTAATTAAATACATTAAAAGACAAATAAAATTAATAAATGTAAATTAAATACTACTATTTGTACAAACTAAAATTTACAAAATATAGTTCCGCAAGTATAGTTCTAAATATAGTCTTTATAACGAGAAGGCGGTTTTATTTCTCTACCTGAACGAGAAAGGTTGAACCGTAAATGCTTAGGCGATGAAGCTTCTTTTTGCAAATTTTGTGTCTGCGATGTCACTGGAGGAGTCTCTGCAAATTGTTGAACATTCTCCGTTGGATGTGTTGAATAGTTATTTTCATTGACTGGTAATAAGTAAGCAGGTTTTAATCGATCTAATGACACATTGACATTTTTGCCTTTTACTTCAATCGTGAAATATTTTTCATTTCGAGCAATTACAGGAAACGGTCCTTCATAAGGTGGTTCTAGGGGCTTTTTAACCCTATCAATGCGTATAAAAATGTGAGAGCAAGTTTTCAGATCTTTATGGACAAAAATTGGTTTGTACACATTGGTTCTTGCTATTCTTGGTCTTATTACTTCCATAAATTTCTGTAAATCTTTTGCAAAGGTTTCCGATGTTATGTCAGTAGTTGGTTCGCAAAAGAATTCTCCAGGAAGTCGTAGGCTTTGACCGTAGACCATTTGAGCTATTGTGAATTTCGAATCTTCTTGAATAGCGGTTCGTAATCCTAGAAGTACTGTTGGTAATGTGTCTACCCATGAGAGGTTGTTATGAGCTTTTAATGCTGCCTTAAGAGTTCTGTGCAATCTTTCTACTTTACCATTGCAGGAAGGATGGTACGCAGTAGTATGTTGAAGTTTAATTCCACATATTTTAGATAAAACTTGTAATGTCTCACATTTAAATTGTGTACCTCGATCTGTAATAAGTCGAGATGGTGTTCCAAAACGAGCAATCCAGTTGCTATAAAAACTTCTTGCGACTGTATCAGCTGAAATATTGTCTAAAGGAATTACTTCCATCCAGTTGGAAAATCTGTCAATACAAGTTAAGCAATAAATTTTTCCTTTAGAGGGAGGAAGAGGTCCAATCAGATCTATGTGAACTACAGAAAATCTTTCTGATGGAATTTCGTATTCACCCAACTTTGTTTTTGTATGCCTATTGATTTTAAATTTTTGGCAAGAAATACAAGCTCGAGTCCATAGTTGAACGTCTTTTCTAATGTTCGGCCAAATAAATTTTGAAGTCATCATTTTAACAGTTGATTTTATTCCTGGATGTGATAATCCATGAATATGTTGGAAGATTTGTTGACGAAAAGATTGAGGAATATATGGTCGAATATTTTTGGTTGAAGTATCGCACCACAAAGATTTTCCAGAAGGTAATGGATATTGTTTAAAATTACATGTAGAATTCGTACGCAAATTTTGTAATTCTGTATCTTGATCTTGCAAATCAGCTATTTTGTCATAATTTATTAATGAAACTTCATTCATTCTGGATAGAGTATCGGCTATTATATTGCTTTCTCCTTTAATATATTTAATATTAGTTGTAAATTGAGAAATGTATTGAAGTTGGCGGCATTGGCGGGGTGCGGCTTTGTCAAGTTTTTGATGGAAAGCAAATATAAGAGGTTTGTGATCTGTATAAATAACAAACGTTCTGCCTTCTAAATAGTGTTTGAAATGTTTGATTGAAAGATAAATGCCTAATAATTCTCTATCATAAGTGCTGTATTTTTGTTGAGTTAAACTTAACTTTTTTGAGTAAAATGCTATTGGCTTCCAAGTTGAATTTTCAAATTGTTGTAATACTGACCCTATTGCCATATCTGATGCATCTGTAAATAAAGACAGAGGTAAATCAGAATTGGGAAATGACAACAGAAGCATGAAAAAAGCATTTTAACTCTTAAGTTCTTTGTCACTGTCAAAGGAGTTTAAAATATGATAGTTTGTTGAAGTTAATCATCATTCATATAAAAGAAACATCCGTGTCAAACAAAATATTATCGATGGAAGTGTTTTCTGATTTTATTTTGTTCTATATAAATAAAAACATCACTTTAATTTTTGATACTATTACAATAATGTTTTCATGCTATTATGGCAATTATTTAAATGTATACAGCCTACGAACAAACAATTATTTGAAAGTATTAGGAAGAATGTGATTAAGAATATTTTAAGTATATAATTTTAGGAAATGCGTTAAAAATGAATAGCACTATCACCGAATCCTTAATATCGGCTAGTTCAAGGCACATCTTGACCTAATTTTTCCGGGATATATCTTGGACGTTGTACTCGAAGTCGAAATTCCTCAGGCAGTTCAACTTCCTGATACTTTCTGTCAGAGAAATACACCCATCGTAGCCTGCAGTTTGCGTAAATCTGCAACTTCAGCAGCTCAGCGTAATGGCTGCCGTATGACCACTTTGTCAGCGCCAGCAGGTCGATTTGAATTTTGTTCCAGCCTGAACTCAAATTAAGTGGCATGTGACAGAGAAGAGAATTCACCTTATTTCGCGTCTGGCACGTACTCAGGCGAAATCTCCGTTTCATATTTTGGTTGTCTCTGACATCAATTTCGAAGCAAAACGGCCTATTGAGGCATTCCAGAACCAGATTCAAAACGGGCATCGATGTTCCAATTTTCTGCATCGGATGCTCTGGAAGTGTAATAAAGGTCTGGCAAAAGGCATTAGATGTTATCTCTGTGACCAGACCTTCGATGTTTTCCGAAGTAGTGCGCTTTATGCAGCCGTCGCTGACGGTCTTGCTCCAGAACTTCAAGGGCTCCAAGCCTTTGCTACAAAAAGCAATGACAATACCGGATTCTAAATTATGAGTTAAAACGGGCGATCTCCAATTCGTGATGTATTTAGTTTTTGACAAATAGGTCAATCTTCGCATCTTGCTAAGCCAGATATCTGATTTACTTCTTGTACAAAGCAAACAGACTCGGAATACAGATTGCTAAGAAGCAAAAACTATAATCAAAATCCTATAAAATCATACAGCAACTAAATTCAAAAAGTCAGATCATTTAGGTTGCTCATTTAACCGTTGCCTAAAGAAAAAATAGTTTCCCTGTAATATTTTATTCCTCGAATTCAATTAAATATTTGAAATCGTGTACTCGTCTCGTGATAATTAAATATTGCTAATCAACGATTAACTACAAGATAACTACGAAGTGGTTAGTTACAGATTAATGTAGTCTAGATATTCAAACACCAAAAATTACAGATTCAGGGTATTCATAATAATTATTATACTTCAAAAAGCATCTACGTGAACTGTTTTTAACGACCGGGAAATTCATTTTCACTTTACAACACCATTTAGATTAATTTTGAAAGTTATTCTATAAAAGTTATGTAGAATTTTGTTAGATGCAGAACAATAAATAACTGCTAAAAATTTGCTTGAAATAACCTGAAAAAATTAAAATTACTTATATTTCAAAATTTTTTTTTTTTAATTTAGCACTGCATTTCAGTTTCCAAGTTTTATTAAGGTGAAAACAATGTTTTAAAAAATAAAGCGTTTTATAAAAAACATTTCTGTTTATTTTTATTCGATGACATAAATATGATTTTATTTTACCACGGAAGTTAAAAATTTGATATAATTTAGTCGAAATTATGAATTTTTAGTATAATTTTTTTAATTTATTTGACAAGTTTGAACCAAAGATACTTTTAGCCATATAGATCTTTGACTCAAATCCTTTTCTATAATTAGCCTGAATTTGAGTCTTTAATCCCCTTAAGATATCATGCATACATACATGTATGCACATATGCTTACAAAGGATTTTAATTAGAGTGAGATAATATTTAGATGTTTATACGTTGATTTTGAAATAATATGTGTTACTTCTCTTTTTACACATAGACTGCAGCAAAGCAAAGAATAAAAGTTTTTTGGACAAACTTATTTTGTCGCATTTATCTCTAAATTGCGTCAAATGATTATATTACGTGCTTTATATTTGAGTAAGTATAAATGATCAATTTCTACTAGAAATATATATGATACATACAGTACGTTGAATAAATATAAATTTCATTTGATTTATAAGGCGATTGATATATTATAAGCTTCAAATTTTAGAAACTATCAATGTCAGTAAAATGATAAAATATTTGTGTTTAGAATGAGTAACGCAAAAAGTAAAAAATGCTAAAATATGAAATTGGCTGCAAATTTTCATTCAATGAAATTACTTATAAACTAATTTCATTAAATCCTAAGAAATTTATATTGGTGTCCTTTAAAGGGTTAACAGATGAACATTTAATTTCGTGTTAATGCATTGCAATAAGCTCGTGCCAGCCACAATATGATAAACTTGTCGGAGATATACAGTGCTAAATTTCACCTAAACGAAGTGAATAGGATGGTCATTTTTTGATTTATGAATACTTTGATTATTTTAGTCAGTAAATTTTCATTTTGTAAATATTAATATTAAGTTTTTTTAGAAAAATTGGGTAATTTACCACTTTTTCTTGTTACCGAAAATAAATATATAAACATGTACGTTACGTTAATTTAGCTCTGCCATTGGTAGACCGCCTTCGATTTTTTTAAATGTGGAGTAGACCACGGATCCCAAAAGTTTGCCCACCCCTGTTCTATACCATAGAAAAGTGTAAGTAATAATAAAATCTAACATTTTCTTAATCTGAGTAAAAAAAGTATAGAAATTCTAGTTAATAATAAAGTTTAATTTCCTATTGATATAAATTAAATCTTCGTCCCGAACTTATAAATGGAATTTTTTCTCCAGTGGCAACTCATCATCAGAGATTTCTAAAAATACGATTAAATTAAACAATTCTTTATAAAATATTTCTCTAAGGAGGTTTCCTAATAGAATTTCGCCCTTCTTCCGAGAAGAAATGTTCCAGTTAAAATGAAATTTAGTCAAAATTTCAACGTAGAGCTTGACGCCAAAAAACACATGCATGACAAACATCAGTAGCAGGTTATCGATCTCCGATATTTATATACAGCTCGTTTCCCCATTTTATTTCAAAACAGCCGATATTTATCACTCTTCTTTAGAAACTGGAGAGAGGCCGATATTTTGGGACTCACATTCTGGTAAAACGGATGTACGCCGAGTGAAAGAAATAGATTTGTATTGACTGAAAATGTCTGAATAACTAAAGGACTAATAACACTTGACAGAACTCATTGTAAAACATTTTTTTCTGTGCAAGTGAAAGGAAAATTATAGCCTTTTTCACACCTTATTTTGCCACTATTACACTGTGCATCTAACAAAAATAAATACGTAAATCAAAGTAAATTACAGATATATATATGGAATATAAAAGATTAATTGATATCAACTAAAAAACTTATATAGCCCGTCACATGAGGTGATCAGTAAAATTTTTAATTTTCCACAGTTGTAAAATATCTTATGAGGCAGGTAAAATAAATGGCTTTTTTTCGGCTGAGGGTTATATGATACACGCTCAATAATTTATTTATCTTCGTACTCCTCTAAAGTATCCCGATAATGTGAATGCAGTTTAGAATCATGTTTAATTCATTTAGTCAAAGCATGTGGTTATGTACAAAAAACAAACGCACAAACGAACAAACTTCTTACTTTTTAAAGATACTATACTATACTTTCAAAGAAACATAACTTAAACGCTAAATATTTTTTAGTCCGTGAAATAGACTCCTAGATTTTTATGAAAATAATTTGTTGTTAATACCGGTGATGAAATTTTCATTGCAACAAAAATAATCGATGATTCAATTTAAAATTCTCACATGTGTACCTAATCTATTATTTAAGCCAAATATAAAAGAAAATTATTTACGTAATATTTAAATTCAGAGATAAAACGTATGAAAATAATGCAGACGATATTTAAATAATTTAAAATAAGAAATGATTAAATGAGATGGTTAAAGGAATGACGCCATAATATTAGGGGGAAAATGTTAATAAATTTAATCGCCTGCTCTTAACTGGGGAAAATAATGGCCTTAAATGCTAGAAAAGAGAGAAGGGGTGAATTTCGAACATTTTAAAGACGACATTATTTTTCGCTGTGATATGAATCATATTTATACCAATTCATTTCAGAATCAGATAGATAAACTTTACTCGCTTTGAATTTTTCTAACTCTTACTCATCAAGAATCTAATATGGACATCCGTAACTGGACTTTTTCATTATATAACTAATTAACCACTAATAATTAAAAAATGTAATATATCAGCTAAATTGTGGATGTTACTCACGCTTTCCTTGTTGTAACTAGGTATTTTCAGTTATATTGTAAAAATTGTATTTAAAACATCTTCCATTTCCCCATCTTGTAACTACAAGGCTCTCTGTGCTTTTAAAGTATTGTTCTTTTGTTTAAATCGGTGTCTTCCTACTCGGCAGTTTTGTTGGGATGATTTTGTTGGAGTTTTAATGGGATTGTAGATTTACTTTACTCGACCCACCTTTGGCAGGTAAAAGTCCTCTGAGTTTGCTGTGTACGGTTACCATACCTAAATATAAAATTTCAGCATTCTTCGGCTAATCATTGTTGAGTTATACGATATACGTAACAGTGGCGTGCGGTCCATATGTGCAGGGTGTGCACTGCACACCCTAGCAAAATTATGAGAGACAATAATTTTCTTCACCTATGTCTACCTATCTTTATACAGTATATAATAAATATTATTTATAATATATTCAAATATAATGTTGATTTGCTTGCTTGTATTCTCGCGTGCGGTGCTATGTGCTGCACCACGTAGCGTGTGCAAAAGCAAACATAAGAAATTTTTATGTGTATCACGCTTATAAAATCACGCTTTATATGTAAGGGCTACTGGAGAAGAACAGCATACTATGGCTCTGAGGAAAGTGCAGCTATTTTTCCTGCACTTGGCATTCAGAATCATCTGAAGGTACGGTTTATTAAGCGTTGTATTAGAGCGGGGACTTACGTGCTGAAGCGCTTTTGGTTTTTTAACTGATTAACTTGCCATTCGATTTTGCAGACGGTTAATGTTTAAATTTATATATTGTAAGATTTTGTTATCATGGAAACATACAAGAAGTATTTCATCAATATAAAGAGAAATGTTTTAGTGTGGCAAATTAATTTCGGTCATATATTATATTTATAGAAATAATTCGCTGAAAAACAATTTTGTTTTGTTAAACGAAAAAGAAACGAATTCTAACAGAACAGTCCAATTTTTACCATTCATTGTGTTTTACAGGCAGTATATAAGTTATATATGTAACACCATATCTCTGGTTTTGATTTTAAAAATTGTGAAGATGTTTTTCGCAGAATATATCATTTCCAAATGTTAAAAACAATTAATAAATATAATTTAATCCACTCACCGAACGAGAAACAGTTTGTTCTATTGCGCCAGCGTGCAGTGAAATCCTCTGCACGTGGACTAGACTTTCGGTTTGTCGGCACCAATAAGCATCCGGATGAGGCACCGCAGCGGCGGGCGCCGTGTAGTGCTACGTTTGCTGAAAATATAAGTTTTTCTTGGAAATATAAGCTTTTCGTTATTTTATTAGTAATACGGATAGACGTATGGATTTATTGTACAAATGAATAATAAACGTTAAGGAAGTGTTTAATGTACATTTTTATGGTTTTATTATTATTGTTTCTGTTGCTCTCTGCACATCCTGCATGAACACCTACCGCACGCCACTGATAAGTAGGTACGTACAAACATCAGGTAGTAATTAGTCCATTTTTCTCAGGGAGAGTCAAAAAGGAAATTTCAAATTTCAAACTTAAAATTTCCTTGTACGTACGTAAAAACATAAAGCTGGAAATAGACAAAATGAATTCAAACATTACCAAAACGTGCATTTCCGTTAAAATCCGAAGAAAAAATTTGTGCGGTTACAATTTTTCCTTTACTTTGCTCAAGTGAATAAAAAAAAATGCTCGCAACCGTTCGAAATAGGCTTTAATCAGTTCACTACCGTCTCCATAGCCCTCGTGTATCCAAAAATGTAAACTGCATAAACTGTATGCTCCAAATAAACTATTTAATGCATAACTTTTGAAATAAACTATTAGAGTTCATTTTAACCAGTTATATATAAATAAATTGCTTTACATATGGAATTTTCAAGAATTTTGATTTAAAATTGAATTTTGATTTTGATTTAAAATTAAATTGATTTTGATTATCAGTCGTCACCTTCAGCCTTCAATCTAAATTCAAAGAAGGAAAAACTTTCGTCTCTTACTAGTGCCGAGAATCTCTCTCTCCTCTTAATTAGAAAACTATTTAAGAAGTGTATAGAAATTGAAAGCATCTTTATCACCTCGAAATACACATTATTCTAATCTGTCTGACTAAAAAATGCATTCAACTTCATTCATCAATCTGCATCGTCAATGGCAATAAAGACTCACCTTTATCAGTCTCTTTTTACTTCGAAATTGCAGCACGTAGAATTTTAATTTTTAATTAAATTGCTTTTCCATCTCATTAACGTTAATATAATTAGTGACTAGGGCCTTACGGAAGATCATAAATTACGGTGGTCTGGAACGGGAAGTTTTTAAAAAATAAACGAATGAAAAACATAAACTTACCTTCCCGTTTAATGCATTTATCTAGCGTAATTAAGATTCTCTGTCGTGATAAAACGGTTTAGTGGAAAATAAATTTTTAAAGACCAATTGCTATTATTTTAAAAGCGTAGAGAAATCTTTCTTTCATTTTCTGAGCTTTTTCATTTTTTTTCTAAGTTATAATGGGTATAAATAGGGGGAAATTAATGTATTATGCGAAAATGCAATAAAGACAACCTATAGGATAATTTTTGAAGTATGTATTCCTATTTGTAATTACTGTCATTGCTCTGAGAATTTTACTTTAATGAAGAAAATTTTAGGAGGGAGATTTTTCGCCTTTACTGCTGTTTGATTGGGGAAAACTGGAAAAAACGTTGCCTGGTTCTGACTGGCCTTGTTTCCAGCTGTATGAGGCTCTTTATTTATCAGGCTATTTGGTATGGAGAGCCACATATAAACAGGGAATTGTTGTAGATGAGGAGTAATAATATGGATAAAATATTTTTTTTTACTAAACCAACATGCCGTAACACTCATTTAGAAAATAGAAGATCGCTTAACCCTTTAAAGCTCAGTAGTACAAATTCTTTGGAATTTACAGGAATTATGTTATATGTTATCTTTGAACCTTAAAAATTTGAAATATATGAAATAAAATTTATATAACTTAGAAGGGTGAAGATTTGGGAAGTGGTTGAATTTATCAATATGAACAGCATAAAAATTATACTCTCTTATAGAATTATAAGGGGAAAAGCTAAGAATAACTATCATTAAAATTATATAATGAATAAATACCTAAACAATTTATAAGTGTTATTTTGGATCGTATGGGATAAAATCAAATTCCTGATGTTTAAATGAAAAGGAAGTTTAAACTCCTATATTTCAATCAGAAATCTAAGTGCTGTCCATTGAAAGTTTAACACTTTAATTACGACAAGAGCAGATGATTTTACTACCCTTAAGTCCTAACATTTTCAGCAGGTGAAAATGTAAAATGAACTGTCTCATTCTCCCCACCCCTCTCCCTTCTTCCTGAAAAATGGACGAGGTAGGGCGTTGCCATTTACTAGCAGAGTCTGCGTGTTCGAATCCAACAAATAATATAGATTTCTACTATAACGTTCAGACGTAAATGCCAGAGTTATTAGCCTTGTTTAGTATAAAGAATACTATAACACCAGTCTACCTACCAGCCACAATTTAAATATAAATTTAGTTTATGAGTCCACGCAATAATATAAACATACACACTCATATCGAAAATATACAAAATTTAAGCTCATTTTTATGCGTTTTTGCAGAATTTATTAAATAAGATTTTTTAAATTAAGAACTGCAAACTTATTAAAACATCTGTGAGTATAAAAAATTAATAGCTCTACAACAAAGAAATTTTAAAAAAATAATAATTATAAAATTGAGAGTATTCTAAAAACAAAAGAAAGTAAATCATAGTGTATAATTCCTTTCCTCTGTCCCGTCCTAATTATTTGTTGATTTTTATTTTCACCAAAATTCATTTAAGAGAAAAAATTATGTATTGAATCAATAATAAAAACAAAATTGTTTAACAAATAATCTATAATTTTTAAGTAAGCTTATGTATACATAAAATACATTTAAACTAAACTTCAACATTATATATATATATATATATATATGTCAGGATTTAAAACATAGAGTCATTTAAGAGATTTTAATTAGGGATTATTTTAATGGGAGTAACGCGCCTCGCGTTACTAGTCACATAAATACGGCACACGCGCAGTGATATTAGCAGAGAGCGATAAGCAATTACTATAGACGGACCTGTGGCTCCTCGAATAGTGAAAACTGCTTTTGTTTGCAGTTGGGCGCCAAAGATGAGACGCCATGTTGATTAGCGTGTTAAGTGGATTAATAAAGAGAAGAAAATAATGACTTGAGTGTGAACTGATTTATATATTGACCAGTGTGGATACTCGGACCGTGTCACGTATTATATAATATATATAAATATAATATATATATATATATATATATAAATATATATATAAAATATATATATATGATATCAGCATAATATAAGTTTAGAATTATATTATAGAATAAAAAGAAATTAAAAATTCATTGCTAAAGAAAGCACCTCAAAATGTGGTCAAACTTTGCTATAAGCAGTAATCAATCAAACTATTAACTGGTCATAAAGGCGGGATAGGTGAAAAGAAGACCCTTGCTAGACATACCTATCACCCCTATTTTTCATCCTTCCGGATCATTCTGGCCAAGCCCGGGCAAAGGAGTTAAGTATATAGCTATCTATTGATAGTTTTGGGTGCCAAAAACATAGAAAATCGTAAAGATCATATGTCTTAAAAAAATAAATAAAAAAAAATAAAGTAACAGATGGTTTTAGTACTAAACCACTGTCAATTAATGGGTTAATGGTAATTTTTAAAGCGGAGGGGGGAGAACAGCATTTTACGTTTTTTCTGGGGTGACAAGACTGTTAGTGGAGGCCCTATTCCTTGATTGGTATTATCGCTCATAAGAGTGCAGCCAAGTGTGTGTTTGGTGTCCTTCTAACGAAAGGGAAAATCCAGTCGGCAGCCGAAGGTGAAGGCCGAAGAAAACAACACTGGCGCAAACCGCAAAAATACAAAAAGGGAGAGGAGGAAGTGCGCAGCCTTGATGCACGACGGATTTGCCTCCCTCCTTCCTAATCGAGAGAAAGAGAGAGTCTCCCATCGAATCCGTTTTCTTGTTTGTCGCTTCGGGATATTTCCGAAAAGTAAACGTTTCGCAAACTACGATTGATCGCGCTCCGTGAACACAGACGGGTCTGCTATGTTATTATTTCGTCTACTTGCGTCTCTTTTGCATGCGTCAAGTACGAAATGCGCTTAGCTCTCCCTCTCTTATATTAATATCCAAGAAAATATTTAATTTTATTAATTGTTCTGCATTAAAGAGTTATCTAAATTATGGAGGAAAAAAAATTTCAGTATGATTCTATTAAGTGAAATTAAAGGATATTCATAAGGTTAAATTTGGAGCGCGACGCTCTACTGTTTTGTTACAGCAGGGATAATGAGACCGGGACCAACTGTTGAAAGCCAATTCCGAACAGCTCCAAGTACCCATACCGGTAGCGAAATTTGAACTCCCGAACTCTGGTACCGAAGCAGGGCTTCCATTCGTTCGGATGCTATAATGAATGAGACCGAAAACCCCTAGAAAACCGTTTTTTGAAAGGCATTTATTAGACGATACCTCCCTGATAAGAAAGAAAAACAAGGGATGCAAAGTTTGTTTGTTCCAGAAGAGATACAACTAAAGATAGAACTTCTATTCCAGATTATGTTACTTATACCTCAGCATCATATCCTTTCTCATGCTTTGAAATTTATCACAAAAGAAAAATCCCCAATATAATAATAGCCTAAGTTATCTGTCCTCGAATTGAAGCGGTTGTACCTGGAAAGGATAGAGGCATCCATATTAGATTCTTGATGAGTTAGGGTTAGCAGCGTTCGAAATCTACCCCTTCCCCCTTTTTCTATCATTTAATGCCATTGCAAGCATCCCCGGTTAAGAGAAATTAAATTTAATTTATCATAATAAATAAGTAAAAGTAACATTTTACCAGCATTATGACGTCATTACTTTAACCATATCCTTTAATCATTTCTTATTTTAAATTATTTAAATATCGTCTGAATTATTTTCAGGCGTTTTATCACTGAACTTTAGATATTACGTAAATAACTTTTTTATAGTTGGCTTAAATAATAGATTAGGTACACATGTGAGAATTTTAAATTTAATCATCGATTATTATTATTTTTTTTTCACTGAAAAATTTCATCACCGGTATTTACAACAAATTCTTTTCATATAAGTCTAGGTTTGGTTTGCTTTGGTTTGGAACGCTACGGTACTGTTTTGCACACGAGGGCTAATGAGACCGGGACTTACTAAAAGTCTAGGAGTCTATTTCACGGACTAATAAATATTTAGCTTTTAAGTTATGTATCTTTGAAAATTAAGAAGTTTGTTCATTTGTGTGTTGTTTTTTATACATAACCACATGATTTGACTAAATGAATTGAGCGTGATTCTAAACTGCATTCACAGTATCGGGAGGCTTTAGAGAAATATGAAGATAAACAAATTATTGATGTTGTAAGGAAAATTTCATAACCGGTATTAACAACAAATTCTATCTACTTCCAGGGTGTAATGGCAATGATAGATTCATTCCTTTACTTCTATTAATTACTGTGGCAAAAAAAAAAAATTGGGAAGAACTTTACAATAATTTTGACGTAGGTAAGAAAACTTCTAAATGAATTCAACGTGATTCTAAACTGCGTTCACAGTATCGGGAGACTTTAGAGGAGTACAAAGATAAACAAATTATTGAGAGTGTACCAGATAAATCTCATCCCCCAAAAAAACCATTTTTTATCTGCCTTATAGAGTACTTTACAATTCTGGAAAATTAAAAGCTTTACTGATCCCGTCATATGACGGGCTATGTACTAGTTTAAAATATGGCGTCATTCTATGAGTTCGCATAAATTCATTTCTTTTCTTATACACACTTTCCTCCGTGGTTTCCTTTTTAAGAGTTTCTTTAAGTATTCACTAATTTTGTTAATGTTAAGTCTTGCCGAAGTTATGTTTAATGAGTGTTTGATCCGTGATAACTCAGCCGGCAAAGGCGTCATGCTCATACCCGAAGAGTTGTATGTTCGAAGCCCAATATTCGCCATGTTTGTCAATCCCATCTGGGGCAAGTAAAATAGGTTTGTGGTTGAAATGTCCTCCATATATAAAACGTACGTATATATATCACTGTAAAAATAATGTTACGTTGGCCTAGCGTTTGAGAAAGAGGAAATTATAGTTCATTAAAAAACACATGGACAAATATATCTTGATTAAATAATTTTATTCAATTAAATGCCTAAGGAATACAACTGGAATACAACTTATCATTTGTAGATATCGATGACTCCTCTCGACTCGGCGTCGGCCCTAAAAAAATGGCATTGATTTTCCTTTTTCTCGTGTAACTCCAAAAAAAAGTCTATCCCGCAAGTAGTGGATGCCAGAAGAGTTCACTCTCTTCTCTCTTCTGGTAACAACCTTGTCCTGTAAAAGTCAGACTGCCCAGCGGAGAAAAAACAGGGGTCCACTCAAAACCGAGGGGTCAGAATCGAGCCAAACCAATGGGCCCTTCTATTGGTTGGGAGAAGTCTGAAGTTTCTTCTTGTTCAAACCGGTCCTGTTCTGTATGTCTTTGACGATGGCTCACGGAAAGAGGTAAAAAAAAGCTGAACCGAATGTAACTTATTGTTACAATCACATAACTCAAAAACAATCAACCGCTGAAATTTTATCGCTGCAAAACACAACATTTTCAGCAGCTAATGCCAAGGTTGAAACATCTAATTTTTTATCTATCTTTGTGATAGCAATTAGTACCCTATATACAGTCAAACCTGTCTATCTCGAAACCTGCTTATCTCGAAAACCTGTCGATGACGAATTTTTTCAATTTCCCTACATTTTCAATAAAAATTTAACGTATTTTCCAAACCTATCTCAAATTATTTATTTTCAAACCTGTCTATATCGAATTTTTGTAAGAAACACAACATTCCATTTTAGAGCCTCATTGCGTTGATAATGTTCCCATTTCCAAGAAATACACTTCTAGTTTTCTATCTCGGAGGGATTATTTTTTCAGGGGCTGGGTGGGAATTGTACTAAAAATGCCCAGTCGGATAACATCTAAAAAAACCCGAAGAGCAACTGGCTGAAGAAACTGATGAAAAACCGAAGGAATTAATAGTTATCAGAGAGAAACTGAATGATGACACTTCATTTAAACATTTTATAGAAGTAGGTGAATCAGTGGTAAGGAACGGAGCATTATTAACTGATTCCGAAATTTTAGAAAACGTTTGAGGAAATTCTGATGATGAAGAGGATCATGACATAGAGGACAATATAGATAAAGAGTTGTTACGCCAAAAGAAGCAGAAAAAGCTATTGAAACACTAGGAATTTTTCTTGAATCCCAAGAAAATATTGATCAGGATTGTTTCGCTACTGTGTCAAAACTACAAAAAATTGTTCAGTCTAAAACAGTTTTGCATCAAAAACTCCTAACGGATTACTTTCTGTAAGGTATGTAAATAAAACTTAAAGTACTTCAATTTTCAATCTTTTGTATTGTGTAAAGAAATTTTCTTACTCTATTTTCATAAAATCTGTGTATCTCGAAACCTGTTTATCTCGCATTTTTTTTTTATTTCCAAGAGATTCGGCATAGACAGGTTTGACTGTATATGAAAAATTTCAATATAACGGATATTATCGCTGTCATGCATAATTCTTAAACAATTATCTGTAGAATGCTGAAATTTTGTATTTAGGACTGTTGTAACATCTACAATTTAGCACTTCCGTTCTTGATTGCACTCCGTACATAACGAAAAATCTCAATATAGCTTTCATTAAACCTACCGGTCTATAGCAATGTAAAATATAATTATCGACTAATTCACATACAGTTGAAACAATAATTTCCAAGCTGTGGCAACAGTGTTTTTTAAGCTTATTTTTAAAAATAAAAATAAAATCTATAATATGCAAAGAGTAGTTTTGGATTTGTATTGTTTTAATCACTTCTCCGTACGGAGTAAAAGATGTATTGTCATTCTGAACAATTTTGGTGTATAACGAAATAATCTATATGTTAGGGATACTTGCACTGCCGTTCATCATCATATGACTTCACTTTCCGACTCTACACAGTCAACACCGTAACCAACGAACTTGTCTTCGAACCTTTAACGGAGTATGAAAATAATTATTCATATGTCCTTACATGCAATTAGATTTTTTAACGTGTTTAATTAAACTGATAACTTTACAAAAAAGTCATGTGTTATCCCCATTAGATATTTTTTCTTAATAAGTATTTATATATGTATAACGCGCACTTTAAAAAATATTATGTAAAAAAACTCTTAATGGAAAAAACTCTTGACTGAGATTAATTTTACCTCCACCACCATACACGTGTGGATTAAGACATGTATTCAATGAAGAAAATAAAATGGGGGAAATGCTACTGAATATAAATATTGTTACATTTTTATATCAAGCACATTTTATATAACTGTGAGAGTATCTCTACTCATTAACTTTATATTAACGATAATTTCTAATTAAATTTATGATTATGTTGCCCAGAACCTAGATATCAGCCAGGTTTTGTTATGTAGACTTACTTAGGGATTAAAAGTTAGAACTGTTTAATTTAAAGAGTTAAAATATGTAGTCGGCTGAAGAATCACTTTAACACAACTTTGGTAATTGTTTTATTTGGATCCCGTATCAATCAATTGGTTTACAAATGTATGGTACATTTCTATGTACAAGAAAAACATTTTCGTCATTTTTTTTCTGCAAAAAACAGCGAGTGTCGCATTACATGTAAATACGGTTCTAATTTTTGTTAAATTTTAGAAGGTTGAAAATGAGACTAATTTTGTAATAGTTAAAAAGTACTAGACCAAGGCCGTAAACAAGGGGGGTGGATTTAGGGGACCGGTCCCCTCCCGAAATTCTAAAAGACCATTTTGTCAAAAGAAAATGTCCCACGTGTGTAGATGCCATCTGTCTAATTGTATAAGAGCATGTTCCTAAAAAAAATTGCTCCGGCTGTAAAATTTTTGCAGAGCCGCTGGCCGAAAATTTAACGTCTTCTCTATATTTTGCCTTTTCTCGTTAGGAAGATAACAATTTCTTCAATTTTCTTTTCATTGTTTGAGTTAAAAATGAATAATTATTATTATTCCTTTAACAATTATTCAGGTTAAATTGCTTTAAACTCCAGGCCTTAATACGTTAATTTTGTTTTACTGAAGTATAATTTACAAATAACAATGTCTATCCTCTTTGGCCCCCTCCCCCTCGGAAAACAATTTCTGTCTACGGCTTTGTATTACACCCCTAAAACATTAGAACTGTCGAGTTACAAGATTTTCATCGAGCAAAAAAAAAGCATGGTAGAATATTTTCTCTGATAATTACTGCATAACATACATCAATTTCGTTAGATTTTACTGTAAAACGAAAATTGGCAAGAATAAGGAAGCATATTCAAAAACCTTGGATTCTACCAAAATCCTAACCAGTCTTTTCTGTTTGGTTTGTTTAGAAAATTTCAATGCGCATTGACAAAAACTTATGTTATATGTTTTGTTAATATGTTTTGAACTACGAAGTTCCGATACATGGCAAAACCAGTTTGCAGTGTAATTGACATTAGAACAGACACTGTGCGATCGCGTGGGACATTTACTCAGCTGCTTACGGTAACAAGTACTACCTCTTCCTTGAAGTCATTTCCACTTATTATGTATTACAAGGAAAGATAATCATGTAATGTCTGTTTACAGACACGAAAACAGCTGATTTTACAACCGCTTAAAATTGCGTAATATCCCGTTTCTGTGGTAGCGTAAGCAAAAAAGATTATAAGAGTTAAATTGTAAAATTTCTTTTATACATGTAACAGAATGTAATAAAATAATTTATGTATGCATCAAGTATTTGTCAGTTCTGTTTATAGACTTTAAAACAGCTGATTTTACGGCTGTTTAAAATTGCGTACAATCTCCTTTGTGGTAGCGTTAGCAAAACCACTAAAAGTTAAGTGATCGATTTAATTTCATCTCTTCATTCAACAGAATGTAATAAAACTAGCATATAGCCCATCATATGATGGAATCATTAAAATTTTTAATTTTTCAAAATTGTAAATTATCCTATGAAGCAGGTAAAAAAATGGTTTGTTTTTTGGCTGAATTTGGTTTTTGGTTTGGTTGGGAGCGCTACGGTCTACTGTTTTGCACACGAGGGATAATGAGACCGGGACCTACAATTTCACGTCGATTCCGAACGGCTACAAACATCCATGCCAGCAACGGGATTCGAACCCGCGAACTCCGGTTCCGAAGAGCAGCGCTCTACCATTCGACCATCGTTCGGCTGAAAATTATCTGGTACACGCTCAATAATTTGTTTATCTTTACTAACTGCATGCTAGTTGCCAACCTTAATTTATCTTGTCATATTACATGATAGGAGGAACAGCAGATTTTTTGATATTGAATGTCATTATTTGGCGGTATATATGAATGATGTTCAAAATTTAACGAATCGAATGCAAACCGTGTGGTTTTGTATAAAAAACAAAAACAAAAATGAACAAACTTTAAATATATATGACTTAAACTCTATATATTTATCAGTCCGTGAAATAGACTCCTAGACTTTTATGAAAAGAATTTGTTGTTAATACCGGTGATAAAAGTTTCGTTGCAACAAAAAATAATCGATGATTAAATTTAAAATTATCACATACGTACCTAATCTATTATTTAAGCCAAATATAAAAGAAAATTATCTACGTGATATTTAAGTTCAGTGATAAAATGTATGAAAATAATGCAGACGATATTTAAATAATTTAAAATAAGAAATGATTAAATGAGAGGGTTAAAGGAATGATGTCATAATGCTAGAAAAAATGTTATTTTCATCTACATATAATGTGATAAATTAATGAATTTAATCATCGACGGTTCTTAATCGCAGAAAATAGATCATGAAATAATGGCATTAAACAATCGAAAAGGAGAGAAGGGGTGGATTTCGAACGTTTTTGAACTCGCTTTTAATTTTACTAACCCTAACTCATCAAGAATCCAATATGGATGCGTTTATCCATTCCAGGTACAACTGCTTCATAAATTTGAGGACAGATTGAGAGAAAACATAGACTATTATTATATAGGGGATAATTGAGATTTTAACTAAATAGTACTTAGTTTATAGACGCAAAAATAGCTCTTTAATATTGCGGAGTATTAAGTTTTCGTACTAGTGTAAACAAAATTAACTACTAAAGGTTAAATTGTCAACTTAATTTTCTCCCTTCATCGAGCAGACTATAATAAAATAATTGAAATATTAACCAAAAAATTTCATTATTCTGTTTATAGACGGTATGGTTATGTTTTTAACTAAACAGTACTTAGTTTATAGACGCAAAAATAGCTCTTTAATATTGCGGAGTATTATGTTTTTGTACTAGTGTAAACAAAATTAACTACTAAAGTTTAAATTGTCAATTTAATTTCTCTCTTCATCGAACAGAATATAATAAAATAATTGAGATATTAACCAAACAATTTCATTATTCTGTTTATAGACGTTATAGTTATGTTTTTAACTAAACAGTACTTACTTTATAGACGCAAAAATAGATTTTAATAGAGCGCAGTATTATGTTTTTCTACTAGTGTTAAAAAAATTAACTACTAAAGATTAAATTGTGAATTAAACTTTCTCTCTTCATCCAACAGAATATAATAAAATAATTGAGATATTAACCAAACAATTTCATTATTCTGTTTATAGACGTTATAGTTATGTTTTTAACTAAACAGTACTTAGTTTATAGACGCAAAAATAGCTTTTTAATATTACACAGTATTATGTTTTTGTACTAGTGTAAACAAAATTAACTACTAAAGGTTAAATTGTCAATTTAATTTTCTCTACTCATCCAACAGAATATAATAAAATAATTGAGATATTAACCAAAAAAATTTCATTATTCTGTTTATAAACGGTGTGGTTATGTTTTTAACTAAACAGTACTTAGTTTATAGATGCAAAAATAGATTTTTAATACAGCGCAGTATTATGTTTTTCTACTAGTATAAACAAAATTAACTACTAAAGGTTAAATTGTGAATTTAATTTTCTCTACTCATCCAACAGAATATAATAAAATAATTGAGATATTAACCAAAAAATTTCATTATTCTGTTTATAGACGTTATAGTTATGTTTTTAACTAAACAGTACTTAGTTTATAGACTCAAAAATAGCTTTTTAATATTACACAGTATTATGTTTTTGTACTAGTGTAAATAAAATTAACTAAAGATTAAATTGTGAATTTAATTTTCTCTCTTCATCCTGCAGAATATAATAAAATAATTGAGATATTAATCAAAAAATTTCATTATTCTGTTTATAGACGTTGTGGTTATGTTTTTAACTAAACAGTACTTATAGTTTATAAATACAAAAAAAATCTTTATAATATTACACATCATTATGTTTTTGTACTAGTGTAAACAAAATTAACTACTAAAGGTTAAATTGTCAAATTAATTTCTCTCTTCATCCAAAAGAATATAATAAAATAATTGAGATATTAACCAAACATTTCATTATTCTGTTTATAGACGTTATATTTATGTTTTAACTAAACAGTACTTAGTTTATAGACTCAAAAATAGCTTTTTAATATTACACAGTATTATGTTTTTGTACTAGTGTAAACAAAATTAACTACTAACGGTTAAATTGTCAATTTAATTTCTGTCTTTATCCAACAGAATATAATAAAATAATTGAGATATAAACAAAAAAAATTTCATTATTCTGTTTATATACATTATAGTTATGTTTTTAACAAAACAGTGCTTATAGTTTATGAACGCAAAAATAGCTGTTTAATATTACACAGTATTATGTTTTTGTACTAGTGTAAACAAAATTAATAACTAAAGGTTAAATTGTCAATTTACTTTCTGTCTTTATCCAACAGAATATAATAAATGAGATATTAAATTTCATTATTCTGTTTATATGCGTTATAGTTATGTTTTTAACTAAACAGTGCTTATAGTTTATAAACGCACTGTTTATAACAGAGTATTAACTAT